>CM029383.1:22739677-22904677 GCA_017165825.1 Hepsetus odoe
GGTGATTGCATGGGTTAAATGCAGAGGTCCAATTTTGTTGTGGTTCACTGTGTGCTGTGCTGTGACCTTGCAATGACAAGAACTTTCATATATATATATATATATATATATATATATATATATATATATATATATAGTTTTTTTTATAAACAGGTAATCGATGCAAAGCAAGTTTTAAAGAGAAACGGTGCAGAAATGTACAGTTTGTTACTGATTCACTAATAAAGACTCAGCATTGGGTGGTGGTGGTCTCGTGGTAGAGTACTTGTCTATTAATGGCTCAAGAGGTCCCCGGTTCGAATCCCACCTCTAACACTACCACCACTGGGTCCCTGAGCAACCCTAACCCTGACCCTGACCCTTAACCCTGAGTGTCTCCAGGGGGACTGTCCCTGTAATCAGGACGTGGAAGACACTCTGGATAAGAGCGTCTGCTAAATGTCGTAAATGTAAATGAACATTGAACCCTAACCCTCGAGGAGTGTTGATTCCTGTCGATTGTTGTAGCGTCAAATCTGTTATCATGACGGTTCTTCTCCCCTTAATGTTCCACACTTCAGGTTCTGCCACATTTCTATCAGATTAACTTATTGGCTTTTTCTTAGCAAACATTTCTTCTACATCTGCCTGTTTTCTTTAGGCTTGTTTTCTTCCTGCAGATTCCTCCTCTGTTACTGTTACAATCCAACAGCAGAAAAACATCTCCAAACCATAACGCTGCCACCACCATGTTTCCCTTCAGGGTTCTTTACCAGAACAACTTCACATTGAAACTCAAACCGAGTTACAAATAAGAGTTAGTCCAACGTTTTTGCCATATTTTGGCATCTGTTCACGACCACAATTTCTGGTTGCGAACAAAACACTGATGGCCGGTTTAAGCAAGATCATGTTTAAAGGTCAAGACCTGTTTGGTCAAGGTGGCCCTTAAAGGGTGAAAGTGTTCTTCTTGGAGAGAAGTGGGCCTGTCCCTGTTGTTCAGGGTTGATTTGACACTCCGGTGTAGATGTTCCTCCTGAGGAGGGTCAGGTTTAGGGTTGGTGCTGAATTCTCTCCTTCTAACTGATGGCGGTGGGTCAAGTCTGAACTCCAGGCTGATCATCAGCAGAGCTTCTCTGGAGTCTCCTTTCATTGCTTGTCTTCACAAACCTGTGTGGTGATGAAGTGAAGCCTGAGGTTGTTTTTAAAATGAGGTCACCAACTCGTTATCCAATTAACCACCCTGAACCTAATTATCCTCTAAATCACCAACCAGTGAAGAGGTTCACCTACTTTTACCTGCAAAGGTGGATCACTTTGTTCACTTTATTTAAAAAA
This sequence comes from Hepsetus odoe, assembly GCA_017165825.1. Classification (NCBI taxonomy): domain Eukaryota; kingdom Metazoa; phylum Chordata; class Actinopteri; order Characiformes; family Hepsetidae; genus Hepsetus; species Hepsetus odoe. Next base: position 22,740,995 of record CM029383.1, read on the forward strand.
ATAAAGAAAAGATTAAAAATATATATATTTTGTTTGGGGTTTTCAACCAAGATAAAGGAAAGATGGATGTCTGGTTGACGTCCATTCATTTTATATATTAGCTGTTTATATTTCTTGTCCTAATTATTTTCTTTCTCTCTCTCTCTCCTGTCTTTTTCTGCTTGCTTTCTCCTTCTCTTCTTCTTGCTGTCCCTTTCTCTCTCTCTCTATTTTTCCCTCTTTTCTTTACTCTGTTAAACTCTTTCTTCCATTTCTTTCATTCATTTTTATTTCTCTCATTCGTTCTCTCATGCGCTTGTTTCTTTTTCTTTCTTTCCTTGTTTCTCTCTTTCTCTCTGTTTAGTGAAGAAAGCCAAGCTCCATGGAGTTCCAGGTAAGCACATTTCTTTTCATTATTTTTATTTTTTATTTTTTTGTCTTTTCTATACCTCCTGCCCTGTTGTTTTTTCGGCAGTAACACAAGGCAGGTCTTATTCTTCTGTGTGTAAACATGGAAGGAAAACTTTCTGGTTTCATGTTTCCTGAACTAATTCTGGCATTCTCACGGCGGAGCTGATTCACAGAGAACCCACCGTACCGCAGGGTTTTAAGGTGGAATGCAGCTCTCCGCCACCAGCACTCATTCTGGTGAATAGTCTCTGGATTAGATCATCTTGTCCTCTCTTTACTGGATCCCTTGACTTGCAGGGAATAAGATCAGTGTAGGTTAGTCCCAAATCCCTCCACAAATCCTCTGCACTGTTTGCCTTCACACCCTTTAAATAAGCCCTGCGAATGAGAGAATGGTGGGACGTCCCTACTGTTCTAGATAAATCTCACAATGTTCCTCTCATTCCCTGCAATATTATGCTGTCCCCTTATTGAGCAGGGAGACTCTGCTGACCTTCTCTGGACACGTATTATTATTTTATGTGAGCAAACTTCACAAAGATCTCGTCATTTCACGCTCCCGCACTGCTCTGCCACGTTCTTAACTATGTTTAATATGAGAATTCACTACAACGCAGTGATCAGTGACGGAGCAGTTTTTCCAACCTCCAGAAAATGTACAGTTGGTTAAAAAAGAAAAAATCCCTTTTGGCGCTCCTTCCCTCTGGCAATGCAAACCTTCTTAAATCGTTAAACATTTAAACTGCATTATTAGTTAATAAACATCCATTCCTGCATTTCAGCCCTGCAGGCCCTTCCGAAAACAGTTGGGACGAGGGCAAGTAATGAGTATTAAAAATAAATAAATAAATAAATAAAAGTGATGTCCAGTTTCTCCCTCTACAGTTCATCACATCATTTAAATTCTAAAGTTAAAACTATACCCTGCAGAGAAAAGGCTTATTGCTTTTTGTTCCTCTGTCTGTGTCTCTGTCTGTCTGTTCTTCTGTCTTTTTGCGCCCCATGTCTGTACCTCTGTGCCTGTCTCTCTGCGTGCCTGTCTGTTCGACTGACTTCCTGTGTTTGTCTGTCGTTCTGTTTGTCCGTTTGTCTCTCTGTGCGTGCTTGAGTCAGTTACACTAACGGCTGTTTGAGGCAGTCGAGTCTGTGGTTGGCTGACCGGCCTCAAGGCGAGTCGAGTTTTATTAGAAGCTCCTCCTGAGCTCTGGATTAAACTCATGGGGCACTTTTGTTGCACAAAGTTCAGTTAATCCTCCTCTTCGAGTGTTTCACTTCAGTCACTGTGATCACAGTTCCTTCAGTCTCTCCCGGCTGTTCGACCGGCTCCTACGTGGGACGGCGAGGCGCACAGGACAGCCCTGGCCTGATCTTGGCTGCGTCTTTGTCTCTGTCTCTTGTACAAACACAGGATCAGATCAGCAGACTGCAATATTGTCCCGTTGCTCTCCGTCTGCGCTGAGTAAACAGGCCCCAAGGCCTTTCCTTCATTACTGACAGTTTGCTCTTTTGTTTCCTCGCCGTCCAGAACGTTTGCTTAGCTCTGTAAACGACACATCGCTTATTGTTCCCTTAGTGCCACACTTATCCTGAGACCGAAGGTGGCTCTACACGTTTATATATTAGATCATCATTTCCTGTTTTTTCCACAGGATTCTGATCAGCCTCTAATCAGGGTCTTATAGCCAGTCGAGGGTCTCCTCGTTTTTGCTCAGTAATAATCTATCAGTGATGTAAGCCACCTACCCAGCCATACATGTTGATTTTTTTATTTATTTATTTTTTTGAGGACCTACGATTGTTTACATCGACACACGAAACGATCCTGTAATTTGACATTTTTATAGTCATGGTTTGCAAAAAGTTTAAAAACGCCTGAATCTGAAAATCTGAAATTGTTGACTGTGTTTCTGGCAAACACGGTGCCATTACGCCTTCTATGATTTATTATTCAGAAATTCAGTTTTTTGTTTTTATTTTAGTTTTCTTGTGGGCCATCGGAGACTTTGTGTGCTGTGGTTTAGGAACCCCTCCATTTAAAATTATATTTAATTGGGTTCAATTAAAGAAAGGGGATAAAAGGACAGTCCTGCATTAGCCGGGCTGAAGTGGGATGGAATGAGAAGGTCACAGAACGATTTTACCGTACTGTTCATCAACCGGTCGTCCTGTTCGGTATGCAGTCTTGAATAGGATGGTGTGGGGAGAAGTGCAGCCCAGGCCAATATACGATGTTTTAGTTGTCATGACGACAGGTACCAGAATAATGCCACTCCATCACTTAATGTCTTTCTTTTTTTTTCTGGCAGCATTTGTCGATTCGTGTTACTTGAGGCACTCGGGAGCGCTAGATTAATGGGTTTCCATGTAAAGCTGCTTGTCAAAAGTTTGTGGACACCTTCAAATTCTGAAGCCGTTTATTACATACGCAGTTATAGAAGGAAAACTCCTAGACTGTGCGATAGTGTAGATTTAAAACGAATTCTAGATTTAACTAAAACTAGAGGAAATAAACGGAATTCAATACACAAATTCTAAAATATACAAAACCTGAGAAAAGCAGAAATGCAAGTATGTGAAGTTGTAACGGACCAGATATTTAAGTGAAACACAGCCAGAAATAGACATTTCTGCACTACAGCCTACTTTATAGTGAGTGTGTGTGAGTCCCTTAAATACTATTTAATGTCTGTCAAACGATCATCTTTGGATTAAATTAAGTCAAAGAAATGGGAACAAATGTTTTACTCCGACAAGATACAAGGTTCTAGATAAAGGGGTGTGTATATACTGAGAGATGTACAGTAATACAGAAAGGCGTTCTTTATTCTCACAGAGGAAATCAGTTTTGACCAGTAGTTTCTAATGTGAGAATGACCCACATCTTCTGAGGTCTGAAGGAAAGGCCTCACCTGTTAGTGTCTTGCATGAATGACCGGGGGAACCAACTCCAGGAACTAGATCGTTCGTTATGGTATCGCTATGAAGAGCTACGATTCACAGCTCTAAGTGAACAGCGAGAGCTCCCGCACAGCCTCGCCTCCCTCATGACGTCTGAATTCTCTACGCTTCGTCCCTTCACTCATTCAACATTCATCAGGGGTCTGAGACGGAAATGTCAGCTCCTGTACCTGCGCCCCGTCGCTCACTAATTTATTGAAAGACTCCAAAGACGTGAATAATGAATGAACTTTATACTTTGGATACTTTTTTGGGCACTGCTGGAAATGAAAGGAGCTTCAAAAGTTTTATTAAACACTTTGAGCAACGAAACTTCGCCTTGTTGGTGCAAAAACACTATTTATGCTCATCAAACTGTTTTGGTCATGAGTGTTTTGGTGAACATTTAGGTTCTAGATAAAGGGGTTCCAATAAGTGCATTCAGAATCAGCAGTAAACGAATCAACTGATCATCTGGAATCATCTGCTCCTGGTTCTTCACTGCTTCATGTCTTAAATTAGACGCTTTGTTCTGCTTGAAGGTTCAGACGTAGATCACTGTGTGGATTAACCAACACAGAACTATCAAACTGCTCAGGTACAGAGACTGGACTGAACATGAGAGACAACAACACTGTCCTTCAGGAAGATCTGGAGAACTGCTCAGCTACAGAGACTGGACTGAACATGAGAGACAACAACACTGTCCTTCAGGAAGATCTGGAGAACTGCTCAGGTACAGCACATTTTTGCTCCCAAAGATCCAGACGTTCTTGTAAGTTCAGTCAACAAGCTGACGATGGTGTGTGTTTTGCACCATCTGTGTAATGCGCTCTCTATTAAGAAATCAGGGTTGCCCTTGAGCATGGTACCGTCCCCTTCATTGCTCCCCGGGCGCTGGATATGGCTGTCCTCAGCTGCATGGTGTGTGTTGCCCACAATGACGGTCACTTTCACTTTCCAGAAATGCTGCCTAAAGCTGAACCTAAACTTAAAGCTGATGTAGATTTATTTATTTATTTATTTATTTATTTGTTAAAAGTTTGGCCTTGAGACGATCTAGGAGGCCGGCGATGATGAAGGTTTTGGAAGTTCAGTTTTGCTTTCTGTTAAAATATTCTGGGTGTCACGATGACAAATAGTCACTTTCACTTTTGACATTGTGAGGATTGTTATGCACTCATTTCTGTATGTTTGGGGACACCCAACGTCGTTCTTCATATTCTACAGAAACTTCATTTCTGTGCAAAATGAAAGATTTAAGCTACTGATGTAAACGGGTTCTTTAATCTTTTGTGTAGTTTTATCCAAAAAAATGTTTTTAATTTTTAGGACTTAAAGGTGCATAAATCAGCAAATCGAACTTATTTAAATTCACTCAGTAAGACTGAGATGTTCGTCATGGTGGGCATTTATAAACCACACACCAGATTTATTTCTTTTTTATTTTTTTGAAAAAGTGAGAGATTTTAGTTTTGTGCTTTAACGAATGCGGAGTTCAACAGGATCCGACGCTCGTTAACTGAAGAAAGTCGGGAAATGAATATTTAAATTCCTGCATTTCAAATTTTTACCAAACACACTCCTGATTCAGACCTGCGGCTTATCTCCCCGCCCCTCACCTTCACTTTCACTCTTCTTCTGAGTGAAATAAACATGGTCACCCCCAGCGTTTCTGTTTTGTTGCTGGTGATTACCATGGCAACCTTTTGGACACAAGCAGACAAAACCCAAGTTTGTTGTGTGTTGGAGCAGCTGATGCTTCTCTAGTGTTTTCACATCAGTCAGTGATCTTTATTGTGTGTGTGTGTGTGTGTGTGTGTGTGTGTGTGTGGCTGGCTTTTGAAAAGCTTTGCTAATTCTTCTTCCTTCTTTCATTGTTTTCTTCTTCCTACCCCCCCCCCACACACACACACACACACACACACTCACACACACACTCACACGCACCCACCACCACCAGTGCAATGAACAACCAAATACTTCCTTCCATGTATATAACACTGTATTTACATTGTATGAACATTTTATAACATGAAGAATGAACCAACAGAAACAGTGTGTGTGTGTGTGTGTGTGTGTGTGTGTGTGTGTGTGTGTGTGTGTGTGTGTGTGTGTTGCAGGGCTGCTCTTAATCCTTGGCAACTTTAGTAATAAAGTATGGAGAAGGTTAGAGAGGCAATGCACATTACTCAGCACGTGCTTCTCTCTCTCTCTCTCCCTCTCTCTGTCTGTCTCTCTCTCCCTCTCTCTCTCCCTCTCTCTCTCCCTCTCTGTCCCTCTCTCCCTCCCTCTCTCTCTCTGTCTGTCTCTCCCTCTCTGTCCCTCTCTCCCTCTGTCTCTCTGTCCCTCTCTCCCTCTGTCTCTCTCTCTCTGTCCCTCTCTCTCTGTCTCTGTCTCTCTCTCTGTCCCTCTCTCTCTCTCTCCCTCTCTCTGTCCCTCTCTCTCTGTCCCTCTGTCTCTCTCTCTCTCTCTCTCTCTCTGAGAGTGGTTATGTCATCGTCTCAGTAATCTGCCTACATCCCCCCCTCTGCCTGCGTGTGTTTACGGTGGTGTGGGGTGTAAATCTCTGATCTCAGTGAAGTGATGATTCTCCAGGACTGTAGTGACTCTGTTTTTATTAAAGTGGGACAAATGTGTAAAAATGCACTGAAAGCACTGCTGTGAATTAAGAACTCATTTAAAGGAGCTGAAAAGAGTCTCTCTCTCTCTCTCTCTGACTGTCTGTCTGTCTGTCTCTCTCTCTGTCCTTAAATTTATTTTTCTCACATCTGTCTGGCTGTTGCTGTGTCTTTTATGTACTTTTTTCCTGTCTTTCTGATTTGCCTGTTTTCTCCCTGTCTCTCTCTCTCTCTGACTGTCTGTGTGTCTGTCTGTCTGTCTCTCTCTCTCTCTCTCTCTCTGGGGGAAGGGGAATAGATGTGATTGAGTCTAATCTTCACTCACGGCTGTAACATTATTTAGCCACGATCCGGCCACGTGTGTGCTGGATTTTCTCTCGCGCTCACACACACACACACACACACACACACACTCTCTATATTCTTTCACTGGTACACTTTCTTCCGTGTGATGAGTTTGACCACAGTATCTGAATGTGTGCTGTTCTCACCTGGTGTTTATTGGGGCAGCGGTGGCCTAGTGTTTAGGGACTAGGCTCCAGGTTCGGTCATGGATTCAAATCCCAGAGCAGTAGGTTGCCCTGAGATTCCGTCCCCATCACTGTTCCCCGGGCACTTTAAATAGCTGCCCTGCTGCACAGTGCTTGTGGTGGGGTGAAAAGCCGAGGTTGAATTTCGTTGTGGTTCGCAATGACAGTAGTCACATTCACTTCACTTTCACTTCATTAGTACCGATTCATTTAAAGTGAAGTTTGTGAAATTAGAAGCAGCGATGGCTCGAGCACTTGGTCCGAACATCTCCAACGCAGAAGCTCTTATGGAGCGTTAATATCCGAAACATGGGTGCATCGAGAGCTCCTGCTGGTGTGGGTTTCCTCTCTTTCAGTGAGCAATTTCTGATCTGACTGCACCCCCATGTGGATAATGTTCAAACTGCAGAACACGACTTCATAAGGACCTGCAGACTTCCTGTTTGTTCAGACGGTAACATCTTCAGCAGGGAGATTCTTCAGAAACATGGATTTTCATCAATTCACTTTATCAAAGGAGAAATAGTGACTGTATTTGAGATTATTTAAAAATATTGATGCAATGTAGATTGTGACACTTTTATCTGCTTAAAAAAATTGCTTTGTAACTTCACATTTCTATTTTTTCTGCCTCTTAATCCCAGACAAGTTCAATGCCTACGTGACACTGAAGGTGCAGAACGTCAAGAGCACGACCATCACCGTGCGAGGCGAGCAGCCATGCTGGGAGCAGGACTTCATGTTGTAAGTGAACAAAGTGACAAATGCAACACAACACAACACAACAATGCTAACGGTGAATTAGCACAGGGGCTGCAAGTTCCTGTCCTGCATCCGAGGCCTGTTAACTTCTGTCCCTCTTGTCCAGCATTACCAGCATGAAGGTCATGCAATACGTCCCAGATCCTCCTTTCACAAAGGTTCAGGGTACGTTTCTCGGGTGGCAGTCAGTCAAACCCGGTCAGGATTGAGCACGTCGCAGGTTATAAATCTCACCACTCTGAACTGAACTGACAACTGACCGACAAATTTAAACAAGCGTCTTAAAAATGGTTAATTAAATAAAATAAACAAAAAAAATGCATGAACATAGAAGCTGATACTGAAAAATAAATGACACGTTAAGTGTAACTAAATGAAAACTAAATGCACCCGAAATAAATAGTGCATATATGTATGCTCTAATAGATTACAGATTAGATTAATAGTATAATGCATCGTAACGTATTCATTTTCATTTCTAAAAATAGGGGTTCTTATTTATAAAAATGATTGCAGGAACTGTATATTGTAAATGAATTGCAGTTTTGGACATCACAGACTGTATTGTTTGCTGTCGTCCTATCAGGGTTTGAAGAAATTAACAAAATGTCACTGTGCTTTAACGTCAACTTGAGCGCACAGATCAGTTGGAGGGGCTCGTCCAGCTGCAGACACACCTGTCACCAGAATAAAGTGAACAGGATGATGTCTGGCACGCACACTGGCCGTGTGTGTGTGTGTGTGTGTGTGTGTGTGTGTGTTTACACCCCTTGCATTGAAAGTGACAGACTGTTTGTTCCCTCATTTCTACGAATGGTGTGTATCTTTTTATTTCTCCTGGAGGAAGGACGTCGACTGGTTGCCGTCGCTCTCTCCTCTGTGTCTTCTGTGCTTTGAATTGTACTAATTATCATCCACGTCTCGCTGTCCAGAGGCAGCACCAGGTGTGGACAGGGTCCGAGACAATAGAATGGGTCAGTTTTCTCTAATGTCCCCTCTGCCTTTCTGCTCTGTTAGGCCTTGTTCTGTACTGAGAGTGTAGAGTGAGACGTGTCTCCTCTGAAGGACGTCTGGAGCGTCTGTCTGTGCTGAAAGTGAACTGAATCTCACTCCATATTAATAGAATTAAAGACTATTAAAGCCTCGAACTTCAACTCCAATAAAAACAATCTACTGAAAATAATCCACATGAACTTCACCGCTTCACTTTCATCACCGTCTCTACTAGTTCTCCATCACGGACACACACTCCACACACCCTGAACTCCACCGTCCACTCTCCCTGTCCTCTCTCTCACGTCTCCTGCACCGATGGACACACAGAGGGACGTCTTTTCTGTGTTTGTGTCCATTTATCCTGAAACAGGTCTGGATGTTGGGAAGGTGATGGAAGATAAAGATAATGGAGGATCAACTCAGATGTTGGACTAAAGTAAGGAGTCTGTTCTGAAGATGGAAGGAGGAGAAAGTGAAGAACAGATACGTAAAAACTTTAAGTACTTTGCTAACCCTGAGCTTTAGGTCCATCTCAGAACCCACCCGGCTGATTTGATTGTCTGTTAGTTTTTATGGCTGCACTTAAGAAGCGGTTGGATGATCGTCTGAAGGTCCCATTAGTCGCTCCAGTTGCTGGAAGTGATGTCTGAAAAGGCTCATCATGAAATTCACGCTCAAACCCATCCCTCCCCCCCTTTTCCCACAGCTCTTTTCCTTTTCAGAGTCCAGGCTGAGTTCCTTCTCCAGGGTTAGATCTTTATCTCGCAAGCCTGTAAAACAATAACCTGGTCTCAGGAACCAGAAATGTCCTTAAGGCCGGGTTTAATGACCACATGCCATTCTGTTCTACTTTGACTCCAGAAGAGCCAGATGTCCCGCTGATTGAAAAGGAGTCCTTCCTGCTTTTCTTTGCTTTTACAGCTAATAAGATAATGCACAAGACCCCCGTCCCCTCAGGGACACGTCCAGGCTACCAGAGGAACAGTCAGCCGTCAGTAACTCCTGATTAGTACATGTTTCTGGAAGGACCTCAACGTAGTGTTTTTGCTAAAACTCAGGTTTAAGTACTGTTTGTAATGTGCCAGACTTGATTTTTAATCCATTTTATTATTCATATAAATAAAAACCACCGTATGAGTCAATATTCGATCATTTAGGACACTAAAACCGCAGCCCTTTGTCAACTCTTTTTTAAACATATTTTGATATAAAAACACTTCATTGTTCATCTTTGAAATCAAGAAACGAGGCCGGGAAACGTTGATAAACACACGGATCAGGACAGTTCAGAGGATGGAAGTGGACTTTAAATTTAAAAAGCAAGAAAAGCGTAGAATTTCTGCGCTTTCTAGTAAATAAATCCATTTTTAAAAAGTGATTGTGTCCATAAATGCAAAATATAGAACCGGTGATACTTTTACCGTTTCAGATATCAGTACTACAACGTAATTTATTAAAACAATAATACATTTTGTTTAGTTTTATTCATGATTTATAGTCATAGGATATTGATAGTTGTCTGATTATAACCCAGTATTTTATTGTTCTATTTGGATTTTTATCTTTTTTGGGGGATCTCTGCCGTCCGTGTCTTTGGTCAGGAATACATCGGCTATAAAATCTTTGGGAAGGGCCATCATGACGTTTTAGCCTACTAACGGTCTCCATAGCAACCTATCAATTAGTAATCCCTGGGGTGCTGTTGTGTTCTGTTTAGTGTTTGTTTTTGTTATTTATTTATTAGATTTTTTTTGGAACTCAAAGGAAGAAATAAATAAATGCAGATAAACAAACGGGTGCATTCTTCATCGTGCTGTCCACCGGCTGGGAGTCGTCTGGTCCTCGCATCACTTAGAGGACAATCGAGAGAACAAATTAATAATGAATGGATTTCACAACGCTCCCCTTTATAGCGCAGCACTTTCCTGAGAGAGAGAGAGAGAGAGAGAGAGAGAGAGAGACAGACTGGGAGAGAGATATGAAAGTGGGGCTGTTCTCATTGGGGGAGAGGAATGTTTATGGCCTGCCTGCTGCCATCTCAACCAACCACATCTCAATGTCAGGAGGGATTTCAGCCCCCTTTTTTTTTTTTTTTTTTTTTTTTTAAATGCATCACAGCATAAAAACCTTTGTAAATAAGTGCATAAACAGAGTTCAGAATTGAAAAATGCCCAAGAAATTTTACAAGAAGTGTTTTGCTGTGGTGCTGAAGCACTGTACGCAACTTTTAAAATGCAAAAAGAATGATCGTGTGTGTGTGTGAATATCGAGATTTTTTTTATAACGCAAACAGAACCTGTGTAACAAACACCTGCCAGTGTCTCGCGTTCCAACACTTCTGCTCACCTGCAAAACTGGGGGGTCAGATACAAAAGGCAGTGTGTTTGATGTCATTGTAGATTTCGAGCTCATACATCAGGAAATAAAAGCTTGGAAGTCCATCATTTGACCTTTTTAAAACTGATTACTCTCTAAAAACATTAGTATTTCGTTAGTCGAAGCTTTGAACATATCGAGTAATAACAAGGCTGCACAGCATCCGTCAGATTGTACCATCAGGACTGTAATTCAGAAAAGTCTTATCTCTTTTTACGCACACACACAGACGTCTAACCTGTCTCATTGTGTTCGCACAGTGACAGTCATGGTGTCTTAATCTGGGACGAGGCTGATTTTGCGGTCCAGATTAACAGACCTTGTGCAGCTCCTGTAGTGACGCTGTGTTTAAACCTCACTTCAGTTTGCAGGTGAGTCTGGGCTCTGGAACGTTCCTGGCATTTTCAGTGCGATGGGGTGTGGAAGGGAACACACTGTCTGGCTTCATGCTGAATTACAAAGGAGTCCTTGTGTGTGTGTGTGTGTGTGTGTGTGAGAGATTCTTCTTGTTTGCGTTTGTGTGCTCGGATCTTTAAAGCTGGAGACCAAAGAGCGTGTATGTTAATTGTCCCTCTTTTGTAAGTGTGTGTGTGTGTGTGTGTGTGTGTGTACACTTATGATGTGTGGAGATCACACACTCTGGTTGAAGAGAGGGAGAGAGGGATGCTGTGGGTTTGTGAACACTGTTTTTAGAGATTAACTCTTAAAGGACCTCCATCATGAATCGAAATCTCGGTGGTAACAAAAAACAGCACCTTATATGGAAGTTCCTGGGGGTGTGTCACAAAGGTCAAGGATTCTGATTGCTCACCCATGTCCTAATATAACGAAAGTGTAAATCGATCACTATATTTTCATTTCCTGCTCTCTCTGCGCTCCTGCAGCGAGATCAGCCGGTTGGACCTGGGCCTGATTGTGGAGGTGTGGAACAAAGGCCTGATCTGGGACACCCTGCTGGGAACTGCGTGGATTCCTCTCAAGAGCATACGGCAGTCCGACGAGGTGAGGGGATCGTACGAACACTGGAACGCCCCCGGCCATGTGACATGTTTAATATTGTTTTTGTCCGGACGTCCCATGAGCTGCTAGGTTTACTCTGTTGGATCTTTAGGGCCTTTAAGTTATTTACACAAACACGGTCCTGCAGGTTTCTGTAGCTCCTCACTGTTTATTAACTCTGCCGTCGCTCTCCTCAGGAAGGGCCTGGAGAGTGGACCTTTCTGGACTCTGAGGTTTTGATGAAGGCAGATGAAATCTATGGCACTAAGAACCCTACACCCCATCGAGTTCTGCTGGACACGCGCTTTGAGCTGCCCTTCGGTGAGATATACATTCACACTCTGCCGTATCGGAGGTTTTCATTTTACTGCTCTGGGAAGCAGAGGAAAGATTAATTGTCGGTAGATAGATAGATGCATGCATCACTCACTTTCTGCAAAGAAACACTGTATCATTAAAGTGACATGATTCTACAGATCACATAATATTATTAAGCAGAGAAGAACAGAACTGGACCCTCCGCCCCTGCTGGGACGAGTTAGAGCCTGGTCGCTCTAACTCGTCGCTTAGTTGGTTTTTTTTTTGGTTTTTTTTTTTTACTTATTATAATGTGAGTTAAAGGTTAAATGAAAGTAATTCTCATTTAGTTTCTGATCTGGTGTAGTTCCAGATTTTCTCCTCGAAGCTCCGTCACACAGTAAACCGTTCTGCCCCATCAGCAGCTCCTGATTGAACTTCATGAAGCATCAATTCATCAAAGCAGTAGTTGATCAGGAACCACTGATTAAACTGGGATTCGCTGAGGAAGAGCACAATCCAGATTTAGAAATACATTTTTTTTAAAAGTATAAAAATCCAGATATGTACAAGAAGTATTGATTAGATTTTTCTGCGTGAATATCTTGCTGTCTCAAACTCGACCCCGAAACACAACCATTTTGGGTCTTTTTGGACCGTTACGATTGGCCTGTTCATGACGCAGGGTTTCGGATTTTTACAAAAATTGGAAATAACATCAATGACGATGCGAAGAATTCAGCAGACCGTTCGGAGTTCCAGTTGATGATGAAATGATGACGCTGTTGTGGCTCTCTGGTCTTGAACTGTGTTCATTTGGGTTCTTGAGCAGCTCCTCATGGTGCTGTTCTGTCCTTTAGCCCACTTTCCCATTGATTTGCTGAAATGTCATTAAGGTTGAGCGAGCCTCCGAGATGTCACTTCTTAAAGGAGCTTCGGCCCAAAAAACAAAAGTCACACGGCTGAGCTGAAAGCTTAAGTAATTCCAATTTCTTTTCATAATTTACACTTTACATTTGGGCTTCTTCACTTTAACCAGTTCCAAGCCAGCAGGGTCGCTCGAAGCCAGACGATGAACAAAAAGCATGATCTTTGAGAATAAATCAAAAATAGCTGACAAAAGAGCTCGGTAGCATTTCTGGTGGGATATGTTTGGTTGTAGCTCCACAAAAACGGGGCGTTGGTGATGCAAAAAGTGTTTAAACTGGTCATAAATAAATGAAGATCGTTTTTGGATCCCTGCATCGTCTTCACTTTAACCAGATCCCAGCGTGATCAATCAAAGCCAAACACATGAAGAACAAAAGCGGTTTCATGGAAAATGACAGATTAAAAGATGCTGACAAAAGAGCTCGGCACCGTTTGTAGTGGGACGTGTTGGGTAGTTGTTGGATCAACCATCTTTTCATTTGTTGTACCACGAAAAAAGCTTGGTTGATTAGATGGTGGAGGGGCTCTAGGTTGCGGACGGAAGGTCAAGCTTTGTTTGCTTCGGTAACCCAGGCTGCGTCTGCCATTGATCCCATTCATAAGGCTGCCCGTTTCATGTGAGCTCTTTGAAGCTGATGCTTTTATAACACTCAGTCTTCAATGTCCAGTGTGTCTTCAAAGGCTGATCATGTGATCCGAGAACAAATGGGTCTGAGTCCCTGTTCACCGTCACTTACTTGCATGTCGTGCATCCATCACTCCACATTTAAACAAGACACACTCGTTTACCGCCGTGGTCACGACTCCCAATAGTGTTTTGTGGATCCGTTGACTTGAAAGTCACATGACTTTCCCCTCTCCTTTAAACTGGGACGCTGATCATCCTTATTCCATATAAAGAGAATATCCTCAGGAATCACATTGGCATGTCTGTTAGAACCATATCCTACATACAGAAACCACCCGGCCTGGTTGGAACTCCTTTATCTAGAACCCACTTTGCATTTTTTTTCCCCATTTGTTTTATTCAATTCCATATCAAGATTTTTACATGAAATAGGAGTTTAGCACCGTCGAGGTTAAAGAAATGAAAGGTAGTACATAAACCTGAATGTCTCACTTTATGGTTTGTCTTCTAAAAAGCTTATGCACTGAGAATTTGGACGCATCTTGGTCCAAAATGGTCCACACTTTTAAACCTCTTCATGTCCGACAGAAATCCCAGAGGACGAGGCTCGCTACTGGTCCAACAAGCTGGAGCGCATTAACACTCTGGGGATACATGACGAGGTAAAGCACTCCTGTTGAAAGTGTCCCATCACACACACTTGCTTCTGAACAGGATTCCTCCGGGGGGGGGGGATTCAAAAATTGCTGAGATGAAGTGAAAGTGACCGATTTGTCATTGTGAACGCAGTGAACCACAACATACAACCCCTGCATTGCACCAACACACACTGTGCAGCTGGGAGCAGCCATCCCCAGCACCAGGGGAGCTGTGATGGGAACGGTACATTACTCAAGGGTATCTCAGTGCAGCCTACTGGTCTGGGATCTGAACCCACACGCCATCCTGGGGCGTCGTTTCCAAACACTAGACCGCCGCTGTCCCTAGTTGTAAACAAAGGTTTAATCATTCTTTACCAAATGAAACGTTTTGTTACCATTTCTTTATATTTGAGGAGTTTAACCAAGCGGAAAGAGTAAATGTGCCGTAACCTCCGTGGTTAGCGCTGTCACCTCACAATCCAGGAGGTGTTCTAAAAAATGTAAATCTTTCAAATTTAAAATCAATCGAAGTTCAAAACAGCAGTTCTGTAATGACCTATGCTAGTGAAGAAGAGGACTAGATAAGCATCTCAAAGAATGGAATGTCATTGACCGGAGACATACAGACAAACAGGAAGTGTGCGTTAAAATGTGCAGAAATGTCTCTGTAGCAGACGAGCAGCTGTTTACCCTTAAAAGCAACACATCTGACCAGGGGTGCACAGACTTTTGGATACAACTGTAGCAGGAGACCGTTTACCTGCTTCATCACGCACTGAACATGACGTAATACTGAAGCCTGACAGATGTCTGACACATGATGTCTGAACATGACATGCCAATTCCCATCGATTCCCTTTATGAGCTCCTGTTTTTGTTTGTTTGTTTGTTTGTTTATGCTTCTTGAATTATGATTGTAAACATGTACTATAAACCTATCGTACAATAATGAGTTAGGACAGTGACGCTCTTTCCCCTTTGTCCCGTCCTCATATCAGTATCCGCTGCAGGACGACGGAGGGAGACACCCCCTGCCCTTCGTGGCCTCGCAGTGCTGTGAGTACTTCCTCCAGTTTTACACTAGATGGTGCCATGCAGTCGTGTTTAGCTCTGAATTGCCTCTCTGCTCTTTCTGGACGTCTGTGTGATGAATCTGAGGGACAGTAACTCCTGTGAGATGCTCATTCTGGGTGAAATAAGTCATTTTTGCATCCCCTTTTCTCACCTGTCTGATGTTCGATTTGCCAGGCAACTATTTTGGATGGGCCAACTCTCAGAGTATGTAATAATATTGCCACAATGCTGCAGATGACCCCTAGTTTGTACCCTCCCTTAGGAAGACCCCAGGTATTGCACAGTTCAGTGTTTCTCCTGCACACTTGATTCCTATCAGAACAAGTGTGTTGAAGCAGGGAAAGCATCAAACAGTGCAGTGCTGGGTTGGAGTAGTGGACCTCTACCCTAATGGCTGGTTTCCTTCTTCCCTGGAACCTTCCTATTTTACCTTTTTGTACACCCAGCTTATTCCCTGGCTTAATAAACTACTACATGTTCATTCGTGATGGGATTCCCTGGGAATTTCATGCACTTAAGATTAGGGATATGCTGGCATGGAACTTATAGGCCAATGCCAATATCATCTGATCTTTTTTTAAATCTATCTGGACTAATTCAATAGAACTTACAGTGCTGTGCAAAAGTCTTGAGCTGCAACTTGCTTCTTTATTTAGTAGAAAAATGAGAAAGTAGGTTAAACGATTTATTGCAACACCAGTCTAAACACGGAGTTTCGTTCTAACCAGCTTTAAAGTCAATATTCATCACCACCACCGTTATTCTTCAACACAGCCTCAACTCTCTTAGACCAGCTCCTTTCTTTAAGCCATATTCAGGAACACTTCTCCAGGTTCTTGAATCGTCCCAGAGCTCTTCTTTGGAAGTCACCCGCCTTTTAATTTCTCTGTGGAGAAGATCCCACTTCTCCAGATCTGCTCAGGTACAGGGACTGTACTGCAAATGAGAAACGTCGTCCTTCAGGAACCTGGAGAACTGTTCCTCAACAAGACGTTAAACAAACAAGAACATCTGGATCTTTGGAAGCAAAATCTGAAGAAATTAGGGGCTGAAGACTTTTGCACAGTACAGTGCATGCACATTTTGGCTGAAAGGTACACAATCCTGCTTGGTTAGCTTGCTGTAACTGTGTGTCTCTGCATTGCTGGCTGTACGTATATCATGTTCTTGTGAACTGTGTTGCATTTCGATCCTTTGTATCGTTTGTGTTTCTTTTTTCCCGTCCACATTCGTTAAGTTGTGAGTTTGGTCGTGTTTGCTGTGTGTGATGTTTTCGTGGGATTGAGTGTTGCTTTAACAAGGTGTTAATGGATATAATTTCAGCACATTTCCTTCTACTTCATAAAAAATAAAAACATGAGGAATAGCCACACGGATGTTAAGAGAAGCCAATGATTAGTTGTTTACTGTTCTTTAGAAGGTGCAGAGAAAGGAGCTGAAACCGGAAAACAACCCTGTTGCTAAAGAAAGGGCAGATTAGTGCTGATTTAGATTGTTTCAGAAATTCAGTGCAAGAGAAAGGAACATCTCAATTCTGGATTTTAGACAGAGGGATTCGGCTGAACGACCAATAGCACGTTGAGTATTATTCCGTAACTCCTCTGAATTCTTCAGTATCCACATGACATGACCAGCAACATATTCCACCCTAGTTTGAGGCTGGATTGATGGGTTGATTTATGCAGTATATTTATTTATTTATTTAGTGTAATTTAACCTCTTGTAACAAAGCCTAATCTGACCCCACAGCACTGGATGATCTGGACAGTGCGGTGGACGATCGGGACAGTGACTACAGGAGCGAGACGAGCAATAGTCTTCCCCCGCGCTACCATACCACGGCCCAGCCCAACTCCTCCCTCCATCAGTACCCCATGGGTCCACGCTTCCAGAAACCCATAGACTCCTGCACAGATTCAGTGCACAGCTTTGAACTGGACTATAGAGACCATCACGCCAGCAGGTAGACTCCACTGTTGTCCCACAAAACACAAAAACAGAACCCACAAAACCCAGCACAGGCCTTTTTCACTGCCCCAGATCTACAGCCCCAGAGAACTAGGCATTTCTATCACTGGTGTGGTCTTTAGAAAGCAGCTTTACTTCGCCAAAAGTCCTTTTGTTGTTGGTGAGATTCTCCCTTCGGCATTGCTTGGTTTGAAGCGACTTGTCCGTTCAAAGCCTCAGCGCAAGAGGACGATAGATAAATGAGGGAATTCCCGTTTCTAACATTGTCGTTACTGATAAATCGCTGCGGATACATTTGCATCCTTTTCGTAATTGAGTTCAAAGAGTTTGTTTTCAGAATTTGGATTCGGCATGTTTCTCCTTTCATTCTGGAAAATAAATCCATAAATGCAAGTATTTAAATGGTTCCAAGTTGACACAAACTGTGTGGCTCTGCAGAAGGCTCCGAGAAAAGCTTCTGCAGAGCTACATTTTTAGTTCTTCAAGCAACAAACAGTATAAACGTACCTTAAAAGCTAAGAGATAGTATTTGAGGTCCAGTTGTGACCCTTTATCCCAGAAGAAAAGGGCAGATTTGTCCCTTCTCATAACATGAAGATACTTAGAACTTAGTGTCTTAATCAACAAATCATGTTTTTGACTTTTTGTGTCCTCTTTGATTTTTATTCTCCAATAATCTGTTTATTTTGTCATTATTTGTCTATTTTGTCTTTAGCAGATAATTATGGAAAAAAGAATTAAGGTTTTCTGAAATGATGCTCATATACGTTCATTTTGTGCCTTTTTGCTTACAATTTGTTTCTTCGAAAATGAGTGATCAAAGCCTGAATTAAAGCACACATAACTGATACTGATCCTTTTATGGTTTCTACAGTTTTCTGTGTGTCTGTTCTTATATTTTATGTTAAATAGTTTTTTCTCTCTCTCTTTCCCTCCTTCTTTTAATCCCCTCTCTACTTTTAACTATTGGTTTTATTTAAAATTAGAACCTCAGACCATAGAGGGAGGGTTAGAATCATCCCTGTCGATTCCGGTATGGGTGTTGAGGAGTGGGAGGCCAAATACAAAATCTGGGGTAAAAGCTCACTGGACAGCTTCCTCGATAAGGAGGACGGGTACTGGGATGAAAAGGAAGACAGACAAAATGACACAAGCCTCCACATGGACAGAACCGGTCCCGACTCCACAGTCAGCCAGCTGCCTCTGAAAACGAAAGGAAAGGGCTCACTGAACGCTGCCTACCCCGAGGGCTATGACACCATCGACCGAAGACGCAGGAAAAAGATCAGAGATCCAGGAGGGCTTGTGAACATGAGAGCGGAACACATGGTGGACGACTCCTTCCCCCCTGATCTTGCTCTTCTCCGACGGAAAAGAGGCGAATTTGTGTTGCGTCAAGTAGCAGAAATGGAAGAAGAGGATGAAAAGATGACTCCATGCCTGAGGCCCTACAAAAATGGCTTACTCTTCAAGACCAGAATGTGGGCCAAAAACAGGCTGGAAAACACACTGGAGAACTACGTGGCATATCAAGAGGAAGAAGCAGAGAGACTTCGGGCAGGTCTTGAATCTGAAGGCTCAGATGAGCTGCAGTATTCATTGGGTTCTGAGGAAGAATTAGAGGAAATCTCCTCTTTAGCTGAAGCATTTCGTTCTGAAGATGGTCGAGGACATGAGCACTGCAGGTACGCTTTGCCTCATGGTGGCCTAAACGAAAAACCTTATCGCGAAAAGAAGACTGCAAAGGGTAAAATTGGAGGATGGGCACCGGAGACCATGCTGTCTCCTGTGGAGGAACCCAGTGATGAGTATGTTGACCCCATGGATGAACTTCAGTGCCTGGTTGAAACCGTGTCAGAATATCTAGCTGAAAAAGAAGAGGAGATCAGTAAATACGGCTCCTTGCCCAAATCTAGCAAATCAAGGCTGTCCTCCCAGGGTAGTGCCAGAACAGAATCGACTGGTGATGAGCAAGGTGTCCCTTCCAAGGAGATAAAGGGAGAAAAATCAATGGAGGCCAAAGAAAGAAATTCAGAGCATGGAATGGTTGGCGTGAAGAATGCCATGAATTCGTTGTTTAGCTCCTTTACTGATAAAGTTAGTCCAAGTTCAAAACAAACAAGATCTGATTCTGAGGAGCAATCCGAAACCCCAGCCAATGTTGCAGGCAGTTCTGGTTTATCGAAGCTGTTCTCCTTTATGCCAGTCTCAAATTCTTCAAGCCCAACACCAGTGGCTGTGGTATCTCCTACACAAGAAGCTGATAGAAAGTTCCCAGTGCTTTTTCAACAAGCAGATACAAAGTCACAAGAGAGATATCAACATACACAAGCCAAACGTTTCACCCAAACCCCAAAAACTAGTGAAACTCCGAAACCTGCTGAAAGCCAGCTTCCCTCTTCTGTGTTGGGAAAGGTGAACCCCCTAAAGATGTTTTCACAAGAAAGTGTTAATGACAAAAGAAGTTTTTCAGAAGATGCTTCTTTTGATCTGAACAAGAAAGGTGGTCATACACAGTCACAGGATCATGCCAAAGTACTGGGGACTAGTTTAAGGGAAGGCAAATGTGGACATGAGAGTGACTCTGCAAAATCTAGAACTGGTTTTATGGAGCCATATGATAAAACCGATCATGGGGAACCCACACCACAAAAATCAGATTCAGGATTTTTCAGTCCTTTCAAGAAACCATTTAGTTCACTGATCTCGCCTGTACCTCCTATGCCTCCTCAGCATCAGGTACAAACTGTTTTTCCTGTTTTCAGATCAGATGAGGATCTAAGAAAAGACAAACCTCTTGATACCTCATTATTGGGGGGGAAAATCAAATCTTTCCTGTCTTCTGACAATCTGTCGGCCCAGCAACCTCCTAAAGCAGGTGGAGGAATGTTATCTGGACTGTTCAAATTAGCCTCAGGTAATGATAGTGGTCCACCCATAAACACACCACAAAATCCCATGAGCACAGATCAAGTATGTTCTGCTAACAAAGCTTCATCTTCAAGCCCTAACCATGCCAGGTCTTCAGAACAAAACATCCATTGTCCTCGTGAAACAGAGCAGAAAGGACATTCGGAGGCAGGCTGGTTTTCCAATCTTTTTAAGACTGCACCCAGTGAAAATGTACCAGCTGCCGCTCCACAGGGCCAGAGACCAGGGAACCAGAGTTCTCAGATGCCACTTGGCTCACATCAGAAAGCCACAGATGGTGAAGAGCAAAACTGTGGCAGGACTGTTAACCAGCAAAACAGGCAACAAAGTCAAGGTCCAACTGCAGCCTGTCCTGCAGAAAGCCAAAGTTCTCTGCCAGAACCTCAAGGTTTGTTTTCTAGTTTGTTTAAATCCACTTCTGCTGAGGACACATCAGGTTCTAGAGCAGGTCCTAATCAGCAGCAGGGTTTACTATCTGGTTTCATAAAATTTGCCTCTACCAGTGATGTGTCCATGGGCACACAACCTAGTCACATGCACCCAAAGCACGACCCCAATCAAGCGATACATTCACAGCAAACTCCTCAGCAGCATCAGCCACATCCTCAGCAAAGTGCAACCAACCCATCTCAGATCGGAGGGATCTTCTCAGGGCTTTTAAGGTTTTCTTCTGCTGATAATTTATCTGCATCACAACCCACAAATGAACCACATCAACAAGGAATTCCCCCACACAGTCAACCCTTTCAACAAGCTGCTACATCTCCGCAAGCATCTCAAGTCCCTTCTCAGCAAGGAGGTTTATTGTCTGGGCTTTTTAAATTTGCTTCCAGTGATACCATCTCGAGTACTCAAGCTAACGTACCTCAGCAACAGCATTTTTCTGCAACTGGTCATCCTTCTCACCAAGCTTTGAATGCACAGCAACAGAATAACGTCCAGAAGTTGAGAACGTTGAGCAGTCTCTCGGATGACCAGCAGAACAACACAGTAAAGTGTTCTTTACAGAGTCAAAATGCAACTCCCCAAACATCTCAGCAAGGTGGCCTTTTGTCTGGAATTTTCAAAATTGCTTCATCAGATAATGCATCTTCTCAGTCTGGATTAAATCAGCAAGCAGATGCATCAGTTTGTCAAATGAATGAACACCATCCTAAATGCCAAATTGATTCAAGAAAAAGTTCTGCTCCAGAGAATAAAACCAATATGCCTGAACAAAATCCACCTCCTCTGAAAGAAGAAACCCATTCAGGGATTTTGTCTGGACTTTTTAGCAAGCTGAGAACTTCCTCTGATGAAGGATCACAAAGTAGCCACCCTTCGGGTGACCAGAAACAACCGCAGCAGAATTTACAAAAAGAGATTTCTTCTCAAAACCTCCCTTCAGGTAGGCAGCTGCCTCAGGTACCATCTCCTGGTCAGACTGTGCTGAGAGGTGAAAAGCCCACCGATCAGCGAGGATTCATATCTGGTCTTGTCAGTTGGAGCTCAACAGAAGTGCCTTTGTCTAAACCAAGGGAGCAACCTATCCAATGTACAGATCAGAGGGCAGGTTCTACAAACTCCCTAGGCTTGAGATCTAGCCTTTTCCAAAAAAGTGCAAATGAAACCACCTCACGGGGCAGCTTAGAAATGGATAAAATAGCAAAGGAAAATGGAGCATTTGATTGTCTCGTGGCTCGACACAAAGCAGCTCCCATGAATGTGCCTGCCTACAGTGAAGATAGTTTGGACCTGAGGACATCTGCAAGCTATAGAAGATCACAACAATGTCAAACCGCTTATGTTTCAAACAGCACTGATCATTTGCATCGCATCTGTAGCTTAAGCAATGCAAGGAGCACATCATATAGCAGTGAAAATCTTTATTCTCCTTCTCTTAACCTCAAGGGTCATGGAGAAATGTCCCAGCAATTTTTACGACAAAGCTTTCCCTCCTTACATAGTGAAGCAGGGCAGTATGGCTATCATAATGACTCTTTTTTGAATACTAAGTGTGATCTTAGTCCTAATTATGAGCACTCCTGGATCCAAGACTCTATTCTGTGGCAACAACTAAATGAACAGTCTCTGGGCTACTTTCCAAAGGAATATGGGCATCTACAAGGTGGAGAGCTGTTGCAAGAACCTCCTCAACGCATGAGAAACATGGCTGAACACCTAGAGTATTGTGTTACACAGCCCACATTAGCATCGCACATGGACCAGGGTCAAAGCTATGACCATCGGGAATACCACAGGAGTATAGTCAACAACAAAATGTGGAGCAGCCATAACAGTTTGGACACAAACCACCAAGGACATTGCACTGAAGATGGAGTCGCTTTAAATTTGAGCAAAAACGGGAATTCAAAATTTGGCAATTGGCATTCGTTCAATGAGGCGAGTTCTTACAGTTTGAATAGCGTAGCATATCATGAAGGGTATTATGAAGAGAATCCACCAAATTTGTCTTACTCTGCTAACGGAGAATATATGTATGATTGCATACCAGATGTATATGGACAAGCTGCAACTAACGAAAGCTATAGTCATTCAGCCAGTTCCCCTAATGTCTGGAATTATTCATCTAATGCAGATACAGAGGACCACTCATACCTAGAAGAGTCAGAGTGGTACCAGCAATGGCTCTTGCTTCTTGAGCAAGGTATGTGGTGGCCTGCCGATGATGGTGATTGTGGCTACTTTGTCTACACTGATCATGAGTTTATCTACGCACTGCTCACAGACGGCTCTGCTCAGTATGTTTACGCATGTGCACCTGAAGAAGAGTTATGGGCAACTGGACAGATGTCTGACAACTATCCGAGTGCTTGGCTCCATAATGAAATGGTTATGGTTTGTGGTTTCAAAATTCCTCTTTACAACGAAGATGAACTGCTCTGGCTTCCAGGACAAAATCATAGTGAGGTTCAGCTCTTAAGTGCACCCCTTGACCTGTCTGCTGCATATAGGAAGGGTAATGAAATAATGAATTTAAATTTAGAACGTTTCTCCCAGATGTTCGAGGAATCCATTCTTGCCCAAAAACAGCATGCCATGGATTTTTCCTCATATCGGTTAAATAAGGTAAAAATGGATACAAGACAGCAACTCCATAGCAACATGGCCTACCAGGAACCTGTTCTTGAAGCTGTTGATCTCACAGTGAATGGAACTAATTGCTCAAGGAGAAAAGGTATAAAAGAACTCCTTTCTCACAAAGTGTCGATTTCCATTTGTCCAGCTCCAACAACAGATTCCTCAGCTGCAGGGTTCTACAGTTGTTACCAGCCTCATCAGAGACGTAGGTCATCCACCGGGGTACAAGTCAGGCACATAGAAGACACTACAGAGGAAGAATGGCGAAAGAGAGTTCAGCCTGGAGAGGAACTGCCAAATCGATCCATCAAGAAGATATCATCCTTCCTTTCTTCAATTGTAGGAAAAAGTCCAGAATCAAATAAAAACAAAACAGACTCCCCTGTAGTGACTAGAGATGCTACACTTCCTGGTGTGACTGATGGGAAAGTTCGCAAATCTCTTGTCTGTGAAGTGCAAAATGACCAGCAGAACAAAGGCATTCTCTCAAGTCTCGAGAGTCTAAAATCAAAGCTCATTAAAGAGGATACCTGTCCTGCTGTAACCTCATCACAAAGTACAAATCAACTTGTATCAATAACCGGGTCTAGAATTTTACCCAAAACTCCAACAGCACTTCCAGCCTCTGTAAGTGCAGGAGGTGCAATCCAGAAGCCTAAACTGGCTAGGCAAGCCACAATGACTCAACAATCTGATGTGCCTTTTAATTCTTCTACTTCTGACGTTTCCATAAACTCGGCAAGTGAAACTATAAAAGCCCCCCTTGACCATGCAGGTGAAAAACCTTCTGAGCAACCTCAAGGTGGATTTCTTGGCTTTTTCAAAAATGCAGTAGGAATGGAAGAGCCGAAACAAGAGTCTGCAAAATCCTTGCAGTCTTCAACAAAGCAACCACAAAAAAATGACCCATCTCCTGGTGGAGGGAAAGCAACTAACTCACACAAGGAGGCCACAGGTGTTTCAAGTCTTTTTGGGTCAATAGGAGACTTTTTTAACGTCGAAAGCCCTCCTTCTCAGCTGCCGCCTCATTCACAGCAGACATCTTTGCAACATCAGCCTTCTGATTCAAGAAATGATGCTAAAAAAGAGATGGGCCATGTACATCAAATGACAAGGCCTGACGTTATTAAAAAACAACCCACTGCAGGTGGACTTGGTTCTGGAGATTGTTCAGATGCACCTGATGCTTCACACAAACCTCAGGGGCAGTTGCAGAGTAAGAGTGTGTCTCAGATATTTACCCCTAGCGCTAATGAGGGGAACATTTCAGGGAGGTCACAAACCATGCCACTTAATGAGCAAGCTAAACTAGAATCTTCCAACAAACAGACAGGTGGTTTGTTTGGTTTCTCACTTGGGGACATAATATCTGGTTCCCCAGGCACCAAAGAGGAAACTCCAGGTAAAGGGCTACTATCCATGTTTAGCAGTTCGGCTGCACCACCTCAAACTGCATCTGCTTCTCAGTGCCAAGTGGCGGATGGATCAGCAAAAGATGCATCAGACACAACTCCTAGAGCAGCTCCTCCAAAAGAGACCACAGGAATCGGTTTTCTTTCTCTGTTTAGTGGTCCCAGTGCTCAACAAGTCAGCACACCCCAAACGGAATCTTCAAGTTCTGGGGCCCCTCCTCCTAAAGAGACACCAGGCATTAATTTACTGTCTATGTTCAGTAGTTCTAGTCCCCAACAAACTTCTCCACGTCCAGCTCAAGGGGCTCCTCCCCAACAAGATCCTCCAGTTAAGGGGTTGTTTTCAATGTTTGGAAGTACAGAGTCAGCTTCACAGCAGAAAGGATCAATTTTTGGTGGAATACTAGGTGGATCATCCACGACCAATGACAATCCAGCTAAAGGATTATTTTCCATGTTTGGGGGATCTAGCCCACAACCACCAGCGGGTGTTCAGCCAAAATCTGGGCCAACAGGAAGACAAACCCCTGTTAAAGGCCCACACCAAGAGCCACAGGGTAAAGGCATTCTCTCTATCTTTAGTGATCCCAGTTCTCAAATGACTTCATCAAAGCTGGATTCTGTTGGTGCAAGTCATCTTCAAGAGGCAGCCCCTCAAAATGAGCCACCTCCAAAAGGTCTACTGTCATTGTTTAGTGGCCCTAGTTCACAACAGAATACGCCTCAGTCCACATCCATTCTTGGTGGAATCCTGTCAGGGTCTAATAGTAATGAAGGGCCAGCAAAAGGATTACTCTCAATGCTTGGTGGACAGAGCCCTGAACCAAATGTCCAGACTGCCCCTCAACCAAAAGAACAAATTGACATCTCACAAAAACAGACTGGACCAACCCCTATGTCAGATGGCCCCAAAAACGGAACCTCTAATGAGCCACCAATACCCATGATTCCTGTCTCACAGCAAGAAGACTCTGTACATAATGCCTTGAATGATAGTGAAGAGCCTGGAGTATCACCACCTAACGCCTCATCAACCAGATCCAGCATCTCAGATCTGCAGCAAGAACCCTCTCAGTCTTCTACCATTGTCAGTGGGGTACTTTCTGGTACATTGGTTTCAAACGAAAGTCAAGGAAAGGAATTTCCATTAATCAGTGGAACAGGTCCTCATTCCAATGAAACACAACCAACACAATCTTCCACCATTTCCTCAACGACTTCAGATAAGGTTGTTGACACAGAATTAACCAGTCTGGAAGGTTCAGCTGCTAGGGTTCCCTTTCAGGGAGTTGCTCCACCAAAAGAAGGAGCAACATCAACTATGCCATCAATGTCCAGTGTTTCAGATTCCCAAGGTGCACCACCACAGGCCGGAAGTCTTCTTGGTGGGATTTTCTCTGGTGCTGCAGGACCAAAGGATAGCCCTGGCATGGGTCTTTTTTCTATGTTCTCAGGGCCTAGTGAACGTTCTAATTCAGGAGCAGGGGCTTCAGCTTCTAAAGAACTGCCAGGGAAAGGATTGTTTTCTGTGTTTGGTGGACCAAGTACTCAACATCCTGCAACTCCAACATCTTCATTGCTGGGTGGTATTCTGCCTGGTGGTACAACTAATAAAGATGTTCCAGGAAGAGGTCTGCTTTCCATGTTTGGTGGTGCACCAGCTAGTGCTACAGGTCCAACATCAAAACCACCAGAAACGGAGGGACTTTTTAATGTCTCCTCATTATTTTCCCGAGGAGGTGCTACAGAAGAAAATAAATCCAAAACAGGAGGACTTGGTTTCCTAAACATGTCATTTTTGGATGAAAAGAAATCTGAAGAACCTAAACCTCAAGATGTAGCTCCTGTACATCATGTTGCTGGAGGTCAAGAAAAAATGGCTGATGGGTCAAAACAGTTTGAAACTATTGGTGATTCTCACAGCCCAGAAGCAACTGGAAGTGACAAAGATGCAAAATCTGTTGCACTAAGCCAAGACATAAATAGACCTTCTGGAGATGTAGGTAATGATAATCAGTCCTGTTCAGAACAAGGTGCACAACAAGAACACTTACAAGATACAAAATCCACTGAAATACAACCTGGAACTAAACAGCAAGATGTAATCTCTACACAATCCAAAGCAAATGAAAGTCAGGAAAAACCTCCTGATGCTGAAAAGTCAGTCTTAGACTCATCAGCTGAAGTAGTTTCTGGATTCATGTCTAAAATGTTCTCTTCTGCTACTGCATCATCCAAACCATCGGGTGGTCTTTTCTCTCAGGCACAGTCTTCATTTTTTAAGTCTTCCCCTACATCAGGCTCTCAGACACAACAAAAAAACACACTCTTTGGCCTCCCAACTAGCCTCCCAACCGAGTCTCTGAAAAGTGACCTTTTTGGTATGTTTAAACCTCCTGAGGTATCCAAACCAGAAGAAGCAAAGCCAGTTACTGCTCCCAAAAGTCAAGCCAATGTGCAAGAACAAAGTACAATGCCATCTCCAGGTGAGGTAGCTTTGCCTAAAAACAGTCAAACCAAAATGGAATCAGAGTTTGCTACGCTGGATAAGTCTCCACAAGATTTGATTAATAGTTCAGCATCTGCAGTTGATGTTAGCCTTTCAACTGAGACTGTTCATAGTGAGAAAGTCATTGAAGGTGATGTCATACATGAGAAACCCATTGTCATTGTTGGAGAGCCTGAAGATGAAACGTCAGAGAAATCAGTACCTCCTGCAGAGATTGGTTCTAAGCCAGCCCAACAAACATCAGAACCACCTCAGTCCATGTTTGGCATGTCTGGCTTTTCAACCTCAACATTTGGTTTCATGCCAGGATCTGGAGACGCTGGAAAGCCTTTTGGATCTTTGTTTTCTTCAGCCCCCACCATACCAAAAGGTCTCCCCTCAATGCCACAATCAGAAGGTGGTGGTCTGCTTGCTGGCTTCAAGTCATTCTCAACAGGTCTGTTTCAAGAGGAGAAGCCAGCGGCGCCAAAGGATGAACCAACAGCTTCTTTGTTTGGATCAAAAATAAATTTCCCGTGGCAAAAAGAGACCGCCGCACCTCCAAAGCAGCAGACTCCCCCTGTTGTTACAAGCCAGCCTAAAGCCCAGGACAATCATGTAAATAGTCTAGAAAGTGAAACTGGTGATAAAGTAGAGCCTAGCCGTTTGGTCTCAAAGGCAGAAAACATTAATGAAGGCGGTCGAGAAATACAACCTGACGTCACGTCAGGCTCAGAGAAGAACTCTGAGACAGACATCCAAAAAAACGCAGGTCTATTAGATGCCTTGGCAGAACCCTGTGTTAGTGTCTCCACACCTGAAATAGATCCTCCATCCCAAAAAGAGCAGGCATCCCAGGTCCAGCCCCCACCCTCTGCAGATCTCTCCTCAGGATTACAGCAGGAAAACATGGAGCTTTTGAGTGCAAAAAGGCTAGTAACATCATAAATGGTCTCCACAACAATTTATGATGAACTAACTTCAACAGTAGCCTCAATAGATAGCGGTTTCCTGTGTGATTTTTGAAGTCCACCCTTTGAATGTGTCATCAAAAGTTTTTCCTCGTGTGTTTGTGTTAGATCTAATTCCAAATGTTTGTTTTCTTTGTGATTCTTGTGGACTTTCATAGCATTATGCCCGAAGTAGAGTCTTCTTAGCATTGGTAAAAGTATCTTTATGTTAACTACTTTGTGGCTTATTATGCTTTTTTTTTTTTTTTCCTCCACGCATCTCAGCCCGGCGGACAGTAGTCGTTTTGGATCTTCAGGGAACCTCAGTCAAGCCAGTTCTCCACTCAGCGACACTGGCCAGGAGAGCGTCGCATGTTCTGAACTAGAGGAGTCCCACCACTCTTTCCACAGTGCAAGCTATCACCCACCCACGAATGGACACCACCCTGCCAACGGACATACCTCCTGGGGAGAGGAGGAGGAGCTGAAATCCTACCAAGAGGCTGGAAAAGTTGCCACCTTAAAGAAAGAAAGCGTTCCTCAAGTGGAAAAGCCATTTGAGAAATCGCAGAAAAGGTGTGTATCTCTTAACCTCACAATCCAAAAAAAAAAAACTTTTTTATTTAAAAGAGAAACAAGAACAGCATGTAAATCCTTTTACTCACAGAGCTGCAATAATTCTTTAGGGCCATGAGTCAGAATCCAAACTTCAGACCTACAGTACTGCCTTGAGCCTTCCTCTGATTTCCTTATTTTTTGAGAGAAATGTCTTGTTAGTACTATTTTTTTTTATCTTTGGCATTTTGAATAGATTAAATTAAGGAAATTGGAACAAAGGTGTTAGTGTTCCAGGCTTCAAAGTGTCTAAAAATACAAGTTCTAGATAAAAGGGTTCCAACCACTCTGCATTCAGCATCAGCTGTAAACAAATCACCTGATCATCTGGAACCATCTTGCACCTGATTCTTCACTGCTTCGTGTCTTAAGTTAGACGCTTTGTTCTGCTTGAAGGTTCAGACGGAGATCACTGTGTGGATTAACCAACACAGAACTATCAAACTGCTCAGGTACAGAGACTGGACTGAACATGAGAGACAACAACACTGTCCTTCAGGAAGATCTGGAGAACTGCTCAGGTACAGAGACTGGACTGAAGATGAGAGACAACAACACTGTCCTTCAGGAAGATCTGGAGAACTGCTCAGGTACAGAGACTGGACTGAACATGAGAGACATCAACACTGTCCTTCAGGAAGATCTGGAGAACTGTCCCTCATCAACACATTTAAAATACAAAATATGAAGAAATGAGAGGATGAAGACTTTGCAAAGTGCTGTATGCTTTCGTTCTGGGATCATATAGTCCATCACCTCATATCCTTCTTTAGAAAGACAATATTGTAAAGGGTCTGGATACAGCTTGGGATTCAGGTTCTTAAACACCTATGCTAATTTGGGTATCCTTTCCTTTTTCCTTTTTTTTTTTTTTTTTTTTTTTTTCTTCCCCATGAGGAAACCAAACAAGCCAAACAGGTCTTAATTTATTCTTAAATGACCATTTTCCTGCTACCAGGTTGTGTATTTATGGATTGGATCATTAATATGGTTTGAAACTTTGAAGGAACTCATGTACTTTAAAATCTTTTACTTTCTAAACAAGGAACAATCTAGTTACACAAGGAACAGAGCTGAATGAATGACTTATAAAAAAAAATTTTTTTTTAAAAAGTGTGTTTTATTTCTTTTATACTGCTTTGAACAATCACTGGCTTATTGCCTGTGAGCGGTACATTTCTGAATATTTACTCACGCTCATTTCCTGAGCCGCTTGCCCTCATTAGGGCAGTGCTGGAGCCTTTCCCCGCTCTGAATATTTACTTTTCCCAAAACTTGTTTCAGCCTGCAGGACGATGGAGCTTCTCTGCCGTTCTCGACGTCCCGAGTGCGTTGGCTCAAGGCCATCAACAAAGTGAGAGTTCAGCTTCAGGAGGTACAGTAGGGACCTCATTCCCTCCATCTCCTTTTTTTTTTTCCCTCCGTCTTTTCCATCTCCAGGTTTCCTTCCTCACAAAACACACTGCCCACAACATGTTTTCCCCTTTTATATTACCCCTGATACCGACGTCCTAACAGTGCACCCTACTGACGCTCAGGTAAGTCAGAATCACTCCCCTCTCATTCAGCTCGCTCACCTTGGATTGATTGAGTTTCACCACAGTTAATGTTGCTGAGCACACTCAGCGAGCAGTGAATTTGTCCTCCGCATTTACCTCGTGCGAACACCCACCGGGGCAGTGGGCTGCAGAAGAGCCTTGGCCAGGAGCCGTGGATGCAGGATGCACTTACCACCATTTTCCTGCCAGTCCAGGGGATTGAACCCCTAATTCTGTGGATAAAAGCCCTCTTCATTTAAAATGTGCTTATAACTTTGTACTGAAGTAAATGAATACCCTTAACAGGCTACTAATCTGTGTGTGGAAATTAAACCATAATAAAAATAGAAACAGCAGTAGCATTATAGTATCATGAAGGTTTTTTTTTTTTTTTTTTTTTTTTTTTTTTTTTTTTTTTTTAAACTAAGATTTTTGTGTGAAGGATGCTCTGGAGCTTTACATGTCTAGGAGGTGAAGCCTTTAAGAAAAGCTTGTTTTAAACCTTGCTGAGTGTGTGGATAATTTAACGATACATTTTATTATTATATCGCAGAAGATTTTTCATAATGCTAAAAAGCAAATCCCAACAAAACCTCTTTTTAAACCTCCCCCAGATTCATCTGTCTATCTCCTCTCACAGGGGAGTTTGTGTCTTAGAAAACAAAGAACCAAAACCCTTAAAACTAAACTGAAACCAAACTGTAACTCTGCTGCAAGCGATGCGGCTAATGGTTCTCAGCTTACACAGCAAATGCAACGATAGATGTATTTCTTTTTCATTTTTAAAGAAATAGTCCTTGTTGATAACGGAGCACTACCGTCCCATCACTTTTGCAACTTGCCGTGCAACCGACTCAGCACCAGAATAATGATGTTGGTCAGGAATGTTTGCAGCAATTATGTTTTTAAACCACACACCCTCCCAAACTGGTGTTCTGGACTCTCGGGTAACAGAGCAGTGGATCGAACCGAAGGCGCTGCAGGGACGTGTGGACTGTAGTTTCTGCACAGAGATCAGTCCGTCTGGCTGAGAGCGTGACGTGTGGTCCTCTCTGCCGGACAGACAGACCAAAGGCATGGCCGTTAAGCTCCTGCTTTGATATTAGTCAGGTAAAGCCTGCTGAGATGCTGTGGATGAGGCCACCCCAGACCCCACAGCACTAATCTGGAAAGGCCAAGGTCAGGCACTCATGAGATGCTGTCTAGCCATCACTGATAAAGTCTAGAGGTCTAATTAAACAGGGGGAAGCAGGAGAATGAAGAGAGAGAGTGTGTGTGTGCATGTGTGTGTGTGTGTGTGTGTGTGTGGAACTGAGTGCTTGAAAATGTAAATAGTAAAGTATCCAAAAGACAGACAAAGATTAATATGTATGTGAACTCAAAGTTCTGCTGCATGATCTCCGATTAACCTGCTGAGGTTCTAGGTTCTAGGTTCTGAGACAGTCGCTGACATGTCTAGAACTTCCAGAAGACCTGGAGTGATTCTTTTCGGTTCTGTTTTTTGGTTAGGTCATAAAACTGTTCCCACCAGGTTTACATCTAAAGTAATTATCTGTTTTTCTAGCTAAGTATCAGTAATCTCTCAGTAAACTTCAAGATATGTATTCTTTCTCCAGAATTCATTAACGTTCTCTGATCATCTTGCCAGCAAGGGGAAATGAATGTGTTCTAATCTTTCTTTAACTTTACATGCTGACCTTTCTATATTTCCTTCTTTCTCACTCCTTCTTTCATGTCTTTATAGCCTCAAATTGTGGGAACGCACCCACTGTGCCTTTATGTGAACATATTGCATGTTTGTGATTTGCTTCAATTAACCCCAAACTGTGACTGCAGCTCTTGACAGCTGAGAATCAAATTAAACCATAAACGATGCGTGGAGCATGAAATCCTGCAAAATGATCATGAGAAGATCTCATTAAGAGTTTGAGTTTTAATGCATGGATGTTGTTTGAATACTATATATTTAATTTAACACACATTCGCTGTGCAAAAGTTTATTTCTTTGTATTTTGTAGAAAAATGAGACAGTAGGTTCAGTGATTTATTCCAACATGTGAAACCTCATGAAATCACATGTAAATCCAGTCTAAAAACAGAGAGTTTAATTGTAACCAGCTTTAAAGTCAATATTTGGTCGTCTTTTTAAACAAGCCTGTTTATTATAGCCAGTCGTGTTCAGGAACACTTCTCCAGGCTTCTTGAAGGACGTCCCAAAGCTCTTCTTTGGACGTCGGCTCAATTTTGATTTCTGTTCTCTGTGGAGATGATCCCACAGTGCTTCTTATAATATAAAAAATATCTTAAATATCTCAACAATATCTTAGAAATACAGTAACGTCTGGATCTTTGGAAGCAAAATATGAAGAAATGAGAGGTGACTTCGGTAATTTGACCAGAGAGTGAGAAGTTTGGCACCCGGTACTATGACGTGTTTCATAAATCATCAGTGCACAGTTGTTTTAAAATATTTTTAGCGACTATAACGGGCACAAATTGTTCTCGAATTTGTTGAAAAGTGTTTTTTCTTTTGCGTTTGGCTCAATAATGCAGTGGTGGGCATGTGATGTTAGAAGGGGTTTTTGCAGCAAGGCTTTCCATGAATATTGCTCAGTTAATGCTAATTAAGTGCTCTTACACACCCCCCTGACTGGAGGCTCCATTATGGTGATTGCTGGTGTGAGGGCTGTTAGAGATGCCGATCGAATGGAGTGGGAGTGAGAACAGGCGTGGTTTCAGCACAGCGTACGGAGATATAGGTTTTCTCATGAAGGACATAAAGAGGCACTCAAAACACAAGCCTGTTGCCTTTAAAAGCACTAATGAAAGAAAACTGGACATGAATCATTCCTTCAGTGGGTTTTCTCGCTGCCATAAACAGCTGCAATACAGACACAGAGGAAAAAAAATAAGCATGTAATGAATTAAAAGATGATGCAATTCATTTAAGTCCGTGCATATTTTAATATTCTAGTCCTAGTTCTAGCCATTCTTGCAGTCCCTGAAGTTCCCAGAATAGTGTCCTCACGGTGGCATGCACAACATGTTACATAGGAGTCAAAAGAAGAGAGGGAGGGCAGAATGAAAGAGGGTTCAGATAAGAGAGTGGAGAAATGGAGGAGAGACAGAGTGCTGGCATTTTGACAGTCTCAGATTAGCTTTGTGCTGGAATACATCGCCAGAGGACAGAGAGAGAAGGGGAGGGGTGTAGAGAGAAAGAAAGGGGTGAGAGAGGCTGGGGAGGTTGTCCAAGGGAGAGATATTAGACTGTTAGAAATACAGTTGAGTGTGCCACTGTCCCGACACGAAGTGAAGCGGGTTGCCAGTCCCTCTCAATTTAGGTTCCATCGCCAGTAATCCAGTTCAGTAGCGGGTGCTCCGTATAACGATGGATTTTATATCTCGGGGATGTTTCGACCACTTCTTCGGTTTGGATCAGAGGATTTTCTCGGTTCTTCCCTGAACCCATAAGGTAAGATTCCTTCTCTGTCCTTTTTCTAATAATGTCTCTTTAGAATGAAGGTGCCCAAATGGTTCTTGGCCAACAGGCTGTAATATAGAGCCTTTACTTTGCATGCGGACGTCACTTTTAAAAGGTTCTTCGCACTCCTGCATATAACTACGAAAGTGGCTCGTCGAGAACATCCATTAAAAGTTTCTTCTGCAAGGAAACCTTTCGGCACCTTTATTGTCTGAGTGATAAGAAAATGCTTAAATGTGATGCTGATCATGGTGAAGTGGGTTGCTCTTGAATGCGTTCCTTTCTCTTTGAACTGGTTTAAATGCGTTGAAAATGTCATAAAAACATGTGAACGTTCATCATTAGGGCTTTGAAATAGGCAACACAAAAAATAAACCAACACCAATCAAGCAGATTAATCTGAAATGTATGCAGTTTATTTAAAAAGACCAAACCTTTTACTTCTACTCAACGTGAGAATGCTAACTAGGTTAAACAGGACAGGCCACCAAGAGCTGATTAACATGACTTCTCCAATGGCCCAGAGCCTTTTTTCACTGTGACAACACTCTGACCTAAAAACTAGGCTCGACTTGTGCCAGAAGTGGAGTTTAAGTGAGGGCTGTTGCTCTCCGATAGCAATAAGGAAACTAGGAAACGTTATGACAAGCTCCCCAAGCTTCACTGAAAACCTCAGGTGGTGTTTCCAAGTTGGGCTTCAGGTGGAGCATGTGGAGAAGATGAGATCTTACTACAGCGGTGTGTATCATGGAAAGTATGAAGCATTATATTGGCTGTAAATTATCCAAGACTTCACTCCTCAATCTTTAATCACTTCACTGGTAACCATTTATCCAGAAAGTGGTTCTGCAGCCTAATTGGAGAAAAATCTAGAACAAAAATGTAGGAAACAGATCAATAACAAATGTGCAGTATTGTGCAAAAGTCTTGTCTCTTGTTGCCTCGTATTTTGCTTCTAAAGAGTCAGACTTTCTAGAATGTTTTTATTGTATTCTTGAGGAACAGTTCTCCAGATCTTCCTGCAGGACAAAGTTTTTGTCTCTCATTTTCGGTCCAGTTCACAAGGCATCTAACTTAAACCATGAAGCAGTGAAGAAACTGGTGCAGATGATTCCAGATGATCAGGTTTACTGCTGATGCTGAACGCTGAGTGGGTGGAACCACTTTATCTAGAGCCTTGTATCTTTAGGCACTTTGAAGCCTGTAGCGCATCCTGCCAGACGATTGGTTACCAGTGAAACGTGATTAAAAGGAGCTGGTCGTTTGCCGTTTTCCAGGCATCATGACATTTCAGAACATTCAAAACCGTAAACTCCGAATCTCTTTGCAGGCAGTTCATCTGAAATGTTTGTTGCACTGAATAAGAACTTTAAAGAAGAAAAGAAGAATCTTTTTTCTTTTTCTTCTTCTCCTTCTCATTTTTTTTCTTTTTTTTCATAAATATGTGCACATTTACTTTTAAATCAGACAAAAACCACAGCTAATGCGTCACAGAACTGGACAAAGATGTTTAAAACTTTTTCTGCGACTGGCGCTTTAAACGAATGTAGTTTTGCAAACGAAGGTCTGTGTTTATGAAAATACTTCACTTTTTTTTTGCCCTTGAGTGCCACCACCTCAAACGCAAACTGCTAGAGTCACAGTTACAATCAAGTCGGCCATTAAGTGCATTTAGGGGCATAGCAGGACCGTCCCTGAATTCCAATGACCGCCTGGCCGTGGAGTAATAGACATTAGCTGTGCTCAGAAGGGTTGCCGGAGCACATTACGGTGAAATGTATTCCATTGCTTGCTTCAGATGATGACTCACTACCCGCTGAGGTTCTGGACCAACCGCTCCACCAACAGGACACTGGAGCTGGTTGTTAAGCGCTGGACGTGGACAGGCTTTTAAAAAAATGATACGCTGAAATTTTCAATCTAGCGGTTGAATCCGTGCACGTAATCCTGCACTTCTATATTTTCATCATGAGAGTAGTTTTAGTTTCTAGTCAACGAGAGTGATGTGCAACTGTTCTGTTTTTGCTTTTTAAGGAAAGAGTGTAGGGGAGGATTTACAGTCCTGCAAATTATACAACTGAGAGGTGGAGGGAAAAAAAAAAAAACAACAGCTAAATGTGGTGTCACCCTGTCAGACTGGAGAAATGGTAAAGCAGCCATTAGACCCAGCAGGGATCTGGTTAACAACTAAATGACACTCGGTGAACACAGCTGGACCGCTGTTACACTCGCGCACACACTCCGGTCCATTCGTACTGAATTATAGTGTGTGTGTGTGTGTGTGTGTGTGTGTGTGTTATCCTGCCCTCATATTTCTATTCAGAAAATACTATTAATTTATCATACCATGTCTTTTTCTTCTTCTTCTCCATGGTTTTTTTTTTTTCTACATCTTCTTCTTATTGTGCAACTACTATTACTACTACTTCTTCCTCATGTTCTTCTACTTCTATTTCTACTACTTCTTCTTCTTCTACCTCTTCTTCTTCATAGCTGATGCAGTTTACAATTAAATCAGACAAAAACAACGGCTCAAAGTGCATGTGCTTCGCTGAACTGGACGCAGACAAGATAATTGAGCTGTTGTGTAATTACCACGCTGTCAGTAGCCTACTGTACCATTTCAATGAGTCAGTGGTCACTCATTTAAGACCAGTTTTACAGACAGGAAAACAGATGATTTACTAAAAGAGGTGAAAAATCACCATGGAGATCACTGAGCATTGCTTCAGTCCATTAATGTTGTCCAGGGTTGCTAAGGTTTATAGTTTTACACATATAAACCATACATACAGTACCATACATTAGTCTTTGAATTGCAGCTGAAACTAGTGGAGGCTCTTTCTGACAGGAAGTGTTGGGAAAAGCAGTCGTGTTTTAGAGAAAGGAACCTTTCTAGAGTTTCCTCTTGCACAATATCTTGGTTTGTTTATTTTAATATTTGCCTTTTACTGTCATTTTTAAGAAAATACATTTCTGTCTGAATGGATATTTTGCCAACATCAAACTGACCCCCTCTTTTTAATATGCTACAGGTGGCGTTTTTGAATAAGATGGCCAATTTTGGTGGCTAGAGGCACCAGAACCTCAAGCTGATGGCCAATATGTAGGACCGTAAGACACTCAAGGGAAGTCAGAAAGCAAAGGAATGTTATCCCAGAGTAATGAACACGATGACACAAATGAAACTGGTGCCTTCCAGCAGAACTTGGCCAGGAAGAGAGAATTCGGCAAAAAGAGGGCCCAGAGCCCCAACATTAGACGTGGTCTGCGCAAAAAGATCCAGAAATGTCTTCAGGGTCCAGAGGAACACGATTCTTATGGCCTACAGCCCACCAGTGCCGTGCTGGAAAAAGATATGTTCATCTGTGGAATAAGTGAAGAAAGCTGTAGTCATGAGTGTGAATTCACTTCTGATGTTAAAGCAGGAAATAAGCACTTCTTAGGGTTTGAAAGTTCTGTTGGGATTCCTTGTCAAGGTCACGCCAACAGCCCTGTGTTGAACCTTGGAGACTTGGCTGACTCGGCCCGTGAGGACAAAATAGCCAAGATGGATGGGAAAAGATCCAGGAAAAAAGAGGATGAAGATGGCAAGAGCAAGGAAGGCTGTTCCACCACCATAGTGGAACACATTTTGAAAGAGCTTCAGGGGATTAATAAAATTCAGGAGGAAATCTCCGACTTGAGGCAGTACCTGACTTCTGTGAGTGGCTCCGTTGACGAGGTCTCCTGCTGTGTGGATGCCGTGCTGATGGAAATCGAGGAGCTCTATTCGGCTGGTGCCTCTGGTCAGCCCTCTCCTCAAAGACTAATGGGTCATCCCAGGACTTCAGGTAAACACAAATCAGTGATGGACAAACAGAAGAGCAAAAGTCCTTCATTGAAGAAGCCTGTGAAGTCTGAAAGGAAAGTGACTCCCACTTACCGTGCTGCACCAAGAAAGTCCAGATTGCATGATCTGGAGATTTCAGACAACTCGGATGAGTCGTCTTGCAGGGCCCTTGCTTCCGACTACCCCCATCATGATAGTTTTTATGCACAGGAATTTCCAAGTACTAGCTCTCTATCCTCAGGTCACAGCTCCAAGTGTAGAGGCCAGGATTGTAGCTATCATTCAAGGGAGAATAACCCACGAATGGATGGCTGGGACACCTCTGGTATGCCTCTAAGCACAAGTGGAGAGGGAGGATGGAGTGGAGACACAGGATGGAGCGAAGAGGATTACTGTTCTTGCCAGAATAGCGCAGATGAAGTGGAAAATGTTAGGAAACCTGATACCTGGTGTAGATACAATGGTGGAGAGACAAGCAGCACTCCAGGTCACTCTTCCCAAAGCAGTTCTGAGCATCTTTCATTGCTGTTTGGGCATCAACACAACTCCATATCCAGCTTGTCTAGTGCCGCAGACTGGAGGCATCCCAGGAAGCAGACCGTGCCTGATGTAGATTGTGACTGCACACCTAATTGCCCATATTCCCGGAGTTCAGGGTACCATACCATGGATGCTTATGCAGATGAGCTATGCAGCAGTCCATCCAGAAGCCTCAGTTGTTCCACTATGGGACTGACTGATTATGACGAAGTATGCCAAGACTTGCACTCTTCTTGTGAGCACTGCCTTGGTGTCATGGAGCCTGTAGACATGGATTCTGCAGATAGCCCTGAAAAGGAGTCGCCCGAGAGAGATTACGCAAGCGTGCCGGATGTACCGTGCGATGGCGATTACTCTGATTCCAATGGCCCCCAGCTACCTAATGCTGGGATTGACGTGGTAAAGATTAGCAAGGCTATGCTCACCTTTCGATCTGCTCTTCGTGGAGCTTTGCACAGGCTCGAGGTGGCTGATCCTCACTGTCCAGATGGGAATATGTCAGATATAGCCTCCAGTCCCGACAAACTTTCAAATGACACTTTGGATGTTGACTCAACTGTGGATGGATCTGATTCAGATCATTTTTTCCCATCTAGCTGTGAAACCTTAGAGTGCCCTCCAAAGAGAGGCGGTGCCTGTTTCCATGGAGAATATGACCTTAATGACCTGAAATCGCACACGGACCAACCAGGTGACTCTCAGTTGTCTGATCCTCAGGGATCCAGTTCTGGTACTGGATCACCATCTTGTACGGAATACTACTCAATGGACCATTCGTTCAGTGCAGATCATCTGTCCGAACAGGAACGTTCCCATGTGGACGATTCACCTGAACCCAACTCTGAGACGCTGGACCCCAGTTTAGGGACAGTGGAGAGTCCTTTGGGGACCCTTCATGAGGAAGTGCCTCACATTGCTTGTGAAGTCATCGAGCCGAGATCTCTGGGCCCTGTCTTCGAAGCAAAGCTTGAGGCAAATCAGGCCGAGGCTCAGGGAGAGCCAGACGGTGACATCCCTGAACAACTAGACCCTCACCACCAGAAGTGCCTGGCCAATATCCAGCGTGTTCTGAGAGAACAGAGACAAAGACACAAACTTTCTAGGATTTCTAGTGGCTCAAAGCAAACTTGTTCTGTGGAGGAATTGAATCCAGGTATATCTTGCATGGTTGTTTGGGGGATCTCTCCAGCAAAATGTGCCATCAATGCAAACCTTACTTACAGCTCTTGCTAATGCTAGTGCTAATGCGTCACTTTTGCTCTAAACACGTCTGTCTAATATGAATTTGTTTTGCAGAGGAAAGCAGAGAGGATGAGCAGGTCACTTTAAAACAATTTCATCATTTTCTGGATGTTTCCTTTCCGTTATCAGAAGCCCATAATGAAATGCATGCTCTCCTCCATTGCATGTGATCAGGACTCCGTATCGCAGTCATTGTGTGACCCTTTATTGTAACCATGTTTTTCACAAAATGTATTATTTCAATAAATGTGCAGCTCATCATTGGCAGAAGCTGTTGATGTTGCTTGTCTGTGCTCTGTGTATTTCACGCAGCCTTTAAATCTGCTTCAGTTCTCCTTTTGTTTATAATCCATTTGAAATTCCAGGCTTATTCTTGCAGCGTGGTTGCCTCATATGAGCGTTTGAAAGCTATAGCACTCTACAGTGGAAGAGCCTCTGGGCCTCCAGCTACGCTGCTGTACTTCCGTTTGTGTGCTCCATTTGTCTTAGACTGGATGTTGGAGGCATTGATCAGATGTTGTGCCTTCAAGGAAGAATACAGAGGCACAGCTCTGAAATAGGGTTTTTACTCTTTTTACACCCTGATGAAGCACAAGTAGACTTTTTTGATACCTGTGATCAAGTGTCAGCATTAGGTGTGAAGTTAAAAAGGCTGAAATCCTGGTCACTGTCCCATCTTTTTAAAACAGATCCTTTTTTGTGTTCATAAATTCATATGGTGTGTGTGTGTGTGTGTGTGTGTGTGTGTGTGTATATAGTAGATTAAGTTCCATAGTATACATTGTATATGAAGTACTGCAAAAACAAGGGGGCAATGGGGAGTCGAGGAGGTGATAAACAACATATGGGTGGGAGGTGGATGGTTGGACTTGCAGGCATGTCTTTTGTTGCCTCACATGTAGCTTCTTGCACTAGCATGACGGGGGCTGTGTCTCAAATCAGGGGCTGCGTCCTCCGTAGGGCTGCTTTTTAAGGCTCAATGAATCACAGAGCTGCGACTAGACTGGGGTGATGATGGCCCAGAAGTCACAGGTTCAAATCCCACTTCTCGCACCATCGTTGGGTTCCTGAGCAAAGCTCTTTACCCTAAGTTGCTCCAGGGGGACTGCATCTGCAATCAGGAACTGTACGTCGCTCTGATGGAGCATCTACTAAATACCATTAATATGTACCATTAAATATATAATGTACTGTCCCATTTTAAACACTCCATCAGATGTGGTTGGGATTGGTCAAATTCCTAGCTGCAATGTTTCCCAAAATTCATTGCACTCCAGTCACCATGGTTGTATTAGTTGAAATAGGGTAAATAAAAATGTAAAAAAAAGTACTTTCGTTTGCGTCCATTTCTCTAATTTGTCAGGCAACATCGGGCTAGCTACACCACAATGAAAAAATTGTCACTTGATCAAAACGTTTGAGTAATTGGTTCCACCAAATATGTACATTGTGTAATTGTTTTAAAATGTAAAAAGTAATTTACAATTGAATTGGTTTGAGGAATCAATTACTTCAATCTTTTTAAAGTTGGAAGATTTATTTATTTTTCCAAACCCTGTCGAGGTTTGGTGAGAGGAGTGTCACCGCTTAAGGCCGGTTGTAGTGTAAATTTGCACTCGCAGAAGGCCACACCCACACAGACCACATCCTCCTGCTCCTGAATTTAGGTGCAGTTCATAATGTCTGGAACTGACATGCAACCGACTAACTTTAACAAACCGGCTGTATCAGAGCGTGAGCTTGACTGTTCTTACTAGCCTGGCTTAGTACCTGCTTTCTGACAATGTATATAAAAAAAAAATATTTTTGATCCAGATCTTGTATTTCAATGTCTTGTTGAGGAACAGTTTTCCAGATCTTCCTGAAGGACAGTGTTGTTGTCTCATTTTCAGTCCAGTCCCTGTACCTGAGCAATTCTCCAGATCTTCCTGAAGGACAGTGTTGATGTCTCTCATGTTCAGTCCAGTCTCTGTACCTGAGCAGTTCTCCAGATCTTCCTGAAGGACAGTGTTGTTGTCTCTCATGTTCAGTCCAGTCTCTGTACCTGAGCAGTTTGATAGTTCTGTGTTGGTTAATCCACACAGTGATCTCCGTCTGAACCTTCAAGCAGAACAAAGCGTCTAACTTAAGACACGAAGCAGTGAAGAACCAGGAGCAGATGATTCCAGATGATCAAGTGATCAGTTTATGGCTGAGCCCCTTTATCTAGAACTTTTTAGGCACTGTCCAGTCTGTTCCCATTTCTTTTATTTAAACTACTCAAAATGCCAAAGAAATCAAAAAGACGATTCCCAAATATTTTTTTTTTTAAATGAGGGGCTGAAGACTTTTGCACAGTGCAGGACATCCTCACATTTTCTTTTCAACTCATTTTAAGGGCCAGTCGGTGTTTAGGAGGGTTTTAATGAGGAGGACTTTAGAAACTTCATATTCGGCTGCAGTTTTTGTCGTCAGCGGTTGCTGTTTCGCCTCCATTCTGTTTGCATGTGTGTGTCCAGAGCTGCATGTTTTAAATCTGCATAACCTCTGAAATGATATCGGGTTTTTATTTGTTTGTTTGTTTGTTTGTTTCGTTAACTCTTAACTGCTCCATCTAAGTGGTGAAACTCAATCATCCAAGTTTGTCATTTATCTCAGGGCTCTTTTTGTGTTTTTCGATTGAAAATCTTTTGGACTTCTCTCTTACTTTGTTCAAGAATATGACCAGCGATGCTCTCCCAGTCAGAATCACTAAATTCTTTAACTAAAACAGGGTCGCCAGAATGGAGATCATGCCAGACATGCCTGGATCAAAGCAGGGTGAGTAAACGTTTTGAAATGTTTTGCAATTTTTGAATAAAATCAGAAAAGGATGAGTTGTAAACTTGCAGATACTGAAGAATCCAAGGTTTGTTTTTTTGATTATTATTTATTTTCTTTATTTATTGCTGAAATAAGCATTTCTGTTTATGAACATGAAGGACACGGTGACTATAAAGTTGGTTCCTCAAGCAGCTTTCAAATTTTCAGTGTGGAAGAGAGGTGAAGAAGAGAGTGCAGGCTGGTTGGAATGGGTGGAGAAGAGTGGCTGGAGTGATTTGTGACAGACGGGTACCAGCAAGAGTGAAAGGGAAGGTTTGCAGGACAGTAGTGAGACCAGCTGTGTTGTATGGTTTGGAGACGGTGACACTGATGAAAAGACGGGAGACGGAGCTGGAGGTGTCGGAGTTGAAGATGCTGAGATGTTCGTCGGGTGTGACGAGGATGGACAGGATTAGAAATGATTATATTAGAGGGACAGCTCTTGAGAAGCAAGGTTGCGTTGGTTTGGACATGTCCAGAGGAG
This sequence comes from Hepsetus odoe, assembly GCA_017165825.1. Lineage (NCBI taxonomy): Eukaryota > Metazoa > Chordata > Actinopteri > Characiformes > Hepsetidae > Hepsetus > Hepsetus odoe. Next base: position 22,783,579 of record CM029383.1, read on the forward strand.
AGACGAGGATTATATCGGGAGAAGGATGTTGAAGATGGAGCTACCAGGAAAGAGGAGAAGAGGAAGACCAAAGAGGAGGTTTATGGACGTGGTGAGAGAGGACATGCAGTTGGTTGGTTTGAAGGAGGAAGACGCAGAGGACCGTGAGAAATGGAGACGCTCGATCTGCTATGGCGACCCCTAAAGCAGCCAGAAGAAGAAGAAAAAGATGAAAAAGAAGACTGGAGCATCACGTATGAGCAGTTTTTCACGGGTTGGATCAGGATTAGCATTTGCATTAAATGTAACTGAAGAGCAAAGACTCTCAAAAGCCCGTTTAGTTCAGGAACCATACGGTACGAGGTGGAGAACAACTCCAGAACTGTACCATGGTGGAAAAAGAAATAGTTAAATTATTCAACCGCTTTCTTCCAGGATCCTTGAGTCGTTTAATGAAAGCAACCAAATACTTTCAAATTGATGAGAACCCGAGAAATTTGAGAAAAACCCGCCGCCCTTTTAGATTTGTAAAAGTCTGAAGGAGTCAATGAAACTGTGAGAAGGGAGAAATATAGTTTTCGCCCTTTAATGTGTTTGACGATTAATATTGACTATATAATATAAATCTATAGTTAATATAATGTCAACTATGTACGTATGAATGTCTTAATTGTACAAAATGTCCAACACCGTTGCGGGGACACAGTAAAGCCGTATGTCCGCCGTCATTCCTGAGCCGTGCTGGTTGTGGGGACCGTTTCTGATTCCCTTCTTCACTCTGTTGTCCACAGAAGTGGGAGTGGCCTGTTTGGGATCGACAGCATGCCAGACTTACGGAAGAGGAAGCCGATCCCGCTCGTCAGTGATGTGGTACGTTCCTTTACGCTCCTCTGTCCAAGTTCAGGAGCCACAGCGGCTCGTGTTGTTCAACATGTGTTTACTTTTCTACGTTTTAAAAGCTTTAGTCTTTCATTCTGCTGCGTTTAGCGCGAGGTGATGAATTAGGATTTACTTTCACAATCGCTTTTAAAGGTAAACGTTCCAGTTTTATCCTGTCGTTTCCTTCTGATCGGAAAACGTGTTGCCTTTTATTCCTCTTTCTGTCCTTCTGTCTTTCTTTGTCATTCTAGCTTTATTTTTTGCTTTATTGTTCTTTATTTTCTATCTTTCTGTCTTTCTTTCCATCTTTCTTTCAATCTATCGATCTTTCTGTATTTCAGTCTTTCTATCTATCTTTCTATCTTTTTCTTTCTTTCTATAGTTCTTTCTATTTTTCTTTCTTTCTATACTTCTTTCTATTTTTCTTTCTTTCCATCTTTCTATCTATTTTTCTTTTTCTTTCTATAGTTCTTTCTCTTTCTATCTTTCTGTATTGCAGTCTTTCTATCTCTTTCCATCTTTGTCTTTCTATATTTCTTTCTTTCTTTCTATAGTTCTTTCTGTCTATCTTTGTTTCTTTCTTTCTTTCTTTCTTTCTATAGTTCTTTCTTTCTGTCTTTCCTTCTTTCCATCTTTCTTTTATTCTATGTCTTTCTATCTTTCTGTATTTCAATCTTTCTATCTCTTTCCATCTTTCTATATTTCTTTCTTTATTTCTATCTTTCTTTCTTTCTTTCTTTCTTTCTTTAAAAATATTTTATTTCCTTTTGTCCAACTCGCTGTTTTCTTATGAACGATGTGTGGATTAAGTCTAAACTCTAATCTTCACGAGCAAATACTTTTATTCATAGTTTCCACTCGCCATCACTGATTAAACCGTGAGAAGACAGTAAAATTGCTCTGACTGAAAGTGACCCCCTTAAAATGTCCTGGACCTGCTGGTGGGTCCAGGTTTTAATGTCACACTCCTAAAACGAAAGGCCATTTCAGCCAGTTTGTATCGTTTTTCTTTAGATTCATGAACGTTAAGTCCTGGGTGTATTAGAGCTTCTAATGGGACGAGATCCTTACGGCTCCCCGGGTTGAATAGTGTTGCTATAAAATCGCTGTAATCTTTGAAAGCGTTGAAATAAACCTCTGCGCTTCTCTTGAATGCTCTCGCTCAATGCGGTCAGGCGATGGTAAGTTTAATGAACCCCCTCTTGGCACATTACGCTAAGCAGGAATGTCTGATTGTGAATTTGTGGAATTCACATCAGCCGATTCCAGCAAAGTGCAAATACGATGTCAAAACGTTGACACGTCATTCAAATAAAATACAAGAAAGTTTGGATCTTTGGAAGCAAAATATGAAGAAATGAAGGCTGACTGCACAGTTCTGTGCTTGCAGGACATGGAAGCGTGTTTGCTCATGTATTTGCACAATTACTTATAAAGAAGTTATTGTTCACCCGCCCAACCACTGGTTTATTTTGGTTTTGGTTTTACACCCTCTCTGCTTTGCATACATTTAGCTATCAAGGCCATCACCTCCACACGGCTGCACAGCAGGCTTAGTGATGGCTTTATAGATTAGCTCTTCTTGACACCTCCATTTTCACATCCTGTTTCACCAGATATTCAGGATGTGACAATCCTGAGCATTGGTCCAGTGATGTTTTGGTTCCTTCCTCAACTCTCCACCCTGTTTCCAAGATTTTAATTTCCCAGCACACCTGTTGCCTGGCCTAGTGTTTTTATTTTTCCAATTTCTTCAGTTTGGTGAATCCTGGTGAAGGACACAGATGGTGTTTAGCTTGAGTTTTCTCTTTTTTTTTTTTTGTTTCCTTCTAGTTATTGCATTTACTCATTATTCATAATTGTTTCAGCGTTTTGATAGCCCTGGATGTCTGAAGCATGCTTTGCATGCAGTGGACTGATATGTGCTCTCTCTGCCACAGTCACTGGTCCAGGCCAGGAAGGCAGGCATCGCGTCCGCCATGGCGTCTCGCTCGTCCATCAAAGACGAGGAGCTGGTGAGTGAGACTGGTAGACGTTGTGCAGACATGTTCGCTCATTCAGTTTAAGAAGGAAAGAAGTCATGTTTATGCTCCATGGTAGAATGCATGACTTCAGCTGTGATATATTGTAATTTAGTAAATCAATAATAAAATCTTATACCAATAATAAAAGATTAGCCTGTGCTATTCTAAAAAAACTCCTCAGAAACCGGGATTGGTCCGGTGTATTAAAGCACTCTGAGTGGTTAGATGTACTTAGCAGTTTGTGCAAAAAAACAAAAATACAAAAGAGCTCCAGATCATTTAAGCCAGAACTCAAGATAAGTGAGACTAGAGCTTACAGCCATAGCTGTAGATCACTTACACCATAGGTAGAATCCAGATCTCCAGTTCAGCAAGACCAGAGCTTCATATCATTCAGGCCATAACTTATAGCTCTGGATCAGTTAGACCAGCGCTCCAAATCAGTTAGACCATAACTTATAGCTCCGGATCAGTTAGACCAGCGCTCCAAATCAGTTAGACCATAACTTATAGCTCCGGATCAGTTAGACTAGCGCTCCAGATCAGTTAGACCACAACTTATAGCTCCAGATCAGTTAGACCATACTTGGATCTATAAGTCCAGATCAGTTAGTTCACAGCTCCTGATTAGACCTTTCGTGTTTTTCCCTTCTCTGCTCCTTTAATCTCTCTCTCTCTCTCTCTCTCTCTCTCTCTCTTCTGCAGAAGAGTCATGTGTATAGGAAGACACTGCAGGCTCTCATCTACCCCATCTCCTGCACTACCCCCCATAACTTTGAGATTTGGACGGCCACCACGCCCACCTACTGCTACGAGTGCGAGGGGCTGCTGTGGGGCATCGCCCGGCAGGGCATGCGCTGCTCCGAGTGTGGAGTCAAATGTCACGAGAAGTGTCAGGAGCTGCTTAATGCAGACTGCCTGCAGCGTGAGTACGGCCAAAGCGGCCCGGTGTCACAATATTCACAAACCTCTTCATATGAGGGTGGATTAGTGTGATCATCTGTAATGAACCCGAACAGAAACCCAACTCCCATCCTTCCCACTTCCAAGCTGGTTTAGAAGTAACGGATGTGTGAAGTATTTTAATAGAGGAAATTGTTAAATAGCTCTCGTGACGCAAGCCTAAATTAAACGTAAGTCTTTCAAACCTGCCGGTTTGGGATATTTTTAGAACATTTACATTTACATTTACGGCATTTAGCAGACGCTCTTATCCAGAGCGACTTACATGTCCTAATTACAGGGACAGTCCCCCTGGAGCAATTCAGGGTTAAGGGTCTTGCTCAGGGACCCAGTGGTGGTAGTGCTAGAGGTGGGATTCGAACCGGGGACCTCTTGATCCAGAGGTCCGTAGGCAAATACCCTACCACTAGACCACCAACACCCCTTGACTCAGAACTCAACTCAGAACTTGAGTTTAAAGTTAGAGTGCTTGAGAAAAATAGTCACATGACTTGGTGTCACTTCTAGCCTCCTAACATTAAGAACCTTCTTTAAACGCTCCCTAAAGCTTGTCCTTTAGATGCTCCCTGGGCCTGCTGAAGTTGGCCTTTAATGAGGTTCAGATGTTTGTTGGGTGTTGAGCATGTGTACGTTTTTAAGGGCTGTCCCGCAGTGTCAGCTGTCATCATTTATCCAAATGGGATCACATTGAGAACCAACTCCTTGAGCGACAGCTCCATTAGCCGCTCCAGAAACGACTTATGGTGAATCTCCAGAAGCAGATTATTAGCAGAACGTGTTCCAGAGACCTCATTATTTGCCAGATTGATAGACTCGCCAGATCCGTATCAAGTTTGCTCACCGAGCTTTGACATCAGAGCTGCTAATAATGAGATGGAGGAGTGCTCACACTAGAGTTCCCTTAATATTTGGGACTCCTTCACTAAAGTAGTTTTAATGGCAGGTTATTTGATGTAACACAAATTGGCTCAATCAAATGCATCTTTGATATGAATTCTTATAAACAGGATTAATTTTATGTGAACTCCTTAATTCAAGATTATTTCATTAGAACGTAATCCTGCATGTTAAATTCTGAAATCTGGTCACATGCCAACTCTATACTGGGGCGCCGGTGGCCAAGTGTATATGGACTAGGCCACAGGATCAGTACCTTGAGTGAGGTACCGTCCCCAGCACTGCTCCAATGGTGCTGGACAAGGCTGCCCCCTGCTGCACGGTGTGTGTGGGTTAAATACAGAGACTGCATATTGCTGTGGTTCACTGTGTGCTGTGTTGCATTTCAAGATGGCAGTAGTCGTTTTCACTTTCACTTACCATCCACTGTTGCTGCCCCTCACAGGCGCGGCGGAGAAGAGCTCGAAACACGGCGCTGAGGATCGCACTCAAAACATCATCATGGCCATGAAGGACCGCATGAAGATCAGAGAGAGGAACAAGCCGGAGATCTTCGAGGTCATCAGGGACGTGTTTATGGTCAGTAAAGCTGTGCATAGTCAGCAGATGAAGACCATCAAGCAGAGCGTCCTGGACGGCACGTCCAAGTGGTCAGCCAAGATCACCATCACCGGTATGATCGACCAGAACTTATAGAACCACTTAAACTGACTTGCCTGACCCATCAGGCGGTGGCGTCGCTTTAATGTGTTTACATCCAGAAAACACAGAACTAAAAAGAGTGTATTTATTAGATCACGTTATTCATCGGACTATAAACACAACAATATAAACAGTAGTGATATTTCTGCCAGTATGTAATGAAATCGGGGAAGAAAAAGGAAGAAACAATTTAAAAGAAAGGAAATAGAATAAGTCATCTACCATCTACATCCCTGTAGTTAATAAAAGTACGTCGCTCTGGATAGGAGCGTCAGCTCAGTGCCGTAAATGTAAATTAAGAGATGATGAACTGTGGAGGGAGCAAGTTAAGAAGGAAGGGCAGAAAGAGAGAGAGAGAAAGGGGAAGGAAAGTAAAACAAGTCATTTATCATAAGTCCTAAAGAGGAACAAAAGCGAGGGAAAAAAAGAGTAATTAACAAGAAAAAAGGGAACATTTATCAAATAATTCATAAAAAAGAAAGAGAAAGGAAGTGGAGTGATATAATTTAAATGTAATACTTGTCATTTGTGCATTATTTTTCTTTAAAAGAAAAGGAAAAAAAAGAGAGGTGAGGTTTGTTCGTCTTGATCTTCATTATTTCCTCCATAAAGTCATGAAGAGCAGATCTGTTCAGGCTCTCGCTGCCTGAAACTGGGCGGCTGATTAGAGATTCTCTTGGTGGGACCTGTCTCACTGTCTGTCTGGCTGTCTGAGTGTCCATGTCTCTGTCTCCTTGCCGCAGTGGTGTGTGCTCAGGGGCTGCAAGCTAAAGATAAGACTGGCTCCAGTGACCCCTACGTGACCGTCCAGGTGGGGAAGACAAAAAAGCGAACCAAGACCATCTACGGCAACCTGAACCCAGTCTGGGAGGAGAAGTTTCACTTGTAAGCACCTAATGGAGCGTTGCACACACACCTGTCTTTAGGAAAGTCTGTTTTCCTCTGGCAGATCCCAGTTCTGCATATTAAATCCTAAGGCATCCTATGTGGAAGGACTGGTCTTTGTGGAGAGGAGTGAGGGTGTTTTTTGGGGTATGCTCTAGCCCTGGGCTGGACTCTGTCCTCCTGATGGATCGCTGCTCTTTTGCTGTTTTATGCAGGACACTTTTTCAGAAGCCCATTGCCCCTCTAATGCAGGACAATCCCATGCATAAAAAGAATATTATGGGCTCTAGCGTTCATGTTTGCCCGTAGGGGGTCAACTGGGTGCGGAATGGACTTCTTCAAAGTTTTTGTCCCCTTTCAAGCTTTCAAAGTTTGTTCTTAAAATAGTGCATTACTGTCCATCTGTCATAATCTGTATTACAGAAAAAAGAACTACACCCCTGATGATGTGTACTGGACCGCATTAGTTTCCATGGTTACACTGCACCCATTTCCATGGTTACACTTTGTTAGGGGCAGTGGTTGGCCCTGGATCCTCACCAGTAGGTTGCCATGAGGTACCCTTGAGCAAGGTACTGTCCCCGTCACTGCTCCCCGGGGCGCTTTCATAGCTGCCCACTTCTGCACGGTGTTTGCATGGGTTAAATGCAGAGGTGCATTTTCATTGTGGTTCACTGTGTGCTGTGCTGTGACCTCGCAATAACAAGAATGGTCACTTTCACTTTACTTATTTCTATGGTTACACTAAACCAATTCCCATGATGATTTAACAACAATCTCCATGGTTACGCTAAAGCCATTTCCATGGTTACCCTGCACCCATTTCCATGGTTACACTAAACCAGTTCCCATGATCATTTTACAACAAGTGCCAATGTTACCCTACATCCATTTCCATGGTTGCTCTGCACCCATTTCTATGGATATACTATAACTAAATAAATAGAAAACTTTAAGAAACTAAACCTCCTCGGCTGCACTGCACCTGTTTCCATGCTTACGCTAGTCCCATTTCCATGGTTACTCTGTTTCCATGACTAAATACTCTAGACTCAACACTGTTTACCCAAAAGCCATTTCTTCAAAAAGATGCGTTACTGCTTTTGGTTCAAATTGGCTGCCTTGATGTACAGATGTAGGACTGCCCTGATGTTTTAAAATTACAGACAATTTAACTGCATTATAATCTCAATACCATCTTCCCAAACCAGTCCTTTCACAGCCGCTTCCCCATCAGATGTGCTGATCCTCTTAAATTCTGCCCCAATGTTTTCTCGCTTTTCTCCCAGCGAGTGCCACAACTCCTCCGACCGCATTAAGGTGCGCGTGTGGGACGAGGATGACGATATAAAGTCCCGCGTGAAGCAGAGGCTGAAGAGAGAATCTGATGACTTCCTTGGGCAGAGCATCATCGAGGTGCGGACACTGAGCGGGGAAATGGACGTCTGGTATAACCTGGGTGAGTTACATGTGTTTATGATGGACATTTTTGGGGGAAAAGAGGGCTTAAAACTTCTAATTGGGTTTAATAATTATCACATCTGATAGTACAGAGCTTGTGGAGTGGCAGTCTGGCACATTGAATATTCAAGCCTAAAGTCAGAAATAAATGCCAAAAATCATGTTAATTGAAATAAAATCCAAAGAAAATCATTTTTCGATATTTTCCTGAAATTGTTCTGTCCTGCTGATGAGTTACAATAAGGCTTCATTGCCAATTGACCGTACTGAACATGAGAAACAAAAACGTTGCCCTTCAGGAAGATCTGGAGAACTGTTCCTCAATAATATGAAAGTCTGGATCTTTAGAAGCAGAATACGAAGGAATGTGCCAAGATTGTTGCACAGTAATGGTGGTTTGGTCAAAAAAGAAATGCCTAAAGAAACGACCGTAAAAACCCCATAAATACTTCTACGTTTTCCAAAGAAACATTGAAACCTTTTGGAAGAACTGTGTTCCTACTCTATTGATGGACTTTAACGTATGTACATTCCTGTCTCCACATTTGTAAGAGCCTGTTTAGGGAGCGCTTCTGCATTTCCACACAGTCGTGTGAATTTGAATGGGTGAGTGTGTAAGTGGGCTGTTGCCAGAGCACTGATGAACCTCTCGCCTCACCTCAGATGACACTCCCAGCCTCCATGCCTGCTTCTCATTCAAGCGTTCTGGGTCTTTTGTTGAAAGCCACTCATGTTTAAAGTGCCCACGCTTGCATGCAGGACCAACACGGATATAGAGCCGTCACTTCCTGAGTGATCACACAGTGTTTTTACAGCTTGTTTCTCATGGGCTGGAATGATGCCGCTGTATTGATGGGGTTTTTGACTTGGTGGACATACGCAGTTGTGACTTTGGGGTGTATGGAGCTCCCAGTTTCTTGTTTAGTTCATGCTGTACTGATGGATTTTTCCTCTGCATTTTGTCCTGGGATTGAGTTCAGCGTCCCCCTTTACTCTGTTTAGGATAAGTGCCTCAGAGAATAGAGAACTCGTTTCTCACTTCACTCATGTCCTGCAAGCACAGTCAACCCTCATTTCTTCATATTTTGCTTCAGAGGATCCAGACCTTCTTGTTTTTGTGGTGTGTTGTTGAGAAACAGTTCTCCAGATCTTCCTGAAGGACAGTGTTGTTGTCTCTCATGTTCAGTCCAGTCTCTGTACCTGAGCAGTTCTCCAGATCTTCCTGAAGGACAGTGTTGTTGTCTCTCATTTTCAGTCCAGTCTCTGTACCTGAGCAGTTTGATAGTTCTGTGTTGGTTAATCCACACAGTGATCTACGTCTGAACCTTCAAGCAGAACAAAGCATCTAACTTAAGACATGAAGCAGTGAAGAAATGGTATGGAGTCAAGGAGAGGAATGCTGAAGGTCAGATGGTTTGTAGATTTTGTGAAAAGGATGGAAATGGCTGTAGCTCACATTTTATGAGAAGTTATCGGCAATGATACCCTTTCAGTCCAGGTTAAAATGGGAGCCCCTTCTGGTGTCTAGATCCATTATCCAGGTTCCACCTTCGCTCCAGCACATCTTCCCCTCCATGATTACCCCCACTGTGGATGCTAATGGTCTGAAGGTCTGCTAAAGGCTGTAAATGTGAATGTGTGAAATCAGAAACTCCATTTAGACGCTGCTCACCTTCTTATAACAAGCGACAGAACATCCTGGTATCTCAGGGTAACCAGCTCTGTCTCCACCGGCCGGTCCCCACGACCAGACTCTCGTCAGAGTCCGTACTTAATGTTGTCCTCTGTGCGTAATGGTTTTTGGGTGTTTTGCTAATGTGTAATAATGGTTTAGAGCCAAATAGCACTGGAGTCTGAAGTTTCAGTCCAGTATGTGGTCTCTCTCATTCTCTTTTCCTCACATCTTTTCTGCTTTTCCTTGATGGGTTACTCTGTTTTCATTCCTTCATTGGCGTTTTTTGTCTCCTGTGTTTTTTTTTGCATGTGTGCTTTTCTAATTGCCCTTTTCTGTAGCTTTGGGCTCCACAACGGCTGGAGCAATTACAGTCAATACCAGTAATTCAGCTTCTCTCTCTCTCTCTGGCTCTCTCTTTCTCTTACACTCTCTCTCTTTCTCTCCTCCCTCCATTTTCCTCTCCCACTCTTTCTCTCTGTGACCGGAGTGATCCGCCTTGATTATTATGTACCCGCTCCCGTCGGAAATCGACCGATCAGTCGACATGTACAAATTACCCCAATAATTTTCCTGTCAGGAGGAAAGCAGGCAGGAAGGAACGAACCCTGTGACTTCAGTAAAAGGAGCTCTGTTCTCGGTTCAGGGGTTCTTCATGTTTTTACCTTTTTAACAGAAATATTTCAGTAAAATATTCCATTAGTTCATTACAGAGCTATAATAATCATACAAAGTTTTTAGGAGTCAACACACTGTTCTAATGTCTCTCTCTCTCTCTCTGTCTGCCTGTCTGTCTCTCTCTCTCTCTCTCTCGCTGTCATTTGTCCTTCTGCAGAGAAAAGGACGGATAAATCCGCAGTGTCGGGCGCTATCCGTCTTCAGATCAGTGTTGAAATTAAAGGAGAAGAGAAAGTGGCTCCTTACCACGTACAGTACACCTGTCTACATGAGGTACACACACACACACACACACACACACACTCACTCTGTTTTACTGCTGGATAAACTGCTATTTCACTCGGTAACGAGTCTATCGCTTTGTTTTGGTGCCGATCAGATCCTCACGTTGCGCATGAAGGTCATTAAAAACATGACAGAAATGTGATCGTTTCCCAGAGTGGAAACATTTTTACTGCTTTACTTTGTTTATGCGTATTGTTCACTTTAACTTTCTGTAAATCACTTTAGACTGCCTCTGAAATTCATCACTGCTTCATTCATCATCTCGCCTGGCCTGCCAAAATCGTTTAATTAAGACTGCTTTCTATACATTAGATTAAAAAAAACCCTGAAATTAAATTCATTGAGCAGTTTTTGAGCTTTCATTGGAAAATGTTGATTAAAATGTATTGATTAATCTGAACATTAAATTGTAAGAAGGGAATTCACCATATTGAAAATGATCAAAGCCCAATTGAATACTTATTTTATAAAAAATATGCAATTATTTTACTTAAATACACTGCAGAAGTGTCATTACAGGGGAAAATATCCTCACGTTATCATTTCTTCGTTACTGTAAGGCTGTAAATATTACTCTATGCCTCTGCTAAAGGAGAATGAATGCTCACAGTGAGAGCAACATCCTCAAGTGTCGTTAGCTTTTACCATAAAAATCACATAAATCCTCCGTAAATCTCTTCCAGAACCTCTTCCACCACACCACCGATGTCCTTGGGCAAGGCGCGGTGAAGATCCCCGACACCCGGGGAGACGACGCCTGGAAGGTTTATTTTGACGACGTGGCGCAGGAGATAGTGGACGAGTTTGCAATGCGTTATGGGATTGAATCCATTTACCAGGCCATGACGTAAGTACTGGAGGTTTTTTTTTTTTTTTTTTTTTTTTTTTTTTTTTTTTTTTTTTTTCTTCTCCCTGCTGTTTCTGCCCTGCTTTCATCAGAAAGTCTATTAACTCCAGATTCAACAGATTAGTCTGTTAATTAGAAGCAGAAATTCCACAAACACGTCAGATTAATTGCACATTATTGCACCTGCAAAACCTTCCATTCGAACTTCATCATTTATCATCATTTTATTTCTTATTTTGCTTCCAGACTCTCTTGTATTTTAATGCATCATTGAAGATTAGTTCTCCAGATCTTCCTGAAGGACAGTGTTGTTGTCTCTCATGTTCAGTCCAGTCTCTGTACCTGAGCAGTTCTCCAGATCTTCCTGAAGGACAGTGTTGTTGTCTCTCATTTTCAGTCCAGTCTCTGTACCTGAGCAGTTTGATAGTTCTGTGTTGGTTAATCCACACAGTGATCTACGTCTGAACCTTCAAGCAGAACAAAGTGTCTAACCTAAGACATGAAGCAGAGAAGAAAAAGGAGCAGATGATTCCAGGACGGTGATTAGTTTAGTGCTGATGCTGAACGCTCATAAGCTGCAGGAATAAAGGCAGCGGGGTCTGTCTTCCTGATCTGTTTTAAGGTGGAACAAATCAGTCAGAAGTCATAGCACAAATCCACACCTGCAGCGTTGTCAGTTTATTGCATTTACAGCACTTATCAGAAGCTCTTATCCAGAGCGACTTCCATGTCCTAATTACAGGGACAGCCCCCCTGGAGACACTCTGGGTTAAGGGTCTTGCTCTTGCACCTTAGCTCATTGGCCTTTTTATTGGAAACATTTTTCACACAGGTGTATAATCACAGACTGCATCTTATGTTACAGTGTTTTAAGTAGAATCGTTAACATAGAAAACCTGGATACAGTGATTAATTTTAGGGATGAGGCCCCAGGATCAGAAGTTCATGGGTTTGAAGCCCAGACCAGTAGGTTGCCCTAAGGTACCGTCCCCATCACTGCTATCTGGATGCAGGATATGGATATGCACGGGGTGTGTGTGTTAAATACAGAGGATGCATTTTGTCGTGGTTTCCTTTGTTTCACAATTACAAATAGTCGTTTTCACTTTCAGTTAAAATCTTGCAGAACGTGCAGAACAGATTGAACACTTCTCTCCCTCTGTCTCTCTCTTCTTAGGCACTTTGCCTGTCTCTCTTCGAAGTACATGTGTCCTGGTGTCCCCGCTGTGATGAGCACTCTGCTGGCCAACATTAATGCCTTCTACGCTCACACCACCGCCTCCACCAACGTCTCCGCCTCCGACCGCTTCGCCGCCTCAAACTTCGGGGTAAAGGATTGATCCGTAAACTGATCCGAACTGCTGTTGGTTTTGTACAGTGCCAACTACAGTCCCCGCCAAAAGTATTGGAACAGTGAAGCTAATGCTGTGCAAAATCATAACTATTGCGTCGGAGATAAAAAGATGGACATGAGACGAAAGATCAAATATTCATCTTTTATTTCCTGCTATTGACATCTACTCTCTCACTCACTCATTTTCTGAGCCGCTTGTCCTGATTAGGGTCGCGGATGGTGCAGGGGTCTATCCCAGCTCTCACAGGGTAAAAAGCAAGGACATCCTGGACAGGTCACCAGTCCAACACCGAGTGCACACACAGACAAACACACACTCACACCTAAGGGGACAATTTGGACCACCTGAAGTGCATGCAGCAAGGATCTGGACCGTCCTGCCTGGGAATGGATCCCAGGACCTTCTCGCTGCGAGGCATCTGTGCTACACACTGTACCAACATGCCCCCCCATTAACATCTAGATTAAATTACATGGAACAGAGCACATTTTTTTTATTTGACCACCCAATTCAGCGAAGCAAAAGTATTGGAACAGAAGTTTCTAAAATGAAAATTTGGTTAGAGCTATTTATAGTTTAAACCGTTCATCTGTAAGGACAGACCCGTGGAGCAGCAAACACCCATCAGCCTCTCGTGTTCCAATACTTTTGCTCATTTGAAAACTGAATGGTCAGATACTCAAGGTGCTATGTTCTATATATTTTAACATCTAGATGTAAAAACTAAAAGATGAAAGCTGAAAGCATTGCCTCATTTTCATCTTTTGATCTCAAGCCTGCACGTCTTTAGGGCAAAAGCAAATGGACTTGTCCTGCCGCTCCAGTACTTTTGGAGGACGCTGTACATGCACTTCTCAGGCGTGAATTAATGGACAATGCAAATATAGATCATATGGAGAAACACGTGACCAGTTTTAATATGTTAGTGGAACTTCTTTGGCTCCACCTCCTCCCCTGTCACCAGTCAGCAGGACCATTTCAGACTTAACAAGAAAGATGTCCCGTCAGTGCCCGTGAAGTGAGATGTATTTTTAGGGAGATGGGTTTTGTGTGCAACCCAAATAAATGCACATCAGGTGAATCTGAAATGCTACTTTGACCCCTGGGTAGTGACCGACCCAAGATGTTTCTCCACTCTTTTCCCTACAAGTGCTAGGATTGGGACAGCCCTATGACCCTGGTTAGGATAATAGCTCAGAGGATGGATGGATGGATTGATTGATGTATGGATAAAAAAAAAACACTTCACTGGGGAGTTGACACACAGTTCAGATAGTACAAATCGGAAAGGAAATCCTTCTGAAAAACTCTTCAGAATCTGCAGGATGGGTTTTTTATGAATCCAGGTGGTGTGGTGGAGATATTTGCTTCAGAAAGGCTGATTTTGGGGGGAAATGGACTTTAGAACTTCAGATTTACTGGAAGTGAGTTCTTCAGTGATGCATGACTTATTGTTGGGGCCAAAATCATCGACCCCAAAGCCTCGTGTCCTGAACCTCGTTTTAAGGGGTTAACACGGTCAGTACAGATTTCAGTGTGGGGTGAATACCGTCGAGGTGCATCTGAGGAGAACAAGTTTAATATTTTAACATGTTCTTCACCGTCCACACCTCTGCTGCACCTTCTCTCCCAACAGAAAGAACGCTTTGTCAAACTCCTGGACCAGCTGCACAATTCCCTTCGCATCGACCTCTCCATGTACCGAGTGAGTCTCACTGTCCAGATATCAGACTGAATGTTGGACATTTCTCTTTCAGTCTTTCAGAGTTCCAGTCTGAGCCCCGGTGTGTGTTTGTTTGCAGAATAACTTTCCTGCCAGCAGTAAAGAGCGTCTGCAGGACCTCAAGTCCACCGTGGACCTGCTGACCAGCATCACCTTCTTCAGAATGAAGGTAGAGGGAACTTATATAATTTCTTTTTCTTTCTGGATTATCTGGTGTCAACCAGAGGAGGACGGGTTCTTCCTCTGAGCCTTGGTTCCTCCAGAGGTTCTTCCTCCAGTTTTAGGGAGTTTGTTGCCCACTCAGGGCTCAGACTGTAAAGCTGTCAGTTTCTCCTCTTTCTCATCATCTCATCAGGTCCAGGAACTCCAGAGTCCTCCCAGAGCGAGCCAGGTGGTGCGGGACTGTGTGAAAGCCTGCCTGAACTCCACCTACGATTACATCTTCAACAACTGCCAGGAGCTCTACAGCCGCCAGTACCAACCAATAGGAGACTTGGTCAGTAAAATATATATATATATATAATATATACTATAGCAGAAAATATAGTAAATATCTACCGTTTCAGTATCTGGAGATCATCGATCATCATTTATTGCACAAGTGAGAAAACGAAGCCTTAAAAGAGGTTCGACAGAAGGAAAAATATGAAATAAGATTATGAAAGAGGACACGTCCATTCAAGTCCATGAAAATATGGTCCATATGTTAAAAATACACATCCATACGTTTATCTCTCTAGTAATATTGCACTTTCACTTTTGTTAAAAACGTTCCCCTCTCGAGGTTCCACGGTGGCTTTAAAGAGATAATCTCCTTTTTTTTTTTTGGCCAGAAATACACAGTCCCTTCCAAAAGTATTTAAACAGTAGAGGCCAATTCTTTTGTGTTTGCACTGAAGTGAGTGACTATATATTATTCGTTCGACATTCATTTATCTTTAATCTTGAAAACATAAGTTACTACATGTATCTAAACGTCATCGCAGCACTTTTTTTCCAGTATTAAAATCAGAAAATAAACAATATTAATATTGTTTAATTAATATTAAATGTGTCTCTGTAAAGAGTGCGTATTTATTTACGCTTTTAAAAAATCGACACACGTGACCTTAAAGCAGGGCGACTAAACCACCGTAGGACTGTAAACAGGCTTGTTTGAGGGTTTCGTTCTTTAGTGGATGACTTTTTTTTTTTTTTTTTTTTTTTTTTTTTGCTGCTTCAGAATAAAGAGGACTGTCCCCCAGAAGAACAGGGGCCGAGCATTAAAAACCTGGACTTCTGGCCCAAACTCATCACCCTGATCGTCTCCATCATAGAAGAGGACCGCAACTCATACACACCAGTTCTCAACCAGTACGTACACACACACACACACACACACACACACACACACACTCACACACAAGATTTGCATCAGGAGGGACGAGGACAGACAGGATTAGGAACGAGTATATTAGAGGGACATCTGACATTGGACGATTGGGAGACAATCTCAGAGAAGCGAGACTGTTGGTTTGAACATGTCCGGAGGAGAGACAAGTAGTATATCAGGAAAAGGATGTTGAAGGTGGAGGTGCCATGAAAGAGGAGAAGAGGAAGACCAAAGAGAAGGATGTGGTGAGAGAGGACATGCAGGCGGTTGGTGTGAAAGAGGAAGATGCGGAGGACAGGAAGACATGGAGACAGATAAACTAGTCGTAGGATCCGTGCCTTTGGACATCTGGACCAAGCGATCATGGGTTCGAATCCTACCTCTGGCACTACCACCATTTGGGTTCCTGAGCAAGACCCTTAACCCTGAGTTGCTCCAGGCAGGCGCTCTGGATAAGAGCGTCTGCTAAATGTCATAAATGAGACAGATGATACTTTGTGGCGACTCCTAACTGGAGCTGAAAAGAAGAGAGCTTTTTAACTCTAATTAGCCCACTTTTTGTGAACTCCTTTTAACATCTTCTGCAGGTTTCCTCAGGAGCTGAATGTGGGGAAATTGTGTGCAGAGGTCATGTGGATCCAGTTCTCTCAGGACATGAAGTACGCCATGGAAGGTGAGAGGCTTTGGCTTGACTCCTGCATGTGGGGGAAGGAGTGGGACATGGAAGGAATGTTTTTAAGAGGTTTGAGACCAGGGGTCTTCTGGTTTCTCTTAAAGGAGTGAAGCTTATCAGATTTTGGATGTTCCTCAACCTCAAAACACTGCACAACAGCATCTCTCATGCATGCCCTCTAACACACTCATGTTCTTCTCAGAGCACGAGAAGCATCGTCTGTGTAAGAGTGCCGACTACATGAACCTGCACTTTAAGGTGAAGTGGCTCCATAACGAGTATGTGAAGGATCTTCCAGCCTTCAAAGGAGTGGTGCCTGAATACCCCACGTAAGTATTTACAAGCATTTCAAGACGTTCAAAACGTGTTTTTTTTGGATGTTTGTTTGTGAAAAATTGCAAATTGAAGTGTCTACCAAGAAAGTTCTCTCAAGTCTGGTATCTGTGGGAGGTTGTGAGTTTGATCCTCTGTGGTGCCACATCTGTGCAGAGGCTCTTCACCACTTCCTGTTTTATCCCTCTTCCCTTTATCCCCATCCAGTGCTGGTGGTGTAGTGTGATTGGGTATTCTAGCTAGTAGATTGAATGACAAATATTTTTTTTCTCATGTGCTGCTTTTTACTGCTCATAGTACTGAGCTAAACTATTAAAACAAAAAACTATAAATATAAAACATTTTAATGTAATAGAAAAGATGTTGTTGTTGTTGTTTTTAATAATAATATTGTTGTTGTTGTTTTTAATAATAATAATAATATTGTTGTTGTGTTCAACAATCTGTAATAAATGATCTGTGTTTTTATTAATTAAATACGGAAAAATATTTTTAATCATACATGCCATTTCTTCAACATTGAACATGTGCATAAACCAAAAAGGAGTGATTTGTTGTCGAACTGATTTCTGAATCCGCGTTTAGGTGGTTCCTGCAGTTTGTCCTGCAGTGGCTGGATGAGAATGAAGACGTGTCCATGGAGTTCATGCATGGAGCCTTAGAGAGGGACAAGAAAGATGGCGTGAGTTGATCTTTCATTCTCCCTGTGGCAGCCAGTCAGGTCTAAATAAGCTTAGAATCAGAGTTTTCAGGGATCTGTGAACAGTTTTGACTTGCTTAGTTTCTCCGGGATGAGAGGAGATCCTTGTAAACGTACCCACCACCATGTTTTTTTTTTCTTTTTCTTCTTCTGCAGTTCCAGCAAACATCAGAGCATGCTCTGTTCTCCTGCTCCGTGGTGGACGTGTTCACACAGCTCAACCAGAGCTTTGAGATTATAAAGAAACTGGACTGTCCCGACCCCAAAGTCATGGCCCACTACAGCCGCCGATTCGCCAAGGTAAAGCCACGGAGCACCTTTTTAATTTCATTAGACCTACAGTACAGTGTAAAAGTATAGATCCACCATTCATTTCTCTGTATTTTAGTAGCGAATCATCCTTTTGGTTCAGAAATCCTATTTTCTGTGTGACCAACTGCCTTATCTTTGGAATATTGAGTAGATTATATGAAGGAAATGGGAGCACATTTTTAGTGCTGCTTCAAAGTGTATAAAATAGGTTCTAGATAAAGGGGTTCCACCCACTCAGCATTCAGCAGTAAATGAATCACCTGATTATCTGGGATCATCTGCTCCTGGTTCTTCACTGCTTCATGTCTTAAGTTAGACGCTTTGTTCTGCTTGAAGGTTCAGACGTAGATCACTGTGTGGATTAACCAACACAGAACTATCAAACTGCTCAGGTACAGAGACTGGACTGAACATGAGAGACAACAACACTGTCCTTCAGGAAGATCTGGAGAACTGTTCCTCAATAATACATAGATTTCTGTTTGAAGATCATGGCCTGATATTTCACTTCGATCAGAGCGAGTTGGCCCAGTTTTGAACTCTGCAAACGGTACTCGAGGAATATCATTGGGAGTGAACTGCTTGTCTGGAGAACAACGAGACTCTTTTGTAATCAAATGAAAAAGCCTAACGCAGCTCTATCAGTCAAACTGAAGCCGGAGCCCTGGGACGGGCTTGGCTCACTCTGCCCGTGCTTTTCTACAGAAATGGGACGTTCCCTCAGGAGTCTTTATCAGAAGTGCTGAGGCTTTAGCGGAGCAATCTCCAGCCGTTTATGGCAGATAGCGCAGCAGAAGCAGCAGGAGTTTCATGCTTTTGTTAACTGCTCGTTTGCTGCCTCAGCATTCGGCTTTCAGTTGACTGGTGTCATGAAGCGATATGTCTATTTCCAAACTGATCGTTTAAAAAAGTCATCTAAACATGAATCATTTTGGTCACGGTGGTGTAGGCTAAACGTTTATCACTAAGACATCAAGACAAGTTGGGGTTTTTCGATCTAAACGGTGAAATGAAAGCAGATTCCTCCAAAATCACTTCAGCATGAAAAAGTGCAAGACTTTCAAAGTCCTTTAATACAGGGACAGGACCGCTGACAAAAAAAGAAGAGAAGTGAGAAGGAAAACGCTGGTAGCGGCGGTCTAGTGTTTAGGGATGAGGAACCAAAAGTGGGTTCGAATCCCAGACCAGTAGATTGCCTTGAGATACCCTTGAGCAAGATACCGTTCTGGTCACTGCTCCCTGGTGTTTTATTGTACTATTTTGTTATTTTTTAATTCAATTATATTGGTATATTTTAAGGTGTTTAATCTCTGTAAATTTAGCTACAGTATTTTTTGAACATCATGCTGCTGTTAATTGCTTGATGTTCCCCTCAGACCATTGCCAAAGTGCTCCTGCAGTACAGCGCCATTCTGAAGAAAAGCTTCCCCTCCTACTGCGACAAAGAGAAGATCGTAAGTCGTTTCGCTCCAGGAAGATCTTTTGTTTCATCTTTTTTTCACCTCAGTTCCTAATATTCCTTCTTACTCCCTCCATTTCCTCTCTTCCAGCCATGCGTCCTGATGAACAACGTGCAGCAGCTGCGCGTTCAGCTCGAGAAGATGTTCGAGTCGATGGGGGCCAAACAGGTAGGAAAACACAGCGAGAAGGACGAGGTTGTCCCGGGACAATGAAGAGAAATTCCCCTTTTCTCTGAAACATTTGTCCTGGCAGTCGATGCCGGATGTGGTGGTTTTCTTTTAGTTTACAGTTTAAAGTGTGTGTAACCAGCTGCCTGCAGTTACAGGAAGTGATGTAACTACCCAGAGCACCCCGCATGGATTACCTGTAGATGTTCCATATATGGCTTGTAAGATATGTCTTGGGACAGTGATGCTAAGCAGTTTTGGAAAAATGATCAATATGTTAGGTCATAAAGAATGGAAAAAAATTTTTTGTAAATGATGGTTTTAAACTACGGGTATTTTGTACAGATGTTCTGTATATCTAGGACAGTCTCCATTTGGCCAGAGGAGGGGTCGCTCATGGTTTGATCCCAGTTTCTAGAGCCTGAAAATCTACATCACACTCCTGCATATCAGCCAACTTCCTCCGCTGTGTTTTCTTTCTCAGCAGCTTCTTAAGAGCGACTAAAAAGAAGGTTGATACTTTGCCGCTGTTGGTGCTCGACCAATCTTTTCCATCATTTGTCACTTTTTTATTTACATTTATTATTTTTATTACATATTAACATTTACGCAGGTGAACTAAAACAACTGACGTGTCACAGGTGAACACGTGACGTGTCACATTTTCAAAAATGAGTAAATATAGTTGATGAACAGACAATCAATGAACATAGAATTAGCTTTTAATGAGCTTCTAGTGTTGTTGTTGACACGTTTATCCTTAAAGTTTACTGTGTTTTTTTTTTATTTTTTTAATGTTGAATCTAAATTCAGTCGTTTAGGCTATCAGACTCACTTTGTAAATTCAAAAATGTTAAGAATTATTTAAGTTTTACTTCCAAAAAGGTTTTCAGGTCCCAGATTTAAAAAATCCACATGATTTCGTCCTTTTTTTAAAAATAAAAACACTTTGTAAAAGCAGCTAAAGAAACCAAGAAGTTGTAGAATTTTGAAGAAAGGTATTTTTTTATGTTCACACTGATTAAGTTTGGATTTTAAAGTGCTTTTTCTCTCGCTAGCACTGCAAGCAGTTTAGTAGAAATACGGAATAAACGAATGTTTGCATTTGTTTCTCAGTTTGCTACAGAGGAGACGAGGGTATGTTCAGTCTACACCTGATCAGCTTTCTTTCTCGAACAGTTACGGGTGTGAAACTGCAGGCGGCCTTTCAGCCGCACCGGTTTTGGGTTTTCAAACCTCACAGTGATCGTTTTATTGATTAGCATTCGCTCCTTTTTTGTAGTCCAACTGAAAATGTAAGTATTTATTCAATGCAAAACATCTGCAACAAAAGTGTTTACAAAATTGATTCTGAATCATTCCAGAATACTTCCAGTTCAGTAGCACTGAATCACTTTAAGAATCCTAATCGGATCATGTTGTGCTGTTGTGCACCCCCAACCCCCGTCAGCGGTGTAGACGTGAACGGCAGAACAGTTTGTAGAGTGCAGTTTGTTTCCGTAGAAATAGAAACAGAAAAGCAGTTAAGAGATTAGGGTTTTAGAGCCTGACTGATTCTGCTGGATGAACAAAAACACAATGGACCGATGTTGAGGTTTGGATTTCCCAGTTTGGGCTGAAACCTTTTGTTACTGCAGCCAATTAGTCTTTTACTTTAATGAACTCTCGGATGTTCAGATGCAAAGCCTCATCTGCAGTGGGTTTAGTGGGATATTATTTTTTTTGGGTTCCATGAAACAGAACTATATTTTTTTCCAGTGTTGAATAGAACCAAACATCTACACCAAAAACATATTTCCCCTCCAAACCCACGAGTGAAGCTGTGTCTTCTGAGTGTTTGTATGGGATGGTGGGCCTTTTTTGTTTGTGATAGTAATGGACAGGTTGAGGTTAGACCGGAGTCTCCGTGGACGATGATGTTGGCTGATGATATTGTGATCTGCAGCGAGAGTAGGGAGCAGCTTGAGGAGAACCTGGAGAGATGAAGATCTGCTCTAGAGAGGAGAGGAATGAAAGTGAGGTGAACAACAGCAGAATACGAGTGTGAATGAAAGGGAGGACAGTGGAGTGGTGAGGATGGAGGGAGTGAAAGTGGAGGAATTTAAATACTTGGGATCAGCAGTTCAGAGTAACGGCGAATGTGGAAGAGAGGAGAAGAAGAGAGTGCAGTGTTGGAATGGGGGGAGAAGAGTGGTTAGAGTGATCTGTGACAGATGGGTGCCAGCAAGAGTGAAAGGGAAGGTGTACAGGACAGTAGTGAGACCAGCTATGTTGTATGGGTTGGAGATGGTGGCACTGATGAAAAGACAGCCAGTGGAGCTGGAGGTGACAGAGTTAAAGATGCTGAGATTGATTTAGGAGCTTAGAGAGCATATTAGAGGGACGGCTCAGGTTGGATGTTTTGGAGACATTGTCAGAGAAGCAAGGTTGCACTGGTCTGGACGTGTCCAGAGAAGAGAGGAGGGGTATATCAGGAGAAGGATGTTGAGGATGGAGCTGCCAGAAAAGAGGAGAAGAGGAAGGACAAAGAGGTTTATGGATGTGGTGAGAGGACCTGCAGGCGGTTGGAGTAAAAGAGGAAGATGCAGAGGACCGGTAAAAATGGAGACGGAGGATCTGCTGTGGCGACCAGCAGGGAGGAGAAAAGGCTGAGGGACTGTCTTGCCATACCGTGTTTCCATCCCGATGACTGGGTTTAGTTTTGGCTTAAACTACACTAAACTCAGGCATCAAGCAGCATCTTCACAAGCATTTCAGGTCTTTGAGGGAACTTCAGACGTCTGGTTCCATTCACCAACACTGTGAACATGGAGCACTGAACACCAGATCCACTGTCTTTAATTAAACTCTGATTTATGGCCAAATTTTGGGGGGAAAAAAAAAAAGGGGGCTGATTCTGGTGAGTCTGTCAGGCTGTAGTGTAGAGAAGAATCAATCAGTCTGATCAACAGTGCTGGTATTCTCTTCCATTATGAAGCTGGATGGAATTGTGGACCCTGAGGAGGACAAGGAGGAGGTGGAGGAGAAGGAGGAGGAGGAGGTGGGTGTGTGTGTGTGTGTGTGTGTGTGTGTGTGTGTGTGTGTGTGTGTGTGTGTGGGAGAAAAGCGTCCCATTAATTAAAATCCAGAAGATAAAGACGACCACTTATGCCATGAGCAGAGGTCACGTTTCATTAAGATGAATATAATTCTCAGTACTGGTGGTTCATTTGGACACTATATTGTCTTTGTAACGATGTCCTCTCTCTGTCCCCGGAGGAGCTGATGAGTTTAGTGCTTTTAGACGATTCAATAGTGGACTATATAGAACTTTTCCTCCTTTTTTCATGGAGCTGTTTAGCATAAATAATATATTTAACGCCGCAGTGTCCTGTACCGGGTAAATACTGACCTTATTCTTATTTTTAAAGTTCTAGAAGTTTTAAAAAATGTAATCTTTGGATATTAAGCCTCCCATAGAAAAAAATGTCCTAAAGTATGTATTATTTATTTTATTTATGTGTATTATTTTTAAATACTAACTATTATTATTCAAATAACATATAATTAAACAACAAATTGTTACAAAATGTCTTTGTAAATATAATTAAGTTACCACGCCTGGGAAATAAAGACATTTTAAATATATAAATGAAATGTATAGGAAAAGGTTTTTAGCTTTAACTGTAGTTTCTCGATGGATGTTCATCAGCAGCGTGTTTAAGTGATTCAATTAAATTCAAATCCATCCATGATCAGATCTAGAAATACATTATTACAGTTATTGATTATTGTCATTCGGTTACTCAACACTTGAGCAGTAATGAATATTAATTATTACTTGTTTGTACTTTGATCAACGTGCTTTTCTTAAAAGATGCACTTACTCCCATTTTTCACCGGAGGAACGAAAATCTTTTTCTGGAGAACCGCTTCTACATGCCTCTGGATGTGATGTAGCAGAGTGTGTGTGTGCGTGTGTGCGTGTGCGTGTGTGTGTGTGTGTGAGAATACAGCCTAATCTTTGTGTGTGAAGGTTGTGTTGGGGGCTGATTACAGTGGGATTAGTGAACTGGAGTGTGTGTTCACACTCTAGAGGCTGAGAGAAACTCCGTGGCATCACTGCATGAAAGGGAATCAGGAGGACACACACACACACACACACACACACACACAGTGGTTTCCCACCATCAGAGCGCTGGTTTTCAGCCTCACTTCCCGTTTGGTTTTTAATTCAAATGCAGGAAAATTATTGATTTAAAGAAAATAGAGAAAAGTTAATGAACAACTCTCAACACCTGTGATCTGCGGTCGTATCATATGTGTGAGTTAAGAGGTTTCTGCAGGTGAACAGCAGCCACAGATAGTTTCATTCTCAGCCCTGTTCTTTTTCCTTTCTTTTCTGCCCTTTTTTCTCTTCTCTTGTCTCCTCTTTTTCCTTTTTTCCTATCTATTTTTTTTTTTCCTTCTCCATTGCTTTTCTTGTTCATTTTCCCTTCTTTCTCTTTTCTTTAGCATGACAGCAGTCCCGTTAAGGTGGGTTTTAAAATAGCAGCACAGATGTGTACGTATGTTCACATGTGTGCCAATATTTATTCACCGCTCTGGGGGCGACGGCTCTGGAGAGAAACTCGAGCTCAGAAGTTTGGAATCTTGTTTTTCGGTCCAGTTAAAGCAGCCAGATTTCAGAAACGCGTCTTCATTGTTGCAACTTTACGGGTTTCAAACGAATCACTTTTAGGAAGCTTTAAAAAAAAAAAAAGAGACGTTAGAAAAATCCAGAATGATGAACAGATTAGCAGGAAATGATAAAATAACACCAATCAGAGATGCTGAATATCCACCATCAACTTTTCATTTATAATCTACTTAATAAAGCATCTGAAACTCATTTAAAAACGAATAAAATTCATATCCAGAAGTGTTTGAATGAACCTAGAACTAGAGGTTCTGTTAATTTTGCACATTTTATTAGAACTTCATTCTAGAGAATTCCATTATAACTCAATTCTGGTTTATTTTAAGACCTAATAAAAGTCATTTTTATGAAGTTTTGATAAAGTCCTTATCCAGACTGAATTTTCAAAGCAATTAAAATCTAGAATAAAGTTCTAATAAAAGATCTAGAAGTGAGATCCTCCGTTATTAAAACTCGTTCTAAAAACTAATTCATGCCCAAAATAATTTGATATTCATTTAATTTAAAAATGAAGTCTTGTGTAATTCATTAATAATTAATATTCAAAGGAAAGGAAATCAAGGGGGAAAGTTTCCCCAAAAATAAATTATGAGGATTTTTCAGTAAAATGAATGTTTAGAATTCAGAATCGGATTTAAGGGCGATAACTTGGCAGGAGAGTGTTTTAAATCGACGTTGCAGTTTATAAATTATAAAGTTAAAAAGTTTTTATCCCTCAGGAATATCATCTTTTTATCATCCAGATTTTTATATTTCATACTGCACAAGCCATTACTAAATAAAATTTAATTAGAATTTTTTTTTTTTTTTTTAATTATTCTCTGAAAAATGATTCCAGACATTTGAACTGCAGTGTGTTTGGTAACAAACATGAGTCCAGCGCCCTCTGTTGGATAAATATATAATCAGATTTAAATATAATCTGATTTAAATATTTATGAATATGTCCCTCTGGATGAGACAAGTCCTTCTGGGTATTTAGAATAAAAACCTTTCTTGGAGCAGCTTGTTAGTATAATTGTGTGTGTAGAGCTCCCTCTAGTGGCAGTCTGACAGAAGTGTGTTCCTCCCTCCATCTCTCAGCTCTTTGACAGTGAGGAAGAGGAGGAGGAAGGAGAGGAAGTGGCTAAGGTTTGTTAAAGAAGGAATTTTCACTTGTGGCGTTCTAGAAGTGATGATGACTTCATCCCCTCATTCCCCCACTCAAAGAACCAAACACACACACACACACACACACACACACACACACACACAGTACCAGTGCAACAAGCAGCCTCGTTCACATCCTCGTCTGGTGTGTTTGTCCTTCTTGGAGTGATTTTGTCGTTTAAAGGAATACTTGGGCGAAAAAAGTCACATGTAAACAAATTTCCTGGCTGGTAATTAAAACACGGTGATCAATAAACCATCACACACTCGTCCCAGACTGGGTCTGGTTGTTAGTTAATCTGTTAAACCAAGCAGAGACTACAAATCTGTCGATTTTATTTACAAACGATTTGCAAAAGTTTCAGTCCTGGGCCCAAATATGAATGTCCAGGGTCTTCGTCTGCTGTAAGTGGGACAGCGACGTCCGGGAAGCGCGTCAAGACCTTCCTTGTTTCATCCTCTGACACGTTCCTGCCTTTGGCCAATAGGATGAGGTGAAAAAACACATGTCTAAGATGGAAACCAAGGATGGGGAGAAGTTCATCCCACCACTTAGGAGTAGAGTTTTGCCAACGAGTTGGAAGCTGTGGTTTGATCGTTGCAGGAAGAAAACCCCAGCAACATCAACGATAATAAGTGAAAGTGAAGTGAAAGTGACTGATTGTGTTCACAGCACACAGTGAACCATAACCAAACACATCCTTTGTTTTTAACCAACACACACAGTGCAGCAGGGGGAAGTCGTTTCCTTCACCCAGGGAGCAGTGATGGGTACAGTACCATGCTCCAGGATTCCTTAGGGCAACCTACTGGTCTGGGACTCAAACTCTGGAATCTTTATGATTATGGGACCTAGTCTCAAAAACCCAAGGCCAACGGCGACCATCAGCGGTGGCCTAGTGGTTAGGGAGTTGTACTGTCCCCATCACTGTTCACCGGGCACAGCTGCCCCCTGCTGCAAGGTGTGTGTGGGTGAAAAGCCGTGGTTGTATTTCACTGTGTGCAGTTTGCACCATGACGGTCACTTTCACTTTGAAACACGTCTTCGGCTCAGTTTGGTTTTGGTTTTTGACCCTGGATTCTGTCAACGAGGACTGAAGAAGCTCAACAGGAACGCAGCCTGAGTCCAGTCTGATGGTTTAGGCCTCCACACCAGTCCGTTTGCTGCATTAGATCCAACCGGTCGGTGTGTGAGAGTTAGATTTTTCGCCCAACTGCTCCTTTACGACGCAAACACACACTCTTCCCTCATACTCCGCATTCACCTGGACCACTGATCCAGAGGAAGTTCCCACTCCACGGCCTGAAGGCTGGGCTCGATCACCAGCCAGTGTGAATGCGAACATCTGGGTTTGTCTGTGAGAAATCAGCGTTTGTGCAGTCTGCTTCCCCACGAAGCCCTTCCTACAGTCCACACCTTTAGCGCTGGTGTGCACATGCAGAAGAAAAGGCAGAAGCAGCTTGTCAGGAAGTGAAGAGTTCTGTATGTGCACTAGACTGATACAATGCTAAAGGCTTTAGTCCTCCTCTCTCCCGCCGCACTCAGATGGTTCATGTTCTTTGCTCTCATTCGTTCTTCTCAATAGTCGGAGGAGGAAAAGGTGGGTTTGTGTGCTCTGAGAAACGGAGTCTAAATAATGGAGAGATGCGCCGATGTGGGTCGACAGCGTGTTTATCTGCTGATACTGACACCAGAAAAGCATTCAAGAGAAAAACGTAGCTTACATTTCTCTCATTTCGACCTGAAAATCGGGCAAAATGACTTCAGCCTTTAAGTTCCAGAAGGTTTTATTAACATTTCAAATCAATGGTTTCTTTTAAGCAAATATCAGCAGATATGGATCTGATTCCAAGATCATCGTGCATCTCTAAAATAGGCATTGAACTGCTATATTCTGTCCAACTTTAATACACAAAAATCAAAACGTTTATCCAGATATTGTCTTCTTTTCTTCCAAAAGACTGATGGAGGATCATCTGTAGCTGGATGTTGTTTTTTTTTTTATTACTGTACATCATTTTGGCATCAAAACAGCACTTCTGTTTACCTGAATCCCTGAAATTCATGTTTTTCTTTGATCATGAAACCTCCTCCAGTTGGTTGTAATGGGAGCTCTGGGCAGTGACGTACCGGCTAATGTCTTTATTAAATGTGTGTCTTTACTTTTCTCTTCTCGAAGGTGGAGTCTGACAGCGAAAAGGTGGGTTTGTGTGTGTTGAGGTGAATCATTAACCCAGTGTGTGTTCAGTTCTTTCTTCCGGCTTTATTCGTTTTTCTGGGGGAGGGGCTTGTGTTTCCCTTCACACTGGTGTCACACTTTCTGACGCGATGAGTGTTCAGAGCCACATCACTGTGGGAAATGTTACACCCGGGTGGAGACGATCAGGACCGTTCGTTAGAGATGGAACAAGGTTCTCACGGGTTTCTGGAAGATCATGGAATTCCAAACCTGGAAAGTCTGGGAACGTGATCGTTTTTTGGGCGGAGAAATAAAAATACAGTCCCGATCAAGAGTTTAAGACCATTTGACAAATGGCAAAAAATCATATGTTGCATGGTTGGATCTTAACAAGGTTCCAAGTGGAGCTTCAACATGCTACAAGAAGAAATGGGAGTGAGACCAAACATCTCTTTGAGCAGCAATTTATTGAAAACAACGCTTAAACTGAAACAGGCTGTTTTACAGCTGATCAAAAGTTTAGGACCACACCTCCAAAAACACCCCAAGCAGAAATCAAAGTTCCAAACATGACCTCAGTAATGAGTAGCTCCACCGTTATTGTTGATCACTTCAAAAATTTGTTGCGGCATGCCTGATTCAAGCGTTTCCCTGAGGTGGGTGGGAACATTTCTCCAAGTGGTGAAGACGGCCGCATGAAGGGCATCTACTGTCTGGAACTGTTGTCCATTTTTTAAACTTCCCTTGCCATCCATCCCCAAAGGTTCTCAATTGGATTTAGAACAGGGGAACACGCGGGATGGTCCAAAAGAGTGATGTTATTCTCCTGGAAGAAGTCCCTCGTTCTGCGGGCATTGTGCACTGCAGCGTTGTCCTGTTGAAAAACCCAGTCGTTCCCACACAGACGAGGCCCTCAGTCATGAGGGATGCTCTCTGCAACATCAAACATCCGTTTGACGCCCCTGCACCTCCTGAAGCTCCATTGTTCCACTGAAGGAAAAAGCACCCCAGACCATTATGGCGCCCCTCCACTGTGGCGCGTAGAAAACATCTCCGGTGGGATCTGCTCGTCATGCCAGTAATCTTGGAAACCATCTGGACCTTCAAGGTTACATTTTTTTCTCTTCAGAGAATAAAACTTTCTTCCACCTTTCAGTGTCCCATGGCAAAGTCCAAACGGTCAGTTCTGTGGCGTTCGAGGAGACGAGGCCTTTGAAGACGTTTTTGTTTTTTGAAGCCCTTCAGTCTCAGATGCCGTCTGATGGTTACGGGGCTGCAGTCGGCACCAGTAACGGCCTTAATTTGGGCAGAGGATCGTCCAGCGTCTTGACGGACAGCCAATTGGATCCTCTGGCTCAGTGCTGGTGAAATGTTTTTGGGTCTTCCACTTGGCTTTTTTGGTCCATAACCCTCAGGATCATTTAAAAGTCTTACTGCATCCCACCTCAGCAGCGATGGCGCTGCAAGAGACCCGCTTATGCAGTTCAACAACCCGACCATGTTCAAAAAGTTTTTTTTGCCTTTGCCATCAGAGCGTCATGACAGTGTGACCTGACAGGAAATGGCAGTGAATCCACATTATTGCACAGATTTGGCCTTTTAAAGGCACGTGGTCCTAAGATTTTGATCGGCTGTAAAACAGCCTGTTTCAGTTTAAGCGTCGTTTTCAATAAATTGCTGCTCGAAGAAATGTTTTGTCTCACTCCCATTTCTTGTAGCATGTTGAAGCTCTGCTTGGAACCTTGTTAAGATCCAACCATGCAACATATGATTTTTTGCTATTGGTCAAGTGGTATTAAACTCTTGATCGGGACTGTATGAGGGATGTGTGTTTAGAAGTCGTAAAAATATGGTTTGTTCATATTTGGCTTCCATGGATTCAGACTTTCTTGTAGTTTTGTTTCTTTCTGAGGAACAGTTTATCAAACTTCCTCAAGGACGAAGTTTTTGGCTCTCACTTTCAGTGCCGTGTAGAGAACAGTGAACTGTTTAAAAAAAAACAAGCAAAGTGACAGTCGTTCTTTTCCATCTTTCTTTTTAGAAATATAAATCAAATTAGTTTCAGGACCAGCTTACTTGCGTTACGTTTTTGGAGTAAATGTCTTTAAAAAAAATTTGGAATTTGAATGGGGAAAAAATTACAGTTTCTGGATTAGAAATGAAAATAATGTTTTGTTAAGAAAAACTCTTTCCTGAACAGATTCCACAACTTAACCACATTTAGGGTTTTAAAAGCCATCATTGGCTGCTGCACAGAGGACTGGAATCTGTTCGAAGATGAAGTGAAAAGTGATTATTATTGTTATTAATAATACAAATAATAATATTATTATTTTTATTTTATTTTATTTTTTTTATTTTTGGGGTTTTTTTTTTGTTTATTCACTAAACCCAATGTGTGTGCTAATGTTTCTGTTATTATTTCTGGGGTCATTTCTGTAAATTCTGCAGATCCAGAGTTTCAGGAGAGAACTTTAATGATATTAACCAATAATATTATTGATAATTAACCAATAAAAATAAGATCACACAACAGGCAACTTTACAGAGAAACAGAATAACTGCCAAATTAAGGCCAGCTTTTGTTTTTAAAAGATTTCATCAGTTTCAATATAGTGTGTGTGTGTGTGTGTGTGTGTGTGTGTGTGTGTGTCCAGATGGACTCAGAAGCCAGTGATATCCTGAACGAGCTGCAGGTGAAGCTGAACAACGTGCTGGATGAGCTGAGCTCTACATTTGCAAACACGTAAGTCCATCTTCTTAGTTCTTCTTCTTTCAGCTGCTCCCGTTTCGGGGTCGCAACAACAGATCGTCTGTTTGCATTTTTTTTGTGCAATTTCCAAATATCTCCTCTACCATTTCAGTAGCTGTTTTTCTTGCATAAAGAGTTCCTTTTTTGGGGTGAAATATTTAAAAATGTAGAATTTTGAAGGTACACAACTACAGGACAGGAAATTTTTTAAAAAATGATAAAAAAAAAAAAAAACAAATTAAATAGTCTAAAAATGTTCTTTTTTGAAGTGAGGGACCCAATAGTGAGAGACTACAGTCCTCTAATAAGTGAAGATTCTTGTCATTGTGAGTACATACAGCACACCACAATGAAACTGGACCTCTGCATTAACCCGTGCAGCAGGGGGCAGCTATGAAAGCGCCCAGGGAGCAGTGACGGGGACGGTACCTTGCTCAAGTGTACCTCAGGGCAACCTACTGGTGAGGGGTTTGAACCCACAAGCTTCCGATTCTGTGGCCACCTCCCTAAACACTAGGCCACCGCTGCCCCGCACACACTGGTATCCTATTTAAATGTATTTCTGAATTCTTCATTTGCTTCTTCTTCTGTTTGGTGTTGAGCCACATTCGAATGTTTTTAGGCTTCTGTAGAAATAAGTGTGTTCATTATTGTGTGAGCAGCAGTGTTCTAGTGTTTAGACCCCATAATCAGAAGGTCGTGGGTTTGAATCCCAGCCCGGTAGGTTGCCCTGAGGTACCCTTGAGCAAGGTACCATTCCCATGACTGCTCCCCAGGTGCTGGATATGAATGAATTTTGTTTGTGGTTCACTGTGTGCTTTGTTGTTGTTGTTGTTGTTGTTGTTGCTCATGTCTCCGTGTGTGCAGTTTTCAGAGCCGGCTTGACGAGTGCACCCGGCAGATGGCGAGTCTGCTGTACCAGATCAAAGGGCCGGTCAACGCAAACGGCCGTAACCAGGTGGAGGCCGATTCAGACAACATGCTGCGTCCACTGATGGACTTCCTGGACGGGAAGTGAGTCTCTCACTGAAACTGACTTTGTTTTCTTCAGGGGTGATTGAATCCTGACACACAGCCCGTGTGTGTGTGTGTGTGTGTGTGTGCGTGTGTCCAGTCTGATGCTGTTTGCGTCAGTGTGTGAGAAGACGGTACTGAAGCGTGTGCTGAAGGAGCTGTGGAGGATCGTCATGAACAGTCTGGAGAAAACCATCGTGCTGCCGCAGGGCAACAACACCCTCGTAAGACTCCTCCCACACACACACACACACACACACACACACACACCTTAATCTTTTCACTGTCAAATCAAACGTTTATTTTGGTGACGATGGTGCAGCTTTTTATTTCTTGGATTTAATTTGTCTGAGTTTGTTAGCGTGACTTGGTCTGGAGGTCATTTTGTTCAGTTCTTTTCTTGTTTGTTTAATTTGTTTGTTATTTGTTTAATGTTTTTTTTTTGTTTGTTGGGCTTGATTTCCTTGTTTCTTTTCTTTGTTTTTGACTTGCTTTCTGTGTCAAGTGATTTCTTGATCTGTCTCTCTCTCTCTCTCTCGCTCCTTCTCTCCCTCTCTCTCTCTCTCGCTCCTTCTCTCCCCCTCTCTCTCTCTCTCTCTCACAGGGGACGATATTTTCAGCAGCTAAGGACCTGGGCCAGCTCTCTAAACTGAAGGTACGACTGTAGGACCTTCACTCCTCCCCTCTGAGAACAGCAGTCCCTCGTCACGCCGCTCTGAACTTTGTGTTTAAAAGCTCCACTTGAGCTTTGAATGAAGGTGTTCTTCAGCAGTTGAGCAGGTTAGCCTGCTGGTGTTCAGTAGAATATTCTGTGATGGCCGGTTTGTTTTCTGACTGCAGGATCACATGTCTGGGGAGGCTAAGAGCCTGACGCCGAAGCAGTGTGCAGTGATGGATGTGGCTCTGGACACCATAAAGGTAGAAGTTACTTATAAATACTCACGCTGCCCTTTTACAGCTGGAGTTCTGGATGAGCTTGCTGATGAATCACCTTTAAACAGTTTCATCTCGTCCTGGAAGAGTCTGCCTGTCCATGTGCTTTGTGAACAGACTGCCGGATTTAGGAGAGAAATCAGAAACGGCCGCTTTAACCTTTGTGAATCTGTTTCTCTCTCTCTCTCTCTCTCTCTCATATCAGCAATATTTCCATGCTGGAGGGAATGGACTGAAGAAGGCCTTCCTGGAGAAAAGTCCAGAGTTGTTGTCTCTCCGTCACGCGCTGTCGCTCTACACTCAGACCACGGACACACTCATCAAAACCTTCGTCACCACACAACACACACAGGGTACCACTCAGCCACGCCCATCTGTCTGTCTGTCTGTCTCTCTGCACATGGACAAACTCTCTATTTTTCACATCTTTTGTCTTTTCTGCATGTCTTGTTTTTCTTGTATTAGCACACACACACACACACACACCTGGACAACCTGAGGACCTGGACAAAGGTCAAAAAATCAAAAAGCATAATGTTGGGTCTTAAAGGGGAAGTTTGCAGAATCCCATGTAATTAGCCTGTCCACTCTAGTCATTTAATCAGCTGAAATGTCCAGATTTTTTCTCAGTCAGACTCTTAAGCGCTGGAGATTGAAGACCAACGTTCCAAAAACTGGGAATCAGTGTTCACCCAAATTACCCAACATCCTCAAACCTCCTCCAGCTGATCATTACGGTGGAACAGACCAGTCGGAGTGGTTTAGGAGACAGTAGGACTTACTGTCAGACAGTGAACATCTATTCATGTCCATCAGTGGTCATGACAGACCATCCTGTTAGGACCTTCCCAGTGAAGCTTCTCTACGACACTGTTGGCTGTTTATGTCTCTGTTCTTCTCTCTCATGTTTCTCTGTCCTGTTTATTCTTCTCGCTTCTTGCTCCTCCACTACGCTGTGCTTTCATCACCACCTTTTCTGCCCCAGTGCATGGTGGGAAGGGCATGAGGATAACTTCTAGTGAGAGAATCCAGCCGTCCAGGGGTAGGTGCTGACCCGAGACCAATTTGACTTTAATCCCTGCTCCTGGTTCAGTGTGTAAATGTAACTTCTCCAAACTCCTCAAACTTCTTACTGTTACAATATTTCCATCTTTTATATCCTCGATCTGACAAATAACACATTACTCAACACTTCACTAGCGTTCAGAACATCTACATCAGCATTTTATTGATAGAAATTGACATCATAAAGCTTCATTCCAGCAGTCGTCACTCGTCAGAAAGCAAACCTTCAGCAGTTTCACCCGAGAAAGTGCAAGGAAAGCTCAAAGCGAGTGTAGATATCGTGCAGCCTTATAAAGTAGTGAGCATCATTCCAGATAATCAGTCTTTAATTAGAAACACCTACCTTGCTGGCCACTTTATTAGAAACACCTACTACTTTAACAGTCTGTTAAATAAATCATTAATCATCTGCCTGCCCACTGACCCCGGATCAGTTTGGTTTATGCATTCTCACTGTGTGTGTGTGTGTGTGTGTGTGTGTGTGTGTCTTTTCAGGCTCAGGGGTGGATACACAAGTTGGAGAGGTGTCCATCCAGATTGACCTGTTCACCCATCCAGGCACAGGGGAGCACAAGGTCACGGTGAAAGGTGAGTCTGCTGTCCAGTCAAAAACTTCTATATATTATAAATGTCCAGGGTGTTTCTCTGGAACGAGGGCCCATTATCAGAAGGTCATGGGGTTGAATCCCTAACCAGTAGGTTACCCTGAGGTTCCCTTGAGCAAGGCATCACCCCCATCACTGCTCCCTGGGTGCTGGATATGGCTGCCCCCTTGCTGGAGTTAAATACAGAGCATGTGTTTCATTGCTGTTCACCGAGGGCTGTGATAGTCACTTGCACTTGCACTTTCATCCCCAGGTGACTCTAGTTAGGATGGATGGATGGATGGATGGATGGATGGAAGGTCATATTTGTATCTTGTATGTTAGTTTAGGCTCCCTCATTGTTTTCAAACCTTTCAGGGTTAAAAAATAAAGCCCACATGTAGGCAGTCCGTGATTATATTCTGAAATTGTGTATATAATTCAGCCTGATTCTTCCGTTTCCAGTGGTGGCGGCAAATGATCTGAAGTGGCAGACGTCGGGGATGTTCCGCCCCTTCGTGGAGATCACCATGATTGGTCCACATCTCAGTGACAAGAAGCGCAAATTCACCACCAAGTCCAAGAACAACAGCTGGGCGCCGAAATTCAACGAGACGTTCCACTTGTGAGTAAACGAGCCCAATTAACAGCGCCCGCTTCCCTCAAGAAATAAAGGAGGGTGCATTTTGAGCCCCGTTGTGTTTTTGTTGATTTCCTGAATGAAAATAACTACGAGCTCTGCGGCGAGCACGCTGTGGGTCAGATCATACCTGCCCTTAACGAGGGGGAACCTGAGACGGGCCGAAGATGGTCTGAGATCTGAACCCCAATCTTTTCAGTGTGTGTCCGCGAGTGTGTCCTGGGCTACATTAAAGCGACAACATGTATTAACATCATCAAGCAGCTGAAAAAAACTTTGTCTTTGCGATTTGCAGTACTGATATTGAAATGCTGCAATATGCAAATGAGCCTCGAACTTTCACTAAGGTTCATAATCTTCATTCATACGGGTTTGTACCAAAAATGCATCATCATTGATTCCATTACAACCATCTTCAGCTAAAGTGTATCCCTCAGAATTAAAAAGGCTGTTTCTGTTACTCTACTTTTAACTATTATGTAAATTAGTTATTTTCTGATTGGCTGCCTCATTCAATAGGCAGTGCAGAGCTAGACCTTCTGCAGGAACGGATGAGAACCACTCTTTAAAAAGCACATTTATTTTTTTGTGTACTGGCAGTATTCTGGGGAACGAGGACGGGCCGGAGTGTTACGAGCTGCAGGTGTGTGTGAAGGACTACTGCTTTGGCCGGGCGGACCGCGTGGTGGGCATCGCTGTGATCCAGCTGCGGGACGTGGCTCAGAGGGCCAGCTGTGCCTGCTGGTGTCCACTTGGGACACAGGTGCACATGGACGACACGGGCTTGACCGTGATGCGCATCCTGTCCCAGCGCTCCGGAGACGAGGTGGCCAAGGAGTTCGTCAAACTGAAGTCAGAAACTCGCTCGGCGGAGGAGGGAAGATGAGGGAACGAAGGGAAAACAGAAGTATCTGTGCTTCAGGACGGGTAGCAGATCTGTAGATACTTGAATGTTGGCAAAGAAGGAAAATGCTGCTGATCAAAGGAGGAGGGACAGGAGGAGTGGCTGGACATGTGAGCTCTGTCCAGTGTCCTGTTTTGAAGTAAGGGAGGAGTCTTCAGTAGAGTCCTCCTTTCTGGCTGCCATTTTTTGTAATACACTGTTTGTACATGGCTGCTGGAGAAGTGTCAACTCTCTCTCGCTCTCTTTCTCTCTCTCTCTCTCTCTCTCTCTCTCTCTCTCTCTCATCTCGTCTCTGTCATATCAAAACCTTGTAACGTTTTATTCATTGTGTGCCCTCCTCACACAATCCTAAAATTTAAGTTTTTTTTAACCAAACCTTTTTTATTCATTAAAGTTATTAAAGCCCTAATTGGCCAAATTTGCAAACTCTCTTTCAATACTTGATCCCAACTCAGCATTTGCTCACCGCTGCCCCCTAGAGGCAAAATAAAACTCACCACTGCCCTTTAAAGTGTTAATGAACATTAAATTAGAGAATAGTATTCCGTGTTGACCCCTTAAGATGTTAAAATACAAAATATTACTCATTACTGCCGTTAAAGACATTATACGGCAAATAAACTTCACTCAGTACTGCCCCCTACAGGGCTTATTTTTAGTAAATATCAAATAAACCTTATTCACAGCCACCCTTTATAGGTGTGAGCATTAAACGAACATTACTCACTGCTGCCCCCTACAGACTTCATATACAAACCAATAAATAAACATTACTCACTGCTGCCCTCCGTAGGCTGAATGAACGAACATCAAATAATCAAACTTTGCCACCATCGCCCCTAAACATGAATAAACATTACTCGCTGCTGCCCTCTACAGGTGTAAAATCCAAGCGCTCAAATTCTATTTACATAAGTTATTGACGCTGAAGCTGAACACTGGTTTTCTAAACTGTTCAGTTTTGGTCTCACTGTGCGACCTGTTACTGTGGACCAGAAGAAACGGGTCCAGAATCACTGCAGAAACGTTACGTGGTTTTGTTATGACACTGATTGTATAGTGTGTACATACTGCTCTCTCTCGCCATCACATAATCGTGTGTGTGTGTGTGTGTGTGTGTGTGTGTCAGATATGCCTCAAACCATTCACAGGGTCCCATAATTTTATTGTGCACTTTTTTAAGCACCCCCCCCCTCGTTTTGCCATTTGTATAAATGCCTTATGTAGTTGATGTTGGGTGTGTGTGGTTCTCTGCTGTTCACCTGTAGGTTCGGTGTGTTTTTAGACCCTGTTTGAGGTTCCAGGTAAACAGAAATCCAGAGTAACAGCGTTACGTCACTGTGAGAGCAAACCTTGATGTTTCATAGCCAACTGTGTGCCTTTCAGACTGCAGGCTCTGTACTGTTGAAGGTCCCTCTGCCTCAACTGAGAGAGAGAGAGAGCATGCTCAAACATCTCATCTGATGGCTCAAAACCTCGTAACTCAATTTCTTTTTTAAATCCGGTCACAAATAAACAGGGTCCAAAGATGAATACAATAAATTTTGTTTTCTCACATTTAAACGCAATACCACTTTGGCTTTCTTTTTTTTTTCTTTTTTTTTAACCTTCTCCTGTACAGTGAGGAGATTGGAGTTACAAGGCTTTGTTTGGACAGTATGGTTACCATGGTGACAAGTAACGTTAACTCATCATAACAAAAATTCTAGCTTGGGAAACAGTGGGTGTGACACAATGGTGAAAACCTATTCACAGCAATACAAATGGTGGCATAATGTGTGTATAAGGTCACTTTGAACCCTGCTGCATAAAACTGACATCACCATGTCGTAAGCGGTCGTTAGCTGTTATGAGCTGTCATGAGATGCCATGATGTGTCATAAGATTTCATTAGGGGTTATGAGCTGTCAGAAACTGTAATTAAATGCCATGAGAGGTCATGGGCGGTCAGAGGATTTCATAAGGTGTTATTACAGTTTATGACCACTCATCAGATGTCAGTGGATAAGATAAGGTGTTATGAGCTGTCATAAGATTTCATAAGATGCCATGATGTGATTTCATTAGGTGTTATGAGATTTCAGAAACTGTAAAATGATGCCATAAGATGTCATGAGCCAACATAAGCTGTTATAAGCTGTCAAAGGATTGCATAATGTGCTATGTCAGCTCATGACTTCTTTTAACCGCTAATGACCTCTCATGTCTTATTAAATCCTTTGACAGCTCGTGACATAATATTGTCTTAGTTTATGACCGTTCATAAGGTGCCATAAGCTGTCATGAGCCAAATTATGTTGTCATGAGCTGTCAAAAGATGTCATAAGGTGTTATGAGCTGTCATAGCACTGTAATTAGATGACACAGCCCCTGAGACTTTGACATCCACATAAGCTGTCATACCATATCATAAGATGTCATGACCTGCCAAAGTATTCATAAGGTGTTATTACAGATTATGACCACTCATAAGATGCCATGACCTGTCAATGGATGTCATAAGCTGTTATGAGCCATCATAAACTGTTATTAGAAGACATAAGCTGTCATAAAATCCCATGGGCTATCATAAGATAATGATCATGAGCTGTCATATCTTGTCATAAGATGCCATGACCTGCCAAAGGTTTCCCCGGGTGTTATGAGCAGTCCCAAACTGCCGTCCATTAATAGCGTCATGTTAGTTTTACCATCAATTACCATCATCTCATGATTCCACATCACAGCTTCCATCACATCCTGTCAGTTTTATATAGCGGTGGAGTTCATCTGCATAATCCATCACCTTCACTGACTTTCTGGTTAGACGTGTCACAGGCCCCGCCCCCTTCACAAATGTAGAATAGTGTGGATATCGTGCTGGTTGGGTTGTGTTGGTGGTTTTCATGCGGTGGGTCGTATCTGGCGTGTTCACTTCCGGGAGAGAGCTGCTGTTCTGTACTGTGAATGGATCGATAGGCGTCTGTGTGAAGGTGTAGCGTCTGTTCGGTAAATAGCTAAACACGGATCCGCCCACCATCACCAGGGAAAAACCATCCGCACGTTCCTTCTTACTGCCGAGCGGCCTTTTTTTACTTTTCCGTTTTCAGTCACCCACTTAAATCTTTTTACTGTTGTTCCGTTGTTGTCGTGTGAAGTAAATAACTGAGTTTCATTCTTCTTGTGTATCTTGTTGCCTCATGTTACTTTTTTCCTTTTTTCATGCAAAGGTTGTCCTAATAAGAGCAATATTCCGATCCATATTTCCCTTTACTGGGTTTTTTTTTTTTTTTTTTTTTTTTTTTTGCCAGAGTTTGGTATTATTTATGTGCTTTTATTTTTTTTATTACACTGGAACATCATGCAAGCCAAGAAACGTGCAAAACACACACCGTGAGAAGCTTAAATAATATTTTTAAGAAGTTTTTTTATGTAAAACACTGCCTCTTGCCAACGAATATAGAGCAGTAGGAAATGTGTTCCAGCACATCAGTGTGTTCGTACTGTGTCCTGTATAAACACTGTGAGCTACTGTGACGGTGTTTTTGGGGACGGTGAGGACAGAGATACTGCCATTCTGTAATATATACTCCTTGTGCCAATTTGTGCAAGTGTTCACTTTTTTTGTTTTTTTTTTGTAAATGTGTTTTTTTTAAACGTGTGAATTCTTGCACTAATGATGAAAACGGTGACTGAAAAAAAGCATGTGACGCAACGAGTCTGTTTAATACACGTTTGGGATCGTGAAGTTTTATTTATATTGTATGATGTCACTAAAAACAAAAAAAAAAAAGAAAAATGTGTTGGTGTGATCATTAGATGTGTGTGTAAGTTATAATACCATTAAATATAAATATAATATCCCGATTCTTATAAACTAATAAAATTCATATTAAAATGATGATAAAAATAATATAATATTATAATACCCTTAGGAAAATCTCCTAGAATAATCAGCAGAGAGTAGATCTCACCAGCATCGCTGATGTTTTATTGTTTTGCAGAAAAGTCCCAAGCAGAGTTGTTCAAAGATACAATGCAACAGAAACCCTTTATAAACTCTAGTGCTTAGAAAACAGTTTGCATGACTTGGCACTCGATTAAGTGAAAGTTCTCGGGGTAAGGCCTGCTGGAACGTCCCGCCAAGTTGCACCCCGTTCCCACACAAATCTCCAGCTTGCACACCTTCTCACCCGTCTTCTCAGGGGAGAATACTTCACAAGGATTTTCATTGATCACTTCATCAATAATCAAATTCTGCTTACAGACAAAATAAATTGACACAGCTGCATCATCATGAAGTCCACAATATTCCTTGTCATCATTTTATTGATTGCTGTGTCGATCAGTCTTTGAACCAGTCCTCTTGCGCCTGGAATAAAGCAACATCCACAGGTGGTTAGAATGGCGATACCTTCACATAAAGAAGCTCAAAGAGGCATTATTCGATTCCTCCGTTTTCCAAACCGTTTGTTCAGTAGATTCCCTAGGGGATCGTTTGAAAGTGAAAGTGACAACCCTTGTCATTGGGAGGTCACAGCACAGCACACAACAACGAAGTTGGACTTCTGCATTTAACCCATGCACACAAACACCGTGCAGCAGCTATTGAAAGCGCCCGGGGAGCAGTGACGGGGACGGTATGGCAGGGACGGCAACCTATTGATGAGGGAATCGAACCCACAATTTTCCGATGTGAGGGCAACTCCCTAACCACCGCTGCTGCAATTCTCAGATAGTTCCTCAGATGAGGAGGTTAGTCCTTGTAATGCTCTTGAAACGCTTTCTTCTGGTGCAGTGTTGTTGGGCATGAATACACATGAGGTTCCAAACATTCTATGTCCTCCACCTTTCTCTGCTAGTAACCCGTCCAGTGCAATACCGGAAGGATGTAGAACGGTATCAGGAAGTGCGTCAACGTGCAACTTGGGCGCAACTTTGTCTCCACAGAGCCACCAAACGTCTGCGAGGCCTCTAGAGTGGCATTTATTTCAAATGCACAATGCTTTCTGTGGCTCTTCGTCTCGCTCTTGGAGAGTTCTTCTCTGGCACGGTCTCCCTCTGGGACAATCCTTAGGGGCTTCACTCAGTTTCACTTAGTTCAGCCAATGACTGTTGACGCTCCATGTCCTGAGCTCCACCCACTTCATACCAGTTTATCAGAATCACCTGTCGTAAATGTAACGGTGGTGTGGTACCAGAGGGACGTCAGGTCCGAGCCAGGGGTTCAGAACAGAAGTTTATTAAACAAAGGAGAAAACACAAACAAACAAGAACACTGACTGACTGACTGACTGACTGACTGACAAAAACCACCATTACGGGCAGGCATAGCCTATCTAATGAGCCGCGCTCTGTTCTGACTCATCGGGGCTTAAATAGTCAGCCCCAATGATGCACACCTGCCCGCAGGGGCTCAGGTGTGCTTAGTCAGAACAGAGCGCCCGCTAGCGTACCCTAAACACCTCGTGTGACAAACACCCTGAATGTGACCGAGAGCGCCCTCTAGCGTGCCCAAACCCTAACACACGTGACAGAACCCCCCCCCCAAGGGCGCGGCTCCCGAAGCGCCCGAACGCAGCCGAACCTCAGGGGGAAGGCAAAAACAACAACACAAAAGTCCCTAGTCGGGACACCTGGTCAGGTCTATACAAAAAACAAAAAAAAACAAAGGGCCTCCGACCAGTCGTGTCGGGCAGCTGGTGGTGGTGAGGGGAATCCCAGCAGTTCCGTCCATCCCTTGGACCGGTGCCTGCACTGGGTTCTGAAGTCCAGGGGCCTCACCTGACCCCGCGGAAAGACTGGACTCGACTGGACCTGAGAGGGAGCCATACACAGACATTACAGGGTTTACATAGGAAGTCCCTCTCCCTGTTTCGGTCTTACTTCCCGGCCGCTTGGGGCCCGGAGACGCCGCTTCCCAGCTTCTGGTTTCACTCTGACGGGTTCTGTTGGACTCCCTCCATAAGTCGCCTTGTTCCGAGTCTGCTGAACTCAGAGGATGAACGAGAGGTTGGGAGCCTTCATGCAGTGGTTCGACCTCTGGAATCTCTCCCGGCCTCTCCATCAGTCTGTTCTTCAACTGCTCGGCTCTGGTGCCACCCACCAGGGTCCCAGCATGAACTGGCTTCTGTGGAGTGAGTCGGGATTCGAGGGTCGCCAATCTCGCTTCCATACCACTAACCTGCTTCTCCAGCCCGCTGAGCTTACCGGCCTCACTTTGGGCCTCTCTCAGTTCCGCCTGCAGAGCAATGCTGTGGTCCTGCACCCTTCTCAGCTCTGCTGTGGTCTGACTCAGTTGCTCCTCCAAAGCGGCTAGTTGAGCCTCCAGCTTCTCCTGACTGGTTGGAATCACAACTCTCCTCGTTGTCTGGCATCCAGTTGGGTTTCTCTGTTCCGGTGTTCTCCTCAGTACCTCTCTTTGGAACACCATCACAGCATGTTTCTTAACCCTAGAGACCTCTCTGACTTGGCTGCTCCTTCCATGATGCTCACCTTCTCCTTGAACCGATGTCTCCTTCCTCCTGTCCTTCGAGACTGCGGCGTTCACCTGTGGCTTGAAGGCTCCTTCGGTCAGCTGCTGGTAGCATCCTGTAAGCAACTCCTCCTGTTCTGCAAACTGGACCTTTCTGCAGCTGATCTGCTCACCTCTGAGGTGGGACTGGATGGTCCTCGCCACTTTGCGCCACACGGCTCGATCTCTCACCGGCTCCTCTCTGACTGACTTCTGCAAGCCCCTCGCAGCATGTTGACACCTCTGTCGAAGTCGAAGTCCCGGTCTCCGCCTTCCGAACCGCCTCTGACGACCACTCGTTGCCCAGCGCGGCCTCCTGAAGACAGATCCCCGCTGGTGCACTCTCCCAGCAGCCTGAACAATGACAGCAGCTTGGTTCATAGCGTTCATGTTTCTCCGCACTAAATAACCTCTAAAGGTGGCCTGGATGTGTATCGCTGACTTTTTCAACACCAGGAATCTTTCATGTTCGCTTTTGCCCCTGATGTAGGACCTAAAATATCTTTGAATGAAGATGGCTGATCTTCTTATGGCCTGGTACTTTGTTACCTCCCTGTGTCTTCTGAACGCAGCCTGAATCAGGGAAGCAGCCTGATGGTGCAGGATCACAGCCCTTCTGACCCTCTGACCTCTGAAGCAGGCTTGCAGGAACATTGCAGCGGAGCGCAATGTCAAAAACTCCTTTCTTTGTTTTCTGGCTTCACGTGTGGAACGATACCTCAGCTGGATTGCAACAACAGTCTGTTTGATATATGAGTATCGTGCCCGAGCACAGTGAGCCCTGTAAGCCCTTTGTATAACCGTGGCAGCCTGGTGCTTCAGTTTCAGAGTCTGTCTGGTCTTCATCCCTCGGAATGCAGCTTGTAGAACAACAACAGCCCCTTTTTTCTCCTTCAAAGACTTCATTTCTTGCCTCATACTCTTACTAGCTCTATAATATCGCTGAACCGTCTTGGCTGCCCACAGTAGCTTCAGGTAGTACTTTCTGTTTATGTGTTTCCTCACCTGTGCCTGAATGGTTACAGCAGCCTCATGTTCAATTCTCCTTTGCACCCGAGCTTTCCTTTTAAACTTGCCACTAACCTGGAGCTGCTCCTTCTCTGCTTTCTGTGTAGCAGGTGGCTTCATGGAGCTGGTTTTGGGGGTCGACTTCTTGATGCCGCTTTCCTTGTTGCGAAGGGCTTCCTTGGTCGACTTCCCCGGTTGCACGATGCAGGAAGTGGTCTCCACCCTCCTCCTGCTCTCTGCGTCCGGAACTGCCTTCTTTGCCATTGCCTCGCTTCTCTTGGTGCGGGTGGCCTTCTTTGCATTCCTCTTGGTGGACGCAGTGCAGTCGCTGTGAACACGGCAAGACGCGTTTGCTACCAACCTCTCGTGGTGATTCGCGTTGGCCGTGTTCCCGCTATCAGCTGCGCGCGGCGCGTTCTCCGCTGGCGGACTGTGGTTGCTGTCGCGCTGCGGCTCGGGGGAGCGCTGAGCTTCGCGGTGCGGCGCGGGGGACGCCGTGCTGTCGCGGTGCGGCGCGCTGAGCTTCGTGCTGTCGCGGTGCGGAGCGCTGAGCTTCGTGCTTTCGCTGTGGACACGGAAAGGCGCGTTTGCTACCAACCTCTCGTGGTGATTTGCGCTGGCCGTGTTCCCGCTATCAGCTGCGCGCGGCGCTCTCTCCGCTGGCGGATCGTGGTTGCGGGCGCGCTGCAGCGCGGTGGACACCGTGCAGTCACGTTGCGACGCGGGGGGCGCCGTGCTGTCGCTGTGAACACGGAAAGGCGCGTTTGCTACCAACCTCTCGTGGTGATTCGCGTTGGCCGTGTTCTCGCTATCAGCTGCGCGCGGCGTGTTCTCCGCTGGCGGATCGTGGTTGCTGGCGCGCGGCGCTCTCGACGCTGAGTCACTGTGTTGAACTGCGAGCGGTGCAGTTGCCTTCGTGCTTCCGCGTTGAGCTGCTTGCGACACGGTAGACGCCGTGCCTACGCGTTGAGCTGCTTGCGACCCGGTAGACGCCGTGCTTCCGCGTTGAGCCGCTTGCGACACGGTAGACGCCGTGCTTCCGCGTTGAGTAACGCCAGCCGTCAACGAAGCCCCGCCTTCCATGTCGCGTGCGGAAGAGAGCACGCGGTCCAGCGCGTTGAGATAGCGCTGTGTCCCTTTAGCCATGGAGCTCAGCATCCGGAGACAAAGCGCGAACCGATCCATGCGAAGCTCGGGATCTGGGATGATATCGAGTGGGAGCAGCGACGTCGCATTCCTCAGACGGCGCTCCAGCTCCCTTGCCGTGGCCGCCGGTGTCCGTCGCACCCACTCCTCACCGTCCAGCTGTTCGCGGAGGTCTGGAAAAGTCGCCCCTGTCTCCCAGGACTTTATCAGCTGCAGCGACTGCTCCACAGCATTGGCTGTCGCCCACAACACGCACTCCATATCGCCACCGTGGCTCGCGACGTCCAGGTACTGGCGGCTCATTCTGTAACGGTGGTGTGGTACCAGAGGGACGTCAGGTCCGAGCCAGGGGTTCAGAACAGAAGTTTATTAAACAAAGGAGAAAACACAAACAAACAAGAACACTGACTGACTGACTGACTGACTGACTGACTGACAAAAACCACCATTACGTGCAGGCATAGCCTATCTAATGAGCCGCGCTCTGTTCTGACTCATCGGGGCTTAAATAGTCAGCCCCAATGATGCACACCTGCCCGCAGGGGCTCAGGTGTGCTTAGTCAGAACAGAGCGCCCGCTAGCGTACCCTAAACACCTCGTGTGACAAACACCCTGAATGTGACCGAGAGCGCCCTCTAGCGTGCCCAAACCCTAACACACGTGACAGTAAAGGTGCACTGGGTACATTTACATGTAGACTGGAAACAGATGAAAGGTTGCCTGCCAGGTTTGTAAATGTTTTATTTCTAATGAAAAAATGTCCAGTGAGAAAAACG
This sequence comes from Hepsetus odoe, assembly GCA_017165825.1. Taxonomy (NCBI): domain Eukaryota; kingdom Metazoa; phylum Chordata; class Actinopteri; order Characiformes; family Hepsetidae; genus Hepsetus; species Hepsetus odoe. The sequence continues at coordinate 22,828,269 of CM029383.1, forward strand.
AAAAAGTAGGGGTTTCTAATAATACGGCCAGTGACTGAATGCATAAGTGTTTCCAATAAAGTGGCCATTGAGGATGCACAAGGTAAATGTTTCTAATAAAGTGGCCAGGGAGTAGAAGCACCCTGTAGTTGCACCTCATTGCCCTCGAGTCCAAAGATCAGTTAATGTTTGCTTTCTGTGTGAAGCACAGCCGGTCACCACAGCGCCTCTCCATTTCCCCGCAGCTACAGGTGCGTCTACACTCCACCTCTTCACTTCCTCACTCCCTGACCTGAGTTCTTCTCTTTGGACCACCAAGTCCTGATTTGAGGAGAGTCCTTAACTTTCATCTGGACACTCAAAGAGACCCTAATTAGAAAACTATGGCCAAGCGTTGAGAAGGTTAAGTGGTGGGCTGCTGGACTGTGGGCACTGTAGTCCATCTGTTGGTTCCTGCAGGCTGTGTGTGTGTTTTTGCCAAGTTTCACCAGAGCCGTTACCGTTCCCCAGGACCTGGATGGGAGCTTTCTAACTCAGGTACGTCCTCTTTCATGTTAACTTTATAAAAGAGGTTTAAGGGATATCCAGGAAGTTAACAGAAAATTCCGTTTCAGGAACATGGGTCCACATATACTGGTGTTTCCTTGTGTGTACATGTGTGGGAAGAGGTGTTTTCCCCAACAGAGGGGGGGGTGTGGGGGGGGGACAGGACCAGGCTGACTCAATTACCCGCCAATGTCACACATAGCTGTGGTCATTGACCTGTTTCGAGTCACTGTGACAAACCTGGCTGTGAATTTGAGACACTAAGGATATTACAGGTCAGCTTACAGAACTTTTATTCTTATATTTCTTTCATTTCTTTTATATTTATCTTCTTTTTATCACTTTTTTCATAAGAAATTGCAATTCCTTCCTGGCAATCAGTATTTTGCTCAGTTTTTAGCTTGTTTGCCCATAATACATTTTGATGGTAATGTCCACCATTTTTCTAACATTTAAAATGTAATGTCATATGTAATTGGGGTGCTGGTGGTCTAGTGGTAGGATACTTGTCTATGGACCTCTGGCTCAAGAGGTCCCAGGTTAGAATCCCACCTCCAGCACTACCATCACTGGGTCCCTGAGCAAGACCCTTAATCCTGAGTTGATCCAGGGGGGACTGTCCCTGTAATCAGGACATGGAAGTTGCTCTGGATAAGAGCTTCTGCTAAATGCCGTAAATGTAAATGTAATTGAGTGGGTTTGTTTGTCTGTCTGCCTGTCTGTCTGTCTGTCTGTCTACCTGTCTTTTTATCTATCTGTCTATCATTTTTATTTCTGATGACTACAAGCTTTGGCTCCATCAGTTGGAAAAGTTAGATTTTATTTTCCAAAAGCTTTCTCCTGAGCAGGAGTGAGATAAGATAAATGAAGATAAGGAAGAGGTGTGTGTGTGTGTGTTGGGGGGGGCAGTGTTCAGGTCTAAAGGTTCAGGGTTAAGGCTCACGTTATCACGTCTATAATTTGCTCAGATCTTACTGGGCTGAATTTTACTGCACAGCAAATACACATTTATAACACATTTATAACACGTGAAGAACAGCAGACGCACAGTTCATGTTCATTTGTTCACGAAAAAAGAAACTTTCTTCTGTCCCAAAAACACCAAGCCGACCATCGTCCAGTCTGTACTGAGCGTCCATCGCTGCTGGGTTCATTGAGGTTCCAGTCCAAGAAAGAGAAACATAGAGACAAAGATAACAAGAAAAAGGAATTAAAAGAGAAAAAAGAATATGTATAAACAGCATCAAATTAACAAATGACATTCAAATAAGACAATAAAATATCAAAAATAAAAAGCCATAATCACAAATCAAACTCAGATGATATAAACCCTCAGCGCGGCCTTCACTCTTCGTCCAAGAGTTTACAGTGCCACTCTAAACGCTACACCTAAAACATCCTTCATACTAGAGAGAGCGAGAGAATGATGGAGAGATAAAGATATATATATACAGTGAGAGATGGAGTCTACAATGTAAATGCATCACCATCTCATCAACAGCTCAGCTCTGATAAGAAGCACGGCTGTAAAAGCTGCGTTTATTTCCTGAACTTGTAGTTTATTATTAACTACATGGAGGCCAGAAACAACTTCAGTCCACGGATCTTCTCAAAAAACCTCATCTCGCACAGTCGCCCATAAAAACAGGCCTTTTGTGGTGAAGAATGTTAAAGATTCAGGAGTTTGATTGCAATGTGCACAGCAGAACAAACAGTTCCGCTGTCCAGTGACTTTGCTGGTGCTCTGTTTTCCACAAAAAGCCTGCAAATCAGCGGCACATACACATTCACGGTATCCAGTGATTGTAAAAGTGCAGTGTGCATTATTACAGTGTGTAGGCACAGCAGTGAATGTGATAGTATGTTTAACAATAGGACAAAAAGTGCTTTGTCCATTACAGTGAACTGTAGGTGCACGGCAACACGAGATATTGAACATTATCAGCTTTAATGGTATGTTAATGATCCAAAGATGGTCCTTAATTGCAGTTGTGTTGTGAAACCTTGAAACAAACATTAATATTTGATATCTGGGGAAATAAAACTGCCCCTAAATCTCCCCTGCGTCTCATTTTGTAAAAATTAGACTGGAATTTGATGTCTCAGGCTGTAACTGTCCTCCCAGCCAGGGACAACAGTCCCACCAAGGCTCTGCATAAAGCAGTGCACTGCTGCACAGCTCAAGTGGAGCCATCATGGGCTGGTTGGCTTTTTGCAGAGCGTTTGAGGGGCCGTTGTCCCCACCCAGGGACAATGAGGACCGTTACAACCTGGGGCATCAAACTCCAGTCTAATTTTAACAAAAAAGAGACGCAGGGGAGATTTAGGGCCAGTCCCACTCTGCATAAAGCCAACAAGACCATAATGGCTCTACTCGAGCTGTGTAGCAGTGCACTAGGCCTCACCATCTCGGTGTTGATAACAAGATGGAAGAAACTTAGCTAGCAGGTGTAAATTGGTGAAAAATTTGGGGCAGAATGGATTTAGATGTGTCTTTTTTTTTCTGTAGAAACAGTGTAAGTAAAAAAGGGGTGAACCACGTTAGAGCCAGACCTTCGATTCAAGCCATAAATATCAAAACAGGAGGAAAAAACCTAGGCTAGTGCTGGCTAGCACCCCTATGGGATTCTTCTTATATGTTAGCAGAGATCTAACAGCATTAAACATCAACATGTTTTGGTCGTTCTAGATTCAATGTACACTTCTGACTCTTTTAAAAAGATCAGTGTCAGAAGACACTGTCTGGAAAAACTTTGCAGGAAAGGAGGTACGGTAGTGTCCCTGCTCAGAGTGGGATGGGACAGTGGCACATTGGGTAGCACTGTGTCTTCACAGCCAGAAGGCCCCGGGTTCGATTCCAAGGCGGGACGATCCTGGGTTCATTCTTTGTGAAGTGGAAACACCCATGACTGTGTGTGTTTCCTCCGGGCGCTTTGGTTTCTTCCCACCACCCAAAGACCTGCAGATCAGATGGACTGGAGATAAATTGTCCTCTAGGTGTGAGTGTGTTTGTGTGTCTGCCCTGCGAATGGACTGGCGACCTGTTCAGAGTGTGTCCTCACCTTTCGCCCTATGAGAGACTCCAGAACCACCCTAATCGGAAAAAGTGGCTCAGAAAATGAGTGAGAGTGAGGCTCCCTGGAGTATCCAGAGACCACCTCTGATGAAGGGCTGTGTAATATTTGGAGCTGGGATTATGCAGGTCCCTACTCAATAAACAGCAGTGTATAAATGCACCTGTATGGGAGATGTTTTGTGAACATTTCTGAAGGTTCACGGTGGGTGAAGCTAATAATCTGTGAATAGGTTTCCTCAGAATATCACCTACATAGAGAAACCATCTTTTTTTTTCCCCCTCTTTTTCTGTCTTCAGCATGTGGCTGGATGTGTAGTTTGAAAGATGGGCTCCGTGCTGTCAGCGTTTGGATTGGAATTTAAGAAGCAAAAAGTTGAGGGTAAATCATCATCATCATCATCAACAACATCATTTTTCACAATACTGACTTGTGCATATTCTGCAATGGTCTTCACAAATTTAGCACCACACTCCCAAACTGTGTGAAAGAACAACATAACTACATATCCTTTTCTATTTTTCGAGATACAAGTAATCGCACCTCAATACTCAATTAAAAAAAGGCATTAATAAGGCTGGACAGAAATTCTCACAACCACTTTCCTGAAGGATGGTCTTCACAAAGCTGCATTCCAGCTGATATAAACAGGAATAAACCAGTTTAAAGAGTTATTCCAACAAAAGTCAGCTCTCAAGAGCCATTGAAAAATGACATTTTATTACATTCTTCAAGTTAACACACCCCATTTGCTAAACCCTTTCCTCAAAGAACCAACATAAACACCTTTCTCGTGGTAGTGTCTCCTAAACCAGCTTTTCATTAAGGTGCAGCAGGCTTGTGGGTGTGGTTTAGGACGCAGCAGGACTTCGGCAGCAATAAATATAAAGTAAACTTTGGCGTGGAGCCTTTTTACACAATGGGTCCATTCTGATCTAAAATCAGCCATAAATGAGGTCTGAGATCAGCCCTGCTTTGTGAACAGCAACCCTGAACTGGCTGTAGATTCCTCCATATGTATGAATGATTCTAGATCCTTTAGTAAAAAGCTCCATTCTGAAATATAGTTGTTGTTTGTAGCCGACAGTAAGTCCTACTGTGTCCTAAACCCCACCCACAAGTCTGTTCCACCTTAATGAAGAGCTGGATGAGGTTTGAGAGGGGTGTGAGATGTTTCGGGGATGGGTTTACGTAAAAGATTTGTTTCTCAGGCTTGCAGCAGTGTCACGTTGTGGAAATAAATAAAGGAAATAAATGTGTATTTCTCATACTTTCTCGGGCTTCAGAGGAGAGGCGCCTGCGAGCCAACGACCGAGAATTCAACCTTTCCTTTAACTATGCCGTAAGTAGGAGCAGTGTGCAGTGTAACATCTCTTTTTAAAACGGTGTCCATGTGTGTGACTGCATCATGATGTGCCTCTGCAGAACAATGCCATCAAAACCTCCAAATACAACATCTTCACCTTCCTGCCTCTCAACCTGTTCGAGCAGTTCCAGAGGCTGGCCAACGCCTACTTTGTGTTCCTGCTGATCCTCCAGGTGAAGATAACAAACTAGAGATACTGAGTTAATTCAGGTTTTATCAGCCCACAGGACATGAGAGACACTGTGAGATACACTGGGTGTGAACATTTCATGATCTATGGACCAATAGAAATGGCCCAAAACTGGGAAATAAAGTATAATTACATTAGTTTTTATTTAATGTTATGTCTCAAAGAATTTTACTGAAAGAGTAACAATGGGAATTTTAAGTTTGCAGTTTTCTGTAACTGCCCAATGGTGAAGTGAAAGTGACTAGCTGTCATTGTGAAGACGCAGCACAACGAAATCCAACCTCTGTGTTAAACCCCCACACACTTCCTTCTTCCTCAAGAGTATCCCAGGACAGCCTGCTGGTCTGGGATTCGAACCCATGACCTTCTGGTCGTGGGACTTCTCTAAACACTAGTCCACCGTTGCCCCAGATAGATGATAATCAGTAAAATATACTACAGCACATAGGATTGTAAAATGGATTGTAAAAAGTAGATGAAAAAAAAATCAATTACATGCTCAATGAATTAGTTAATAAATTAATGTGTTAATAAATTCTAAATAGAAAAGACAGAATACATGAGTGTGTTTGAAAGGGAGGACAGTGGAGTGGTGAGAATGGAGGGAGTAGAGGTGGTGAAGGTGGAGGAGTTTAAATACTTGGGATCAACATTCAGTGTAATGGCGAGTGTGGAAGAGAGGTGAAGAAGAGCGTGCAGGCAGGCTGGAATGGGGGGAGAAGAGTGGCTGGAGTGATCTGTGAGAGACGGGGACCAGCAAGAGTGAAAGGGAAGGTTTACAGGACAAAAGTGTGATCAACTATGTAGTACGGGGTGGAGGTGGTGGTATTGACGAAAAGAGATTTTCATTGGGTGTGACGAGGATGGACAGCATTAGACATGAGTGTTTAAGAGAGATAGTTCAGGTTGGACGACAAAGTTAGAGAAAGAAGGTTGCGTTGGTTTGGACGTGTCCAGAGGAGAGACCAGGATTATACTGGGAGGAGGATGTTGAGGATGGAGCTGCCAGGAAAGAGAAGAGGACCAAAGAGGAGGTTTATGGACGTGGTGAGAGAGGTCATGCAGGAGGTTGGTTTGAAGGATGAAGATGCAGAGGACCAGAAGAAATGGAGATGATCTGCTGTGGAGACCCCTAAACGGGAGCAGCCGAAAGAAGAAGAAGAAAGTGAAAGTGACATCCCTTGTCATTGCGAGGTCACAGCACACAGTAAACCACAACGAACCTCTGCATGTAACCCATCCAAACACCGTGCAGCAGTAGGCCACTATTGAAAGCACCCGGGTAGCAGTGACAGGGATGGTACCTTGCTCAAGGGGACCTCAGGGCAACCTACTGGTGGGGAAATGAACCCACAATCTTCCGATGCAGGGCAAACTCCCTAACCACTACGCCACCACTAGAAGGAGAAGAAAAGGAAGAAATTCTAAATAGTGTGCTCTAAAGGAGAATTCATTTTGGTAACTCAAGGGGTCGAGGAAGAATTCTTGGGGTGAACGTCTTGATATAAAGCGCCCTCAGCACCAGCAGTTCTGTACGTAAATCCGACACAACTTTTGATGAAAACATTATCATGAATATTTCATGCTGAATCTCAGTTCTTGGGGTAAAGCTGTGAAATGTTCCTCAAAGTCTGTCTGGCTTTAACGGAGTGTGTGTGGGGTTTTGTGTTCGTAGTTAATCCCAGCCATCTCCTCTCTCTCCTGGTTCACCACTGTGGTCCCTCTCCTGCTGGTGCTCTGCATCACTCTGGCTAAAGATGGATCCGATGATATCGTGAGTGAAGTTTCTGCTCTGACAGTTTCTTATTCTACAGCTGAATTAAACCGAACCGAACCGACCTGAGTGGAATAGAAACTGCGTTTAATCAAAATACCTGAAAGAACTCAAACTGAATTAAATTAAATAAATCACATTTGGCTGCACTGGACTGATCTGAATTACATTCATCTGATTGGAATGGAACTGAATCTAATTGAATCCAATCAAATCCTGCTGAACTAAATAGAATGGAATTGAAGTGAATTTTATTGAATCAAAAGGAATGTATTGGAGTTTCATTCGATTCGAACTCAACTGAGTTGAAGTGAATTGAGTGGAAAAGGCAGTGAGTTTAATCAAAACGCCTGAAAGAACTCAAACTGAATTCAATCAAACCTATTTGTCTGCATTGGACTAATCTGAATTGTGTGCATCTGAATGGAATGGAATTTAATCAAATTGAACTGCATTGCATAAATCTGAATCAAACTGAATCCAGTCAAATCCTGCTGAACTGAATCGAATGGAACTGAATTTATTGAATAAAAAGGGATGTAATGGAGCTTCATTTGATTGAAAATGAACTGGTTTCGGACTGGAATAGAATCATAATAGAGTGGGTTTGAACTGAATTGCATTCATATGGAGGTGGAATAGAAGTGAATCTAATGAAGCCTAAGTTGAATTTAACCCAATTTGAAGGAAGTTGGAATAAATCTGAATTGAACTGAATTAAAATTGCTCTTCTCCTTTTCCTTTGATTCACATTGATGACCCACCTAACTCAACCGAACTGAAATGAACTGAAGTGAAGAAGATCTGAACAGGACTGAAATGAATCAAATTGGGCCTTTTCCTTTTAAATTCATTCCCATGAGCGCCAGTTCATCCCATTAACTAAATTAAACTGAACAGATTTTATAGAAATTATCCAATGAAAAGTAAAGCAAACTGAAAGTGACTACCCTTGTCATTGTGAAACGCAGCACAGCACAACACGACGAAATTCAACCTCTGCGTTTCCCGCACACACACCTGCAGCAGGGGGCAGCTACTGAAAGCGCCCGGGGAGCAGTGACAGGGACGGTACCTTGCTCAAGGGTACCGCAGGGCAACCTACTGGTGAGGGAATCGAACCCACAATCTTCCAATTCAAGGAAACTCCCTCACCACTAGACCACCACTGCCCAACTGTAGCTCTCCCTACAATATTTTATCTGATTACCCAAAAACTGAATGTAACTACGGCTGATCTTTAACTGCTCTACTCACAGTTTAATGGACTCAGTGAGATTTTTCTTTTTACCATTTTCCATTTAACGACATCTCAGACATTCACCCCGACCCCCCTCCCCTCTTTCTCTTTGTAGAACAGACACAAAAACGACAAGCAGGTGAATAACCGCAGGGTGGATGTCCTCATCGATGGACAGTAAGTTTCTCCGTAAACTTCAAAAGCTATAAATATCAGCACTGGGATCATCTGTGTCCCAGATCAGGTGACTGTAAAAGTGAAGGCATTACGGTTTATTAAAGGCTACTTCACCCCCAAATGTGTAACAGTGGACACTTATTGGGATAAATCAATATACACGTTAGTGTGCACTGTCAACAGGAAGAAACACTCCAGAGGAACACCTTTTATTCATTAAGGTTTAACAAAAGTTTAATGGACCCCCAAAAGGTCCACCTAATAAGTCTGTCCCAGGAGAAAGCGGCAGAACTGTACCTTTTCATAGGCTAAAATTAAAGCAGGACAGTAAAATGGGAACCCAGCTGTGGAGGAATATGGAGGAAAAATGTTTCCCTACTAAAGGTGCTGGAGGTGTATCCTGGAGGGGACCATCCCAAAGACACCCCTTCTTTTCTGAAAGTGTAGTTTAATGTCACATATCATAAAAGTCTTTTATAGATTATATAAAGTGCTTCCATGTTTTATGGAAACATATACAAAAAACCTGATGCTGAAATATATTTGGTGCCTGTTTTCTGAGAAACTGGAAGATGGTCATGGGAGTAGGATTTATGGAGAAAGCAAACCGAAGAAACTGTCTGATATGGGCTCTTTAAGATGAACGATATCCCTCTGTTCAGTGTCCTGAGTCCTTTCTGTCTCCAACAGGCTGAAGAGTGAAAAATGGATGAACGTTCAAGTGGGCGACATCATCAAACTGGAGAACAACCAGTTTGTCACAGTGAGGAGGCTCACACACTTGCGCGCGCACACACACACACACACACACACTCTCTGCTTATCACAGAGCGGCGGAGCAGATCTACACCCTGTTCCACTGCATCGTGCTCTCCTACAAATCACTCGTTCGCAATAATCAAATGAAGAATTGAGCGGAATGCAATACAGAGAGGTATGCAGTTACAATCCCATGTGAAACTTTCAACAATACTAGATGTTGTTGATTTTCTTCCTCTAAATTCTGCACATTAAAAGTACACTTCCCAAGTAGTCTAGATTTAACATGCTTTTTGAGTGTATTTAACTAAAAATGGCACTGAATAAGCAAAAAGTGCCACAATCCCAGGGCAGCAGAGGCCTGGTGGTTCGGGCGTTGGCCCTATGATCGGAGGATCAGGGGTTCGAACACCTTCCCGATAGGTTGCCCTGAGGTACCCTTGAGCAAGGTGCCGTCCCCGTCACGCTCCTCCCTGCGATGGGCTGGAGACCTGTCCAGGGTGTGTCCCCAGTCCTCGCCCTGTGTGAACTGGGATGGACTCCAGCGCTCCCCCGTGACTCCGTTTGGGACAAGCAGTAGAAAATGACTGACTGCCTGCCACAATCCCATTTGTACCCTTTCTCCTTGTTTTTAAGTGTCCCTCTTACCCCTTGAAAGCCTTGGTAGGGGTTGAAATGTTACCCAGTGAGATGGGAAAACCCTTTCAAGAGCCCAAATTTTTTAATGTGCAAAAAATGTTACATGCAGACTGATTGTATTTGGGCCATTTCAGGGCTGAACAGGCCTGAGATCAGCGAATGGTTTATGGAACCCGTGTGTTTTAAGGCAGATTTTTTTTTTTACCATTTTCAATTTATCCAAAACTCAGAAATTCACCCCAACCCCCCTCCCATCTTTCTCTTTGTAGAACAGACACAAAAACAACAAGCAGGTGAAAAACCGCAGGGTGAGATTAGCTCATCTGAAATGACTGACCCTTCTTCTGCTATGGACCATCTCACGTCCCTCTCTTTCCTCCACTCTTTTCAGGCTGATCTGCTGTTACTGTCCAGCAGTGAGCCTCTGAACCTGGTCTATATCGAGACAGCCGAACTGGACGGGTCAGTAACTTTTCATCATTAAAACCTTCCGTGCTGTAGCTTTCACTCACTCTCTCTCTCTCTCTTGTCCTTTTCTGCCTCCATCTGTCTGTCTCTCGGTCTCGCTCTGTGTCTGTCTGTTCTCTCTCAGCGAGACTAATCTGAAGGTGAAGCAGGCTCTGACAGTAACAGGTGAACTGGGAGAAGACATTGAGCGACTGGCAGCCTTTAAAGGTGAGTCTGACCGAGTGTGTGAGTCATGAAGGCTGTGATGAAATTCTGTTCTCCTTCAGTTTACTGTGTGTGACAGACTGACCGATTGGCTGACTGACAGATGACCATCAGCAGGCAACACCGTTTACATGAATTGATGCCTTCATGTCTCCCAAAGCAAGAAAGCAGTTGCATATTTAAACAAAATCTACCAAAAATCAAAAACACAGGGTTTTGATCTCATAGCAGATAGTGTTTAGGGAGTAGGGCCCATAATCAGAAGGTCGTAGGTTCGAGTCCCTGAGATATCCTATAGCAAGGTAACGTCCCCATCACTGTCTCCCAAGCGCTGGATGCTTGGCACACACGGTGTGTGTGGGAGTGAAATATTTAGATTTAGATTTTCGCCGTGTGCTCACGATGGCAATTAGTCACTTTCACTTTCAAAGGAAGAATTTCCTCCCTCCTGTTTACAGTGGAACCAATCACCAAGGTCGATGCATCCGGGGATGAACCAAGATAATCATGACGATCTATCAGTTTCCAGAATGAACTTCTGATTGATTGTATGGTGTTCAGGTGAAGTGCGTTGTGAAGCTCCAAACAACCGTCTGGATAAGTTCACCGGAACCCTAACGGTGAAAAAGGAGACCTTCGCTCTAGATAACGAGAGGATTCTGCTCAGAGGCTGCACCCTGCGCAACACAGAGTGGTGCTTCGGCCTGGTGGTCTTCGGAGGTAGATCAGGCAAACACCTACACTCATATTTACTTTACACTTTCACAACACCTGCATTTATGTTACATTTACACTTCCGTTTACAAACTTTACATTTATATTTACAGCGTTTAGCAGACCCTCTTTTCCAGAGCGACTTATATCAGTGCTTTATATCGAGCGGTGGTCTAGTGTTTAAGGAGTTGCCCCAGATCGGAAGATTGTGGGTTCGATTCCTTCACCAGTAGGTTGCCCTGAGGTACCCTTGGGCAAGGTACCGTCCCCGTCATTGCTCCCGGGTGGTTTCAATAGCTGCCCCCTGCTGCATGTGTGTGTGTGGGTGAAACGCAGAGGTTGAGTTTCGTCGTGTTGTGCTGTGCTGCGTTTCACAATGACGAGGGTAGTCACTTTCGTTTTCATTTTCACCTCTGATCTTCATTCTAGTGACCCCCCCCACTCAAATTTATACAAACTTTACACTGACACTCCACTCAAATTTACACTAACCTTACTCTTAGTTTCACACTCAAATTTATCCACACGTGACACTTCGTTTCAAACTCATTTACACAACCTTTACATTTAGTTTCACACTCGAATTTACACAACCTTTACATTTAGTTTTGTGCTCACATTTATAAAAATGTTTTTTTTACATTTTTTGTCAAATATGCTTTACTTTTGCACTTACATTTACTGTTACACTTACTTTTACTTTACTTCTAAATTGACACATGCTCTTATTTTACCTTCATTTTTACATTTGCGCTTACATGAACTTTTATACTTCATTTATTATTACACTTACATTTACTTTTACACTTTCATTTGCACTTAAGTTCACTTCACTGCTACATGTTACTTTACAATTGAACATGTTCCTACACAGATTTTATCATTTGTACGGCCTTTCCAGTTATGTTGATATTTACAATTACTTGGCAAATATATTTACTTTTACACTTTACCTTTACACTTTCCTCTCTCTTTTTACTTGATCGTTTTACTTCCATGTATATTAATCAGGGCACTTGTCTGAAACCCACTAGGACCTGATACAAAGCTGATGCAGAACTCCGGGAAGTCCATATTCAAGCGCACAAGTATCGATCACCTGATGAATGTTCTGGTTTTAATTGTGAGTTTGAAATGTATCATTATATTATTTATATTCTCTCATCTGGAAATGTCAGTTTAATGGTGTGTCTCTAATCTTTGCTGATCTTTAGATATTTGGCCTTCTGGCTGGCATGTGCACAGTTCTGGCCATCGGGAATGGGATCTGGGAGTATCAGCAAGGCACTTCCTTCACAGCCTTCCTCCCGAGGCAGGAAGGGGCAAACGCTGCTTTTTCTGGCTTCCTCTCCTTCTGGTCCTACATCATCATCCTCAACACGGTGGTACCCATCTCACTCTATGTCAGGTCAGTCTTCACTAGAGTGACTGTGGCGTTCAGAGTGAGAAAATGAAATATAATCAGAGAATCTCCTTGTACTCCTGTCTACTTTCTTCATCTCTCTGACTGTCCCACTTCTTCTTGGCCTCCCTCTTCTTCCGTATGCACTCCAGGACTTCTTGGTTCCACCACCAGGTTTCCTTATCCTCCTTCTTCCTTCCAGATGTTACACCAAGTACATTTCTAGCCATCTGCCTGATCACTTCTGCAGTAGTTTCGCGGCAATCCAGTAGCTCTTTAACACCTCCCAGTGCCCGTGTTAACTCCTGCCTGAATTCCACCTTGCAGTCCTCCTCCTTCAGCTTCCACCACTTGATCCTCGACTCTGCCCTCACTTTCCTTCTCTTCTTGACCTCCAAGGTCATCCTACAGACCTCCATCCTATGCTGTTTAGCTACACTCTCCCCTGTCACTACTTTGCATCTCCAGTCTCCTTCAGACTGACCCTCCTGCAAAGAATATAATCCACCTGTGAGCATCTTCCTCCACTCTTATACGTCACCCTGTGCTCCTCCCTCTTTTTAAAATAAGTCTTAACTACAGCCATTTCCATCCTTTTAGCAAAATCTACAACCATCTGACCTTCAGCATTCCTCTCCTTGACACCATGCCTACCCATCACCTCCTCATCACCTCTGTTCCCTTCACCAACATGACCATTAAAATCTGCACCAATCATCACTCTCTCTCCCCTGGGTACACTCTCTATCACTTCATCTAACTCACTCCAGAAGTCTTCTTTCTTCTCCGTCTCTCAACCAACTTGACATAACCCTCCCCATTTATCCAGGCTTGGGACCGGCACCTAGACACTGACTTGTGTATCCCTAGTGGCTGGGTTTTATTTATATATTTGTAATGTGTATTTTCTGTAAGTACAGAGGGTCTGGTTTACTGTTAAAAACTAGTTTGATGTCTAAAATGACTAGTTTTTTGTTGGGTTTGAGTTTAATGGATGTACCTTTGATTGCTCTACACACAGTGTGGAGATCCTCCGACTGGGGAACAGCTACTACATAGACTGGGACAGAAAGATGTACCACGCGAAGAGCGACACTCCAGCCCAAGCTCGGACCACCACCCTGAATGAGGAGCTGGGCCAGATTAAATACATCTTCTCTGACAAGACTGGCACCTTGACCCAGAACATCATGACCTTCAATAGGTGCTCCATCAATGGGAAGTCATACGGTGAGAGCTTGCAGTAGGTTGTTAGTTTCCTGAACAGCGAAATATGTGATCAATGTTATAAAATGAGGAAAGAAAGCTTGTCAGGCAGTTTATTATAAAAAATGAGTTCATATTAACCAGTTACAGAAACTATTAGACATTCGCATTAGCATTTCAAATAAAATATTCCTTTATTCTTATGTTGTCTCTGTGCCATTTTTCTCCAGGTGAAGTTCTGGACTTCTCTGGGCAGCGTGTAGAGATAACAGAGGTCAGTAGCTCATTAAGGTTGTCTATATTACGTAGATATGGATCTTATTATGTCAGTGCTTGAGCAGAAGTCAACAGCCTCAGATGAAATAACAAGAATGAAAATATAAATAATATCGAATGTAAATGATTAACAGAAAAACTCTGCTCTAAGTGAAGTCAAATACTTTTTAACGTCAGTGGAACTTCTTCATCCAAGAACCCTCAGCACAGGAACTACAGTGTGTTTGGTTCAGTTTTTCTCTTTTGGTTCCTTCTGGCCAAAGGTTGGCTCTAAAACTGACAGCCAAACAGCACAGATGAGGTCAGAAAAGAAAAAGATGTGGCCATAGTATTAAAGCTCCTAATATTGTGTAATATTGTGTCCCACTTGTGACCCCATAAATGAAAAGTTGTGGGTTTGAGTCCCAGAGCAGGAGGTTGCCCTGAGATACCCTTGAGCAAGGTACTGTCCCCATCACTAGTCCCTGGATGCTGGATATGGCTGCCCACTACTGGGCGGTGCGTGTGGGTTAAATACAAAGGTTCCCTGTAAAGTGAAAGTGACTATTTGTCATTCTGAAACACTGCACACCCTTACAAAACACACCATGCAGCAGGGGGCAGCTATTTAAAGTTGCAGAGGAGCAGTGTTGGGATGGTACCTTGCTCTATGGTACCTCAGGGCAACCTGCTGCTCTGGGATTGAACCCACAACCTTCTGATCCTGGGGCTTCATCCCTAAACACTAGACCACCGCTGCCCTACACTGCTCCTGTGTGATGTGTTCACAATGACAAATAGTCACTTTCACTTGGTTTTCTTTAGGGAATACCCTACACAGCTGTGATGCGCTGTGTTTTCTGACTCCCAGAGTTTCTTTTATTTTACCATTTTGACATCACTTTCTGCCTAATGTTCCACTTTACAGGAGCCGCAAGATAATCAGAGTTCACGTCACCTCTCAGTGGTTTTAATGTTTTGGCTGATTGGTGTATTCTCACAGACAAGAGCAAGGATTGACTTCTGAAAGTGTTCAAAGTCCTTGTGTCTGTCACTTATAGAAGACAGAGAAGGCTGACTTTTCCTGGAACTCGCTGGCAGACCCGAAGTTCTGTTTCTATGACCATGCCCTGGTGGAGGCCGTGAAGCTGGGTTCCTCAGAGGTTCAGGCTTTCTTCCGCCTGCTTGCTCTCTGCCACACGGTCATGCCAGAGGAGAAGACCGAGGGTGAGTGAGAGCCGTTGCTTTTTCATTTTCTGAGTCGCTTGTGCTGATTAAGTTCACAGGGGGTGGTGGAGCCTATGTTAGAGACTTAATTCAAATATAAAATGCAATATTTCACAATTTCTCTTCAGGTCAGTTGTTCTACCAGGCCCAGTCTCCTGATGAGGGAGCTCTGGTCACTGCCGCCCGTAATTTTGGTTTTGTGTTCCGTGCTCGTACCCCTGAGACCATTTCTGTGGTGGAGATGGGGGTCAACACCACCTATGAGCTCCTGGCAGTGCTGGACTTCAACAACGTCCGTAAAAGGATGTCCGTTATTGGTGAGGACATGAGTCCAGTTTGGTCAAGATGTTGTTTTTTGAACCATAAGACCATCTGATTACAGAATTATTTCAGTTATATATAAACATTTAAGGAGCTGTAGAGCTTCGTTACTGCGCTCTGAGGACAGTCATGTGTGTGTCTTCAGTGCGGAGTCCAGACGGCAGGCTAACTCTGTATTGTAAGGGTGCAGACACCATCATCTACGAGAGGCTCCACCCCTCCTGCTCCAAACTGATGGAGGTCACCACTGAGCACCTCAATGTGAGTCTGTTGTACTTCATCATATGTCAGCTCTTCACGTTTAGTTTTTTTTGCTAATTTTCCAAAATATTAAATGAGCAAATTCTGTTAAGGCCTCTATTACGGTTTCCTTAAGGTTTATAGCTTTTTTAGCAAGCATTCAGTTGGTTTGATTTGGTCAGATCAATGGAGTTCCTCCACACTCTCCAGCCTGTTGGAACAACGTTAGACGAACAGCATTTGCAGAAATCTCGAGGACTTCATTTCTTCATATTTTGCTTCCAAAAAGAACCAGACTTCTTTTATTTTTGATACCTTTGTTGAGGAACTTCTCCAGACCTCCTGAAGGATGAAATGAGGGTCAGCGGTGGACTAATCAGAAGGTCATGGGTTTAAGTCCCAAACCAGTTGGTTACTTGGAAATAACCCTTGAGCTAGGTACTGTCCCCAACACTGTTCCCTGGGTGCTGGATATGGCCCCCTGCTGGACGGTGTGTGTGGGTAAAATACAGAGAAGCATTTGGTTGTGGTTCACTGTGTGCTTTACAATGACAAGTGACAAGTAGTCACTTTCACTTTCGTTTTGTTGTTGTTTGTAATATGCTCTTTAAAGAAACCTGACTTCTTGTATCATAAAAAAGATTGCTTGGATATTGTGTGTGTCTCTGTCTGTGTGTGTGTGTGTGTGTGTGTGTGTGTGTGTGTGTGTGTGTGTGTGTGTGTGTGTGTGTGTGTGTGTGTGTCTCTAGGAGTATGCCGGTGAGGGCTTGCGGACTTTGGCTCTGGCTTATAAAGACTTGGATGAAGCAGAATTTGAGATGTGGCAAGAGCGCCACCATGCAGCTAGCACTGCTCTGGAGGACCGCGAGGAAAAACTCGATGCCATTTATGAAGAAATAGAAAAGGACCTTGTGGTAGAGCAAACATTTCTAGAAACATCTTTTTTTTTTTTTTTTTAAACATTGTTTGGCCTTTTTGTAAAAGCTATCTTACTTTCTATGTACAGTTTTGTGCAAATGTCTTGGAGCCCTCATTTCTTCATAACTTCCAAAGAGTCAGGTTTTCTTTTCTCCAGATCTTCCTGAAGGACAGTGTTGTTGTCTCTCATTTTCAGTCCAGTCTCTGTACCTGAGCAGTTCTCCAGATCTTCCTGAAGGACAGTGTTGTTGTCTCTCATGTTCAGTCCAGTCTCTGTACCTGAGCAGTTCTCCAGATCTTCCTGAAGGACAGTGTTGTTGTTTCTCATGTTCAGTCCAGTCTCTGTACCTGAGCAGTTTGATAGTTCTGTGTTGGTTAATCCACACAGTGATCTACGTCTGAACCTTCAAGCAGAACAAAGCGTCTAACTTAAGACATGAAGCAGTGAAGAACCAGGAGCAGATGATTCCAGATGATCAGGGAATTAGTTTACTGCTGGTGCTGAATGCTGAGTGGGTGGAACCCCTTTATCTAGAACCTTGAATCGTTGCCACCTGGAGCTCTAAACATTTGTTCTCATTCCTTTAATTTAATCTACTCAATATGCCAACAGTAAGACAGTTTGAGGGGCAGAAAAGCATATTTTTGAACCAACAATGTGATTGACTATCAAATGAAAAAGAAATGAGGGGTTCAAGACTTTTGCACAGCACAGATTTTCCCCAAAATATGTGATGTATAGAAATTAGTCTCAGACCCTTGGTATGTTTTGGTCACTCATGCCTGAGCGTATGTGTCAAAAGCTTCTAGGGTCGACTGCAGTGGAGGACAAGCTGCAGGATGGGGTTCCTCAGACCATTGAACAGCTCTCCAAGGCTGACATCAAGATCTGGGTCCTAACGGGTGACAAGCAGGGTGAGACTCAAGTGTTAGGCCTCGATTAAATTGTATTTTTATACAGAAACCAAAGAAAGCTTATTGGGGCAAGATTCAATGTTTTAAATGTGCAAAGTGTTTCTTTCTAACTATCATCAAGTTTATCGTTCAGATGTTTACTTAAATCATCTAAAGTGCAGTGATCCAGTGTGGATTGCTGTCAGAAACAAACCTGCCTGTATATTTTGCAAATTACTCTTATAATAGTAAACCAGTAACACAATGATTGCAGTGTAAGGATGCTATATTCAATCAAGTTATGGAGAAAGCAAACAATAAAGTTCAAAAAACGTTCACTTTTGCAGTTTTTTATGCACAAATGCTGCTGAATTTCAAGGAAAAAATAATAAAAACATAAATATGCCCTGTGCAAACGTTAGGGTATATGACATTTTATCTATATATGCACTTAAATGTACCAAAACAAGCCATTTTCAAGTTAGTTTCCTGTGAAATATGGTGGCTTGGGGACCAAGACTTGTAACTCCAATCTAAACATAACAATTTCGTTCTAACCAGCTTTAAAGTAAATGCTCACTACCACCACCGTTATTGTTCAGCACAGCCTCAACTCTCTTAGACCAGCTCTTTCTTAAAGTCGTCTTCAGGAACACTTCTCCAGGCTTCTTGAAGGGCGTTCGAGAGCTTATCATTGGCTGCCTTTTGTTTTCCGTTCTCTGTGGAGATGATCTTGCACTGCTTCTGAAACTGCTCATGTGCAGAGACTGGACTGAAACCTAGAGACAAAAACACTGTCCTTCAGGAAGATCTGGAGAACTGTTCCTCAACATTACATTAAAAATGCTTTACCACAGAGACGTACATGCTGGTACCTCGTTATAGCTCTGCCTTCTGAAGATCCATGCTCTATCAAGCTGGAAATCCAAAACTGTGATTTGTTTTAAATGCCTGTTCTTTCGCAGAGACGGCAGAAAACATCGGCTATTCCTGCAACATGCTTCGGGAAGAGATGAAAGAGGTGTTCATCATAGCGGCCGACACAGCAGAGAGTGTGAGAGACGAGCTAGTGTGAGTTTTTCTCTCCTCCGTGAAAGACCTTTTGTTTGAAGAAAACGTAAACGATCACATATTTGAGCTCAAATGTCAGTTTCAGCTCTTTCAGTGATGAGTTCTAGAAGAAAGGTCCAACAGCTGATCTGATATATCTAGAACTGACTGGAAGTTGTTTACACTTTTCATGCTCAGTGTCCTTTCTGTGTGGAGTGGACATGCTGTCCCCTCCAGGAGCTCTCGTTCGAGATGCTAAATTGTCCTCTAGGAGTGTGAGTGTGTTTGTGTGCCATGTGATGGACAGGTGTCCTGTCCAGGGTGTGTCTCCTGCTTTCACCAGCACCACCCGCGACTCTAATCATGGGAAGCGGCTCAGAAAATGAGCGAGAGAGCTCTGATATAAGGTGTCTCCAGGTGGAAACCCAAAGCTCAGGCCTTGTCTTTAATTAAAATCCGCACTCAGAGCAGAAGTGATGCCTCTGCTGGACATCACTGTCACTTCTCTGAGATTGACTTCATGCGCTGATGCTCATCTTTTCCAAAATCTGTCCAGGAATGCCAGGAAAAAGATGGCGCCTGATTCTCCGGATGAGCCTCCCTTCATGAAGAACAGGTTTGAGGCTAAAAAATCACAGATCGTGCAGGATGAGGCGGCGGATGGAGAGTATGGCCTGGTGATAAATGGACACAGTTTGGTGAGTCTGTTGAGCAAATCTGGAGTCATACACTACACCATGGCTCCGACTGCACTGTAAAAACCAGAACATTTATTAAAAATGGTATAATTATATTACAAATCTGCCAATAAGTTGCCCTAGGTATTAAATAAGATCTCTGGAAATTAGCAAAATATGCTCTCTCTCTTTCTTTCTTTCTTCCTCTCCTCCAGGCGTTTGGTCTTCAGAAGGACCTTCAGCTGGAGCTGCTGAGAACAGCCTGTATGTGTCAGACGGTGATCTGCTGCAGGGTCACTCCTCTGCAGAAAGCTCAGGTGGTTGAATTGGTCAAGAAGTACAAGAAGGCCATCACCCTTGCCATCGGAGACGGAGCCAATGACGTCAGCATGATCAAGGGTGGGTGTGGCCAGGGGGCGGAGACTGGATCAGGGGGGACTGGGTTTTTAGGATGGGCCCTCTGAAGCACAAGGGCATCAAAGTCAAGAGCATGAGTGATAAAGTCTGAGAGTTGTGGGGCATCACCTGCAGGGGGCGCTGGTTTAGTCTAATGGCTTTTAAAAAAAGATCAAGTTTCCTGCTATAAATGTATGTAATATATTCTTATGAATTTTTTCTTGGCCCATTGGCAGATTTACATCTAAATTTCCAAAAATGTGGACTCCTAGGATATTCCATTTTGTTCTGTTATTAAATCTGCATTGTATACATTATTTTAATTATAATATAATTTATTTATTATAAAAGTATTAATACATTTTATCATCATTTGTTTCTTTTAATCTTTAAATTAAATTTAATTCCTTTACATTACCCCTCTCTCTCTCTCTCTCTCTCCAGCTGCCCATATTGGAGTGGGCATCAGTGGTCAAGAGGGCATGCAGGCCGTACTGTCCAGTGATTTTTCCTTCGCTCAGTTCCGGTACCTACAGCGCCTCCTGTTGGTCCACGGCCGCTGGTCGTACCTGCGTATGTGCAAGTTTCTGCGCTACTTTTTCTATAAGAACTTCAGCTTCACCTTTGTGCACTTCTGGTACGGCTTCTTCTGCGGCTTCTCCGCCCAGGTGATTCATGCATAGCTAGACATTTCTGTGTTTCTGAGATACAAGGTTTTGATACAAGGTGAAGAAATGCTCCTGTGGGAACTGTTTGACATGCAGAGTAACTCCTGTATCTCGTGTGGTTGATACAGACGGTGTATGACGAGTGGTTTATCACTCTCTATAACCTGGTGTACACGGCGTTACCTGTCATTGGCCTCAGTCTCTTTGATCAGGTGCGTCTTCAGCTCAGTCACAACATGTTCAGCTCAACATCTGCAGCAGCTTCCAGACACTTCAGGGAAACATGTTCCTGAAGAAGCTCTCAGCACTTTCATTCCATTCCTAATATTAATATTAGGCCTTTTTAAGCCTGCTTTGTCCTGTTAGACCTCATGGCCTTCAAGAAAAATCTAAAGAAATATGCATTTTATTATTATTATTATTGTTGTTGTTGTTGTTGTTATGTAAAAATTGTTGACAGTAATAATAGCAACAATTGTTTTTAATAATAATAATAAACTGTACAATATTGGATAATATATTAATATAATGTAATAAATATTAACAATAATAAAAGTAACAACATAACAAAAGTTGTTATACATTTATTGCTTGATATTATTATTATTATTATTATTATTATTATTATTATTATTATTATTATTATCATCTTCTTGTTGTTGTTTTAACTTACATACTTTAACTTACATACATCAGAATGTTTGTTTATTTAGAAAATGTTTATTTAGAAAATTATATTACATGCCAATAGAGTTTGACAATTTGACAATTTGACAATTATTTATTAAAACTGTTAAAATGCCAAAATGTAAACAATTGTTTAAACTCTAAAATAAATTTTACATGGAAAAAATCAGAGATATATTAAGAGGTAAATCAATGTCAGTGCAGTTGTACTTTTATTTTGGTTGATTTGGTTGATTTGATTTGAACGTGAAATACTTTTATTACAGAAAATGTAAAATCTTGAATACTTTCATGTCTGGCTCCGAAAAACAGCTTGGATCTGATGCTGTAAATAATAAACGTGTGTGTGTGTGTATGTGTGTGTGTGTGTGTGTGTCCAGGATGTGAATGACCGTTGGAGTTTCCAGTACCCCCAGCTTTACGCCCCGGGGCAGCAGAACCTGTACTTCAGTAAAATGGCCTTTGTGAAGATCCTCCTGCACAGCTGTTACAGCTCCCTCATCCTCTTCTTCATCCCCTATGCTGCCATGCAGGACACCGTCCGAGACGACGGCAAAGACATCGCCGACTACCAGTCCTTTGCCCTGCTGGCCCAAACCTGCCTCCTCATGGTTGTTAATGTGCAGGTGAGTGGCTCCAGTTAAAACACTGTCCACTAACCAACTACAGTAATCCCTCACCTGTGAAACTGTCCAAAAGTCTTGAGCCACCCCTCTTTCTTTATATTTTATCAGGAAATTCCATTGTTGGTGCATTTTATTCAAACTGTTTGATTTTGGGCATATTGATAGAAGACATGGCAGCATATGTTCTACTTATACAGACTGCCTAAAGGTTCTAGATAAAGGGGCTCCAAGCAGCATCAGCTTTCAGCATTACCATTATACTCAGATTATCATAAATGGAGGTTTTATGACAGTTGCCTGGCAGTTGCTCTGACCTGCCGGCCACCAGCTCCAAACACTGTTGAGATCAGCTGTGAATCTTGTGTGAACGTTGCAGCTTGGTTTGGATACGCACTACTGGACCGCAGTGAATCACTTTTTCCTCTGGGGCAGTCTGTCTGTGTATTTCGCCATTACTTTCACCATGTACAGCAATGGCATGTTCCTCATCTTCACCTCCTCCTTCCCCTTCATAGGTGAGTCACCTGCATCCCCCCAGCACTCATCACTCTTCTCCCATTTTGTTATTCATCATCCATCACTCATCACTCATCACCCATCACCAATCACCTATAACCCAACACTCATCACCCATCACCTATAACCCACTACTCATCACCCATCACTCATCACCTATAACCCATCACCCATCACCCATCACTCATCACTCATCACCTATAACCCATCACCCATCACCTATAACCCATTACTCATCACCCATCACTCATCACCCATCACTCATCACTCATCACCTATAACCCATTACTCATCACCCATCACCTATAACCCATTACTCATCACCCATCACTCATCACTCATCACCTATAACCCATCACCCATCACCTATAACCCATCACCTATAACCCATTACTCATCACCCATCACTCATCACCCATTCCGTTATTCAGGAACTGCAAGGAATTCTCTGAACCAGCCCAACATATGGCTGACCATCTTCCTCACCATCATCCTGTGTGTGCTGCCTGTAGTGGCCTTCAGATTTCTGTGCATCCAGCTTCAGCCGACCATTAACGACAAGGTGGGAGAACACACACTCACACACACACACACACACGTGTTTCCATGTGTGTTTGCATATGTGTTTGTGCATAAGTATGTGTGTGTGTGTGTGTGTGTGTGTGTGTATTTTTGTGAGTGTGTGTATGAATATCTGTATGTACAGTATGTGTGTGAATAGTCTTTGTGTTTGTGACTGTGTGTGTCCATGCATGTTTGTGTGTACTTGCATGTTTGTGTGTGTATGTGCATGTGTGTGTATGTGTTTGAGTGTGTGTGTGTTTCTGCGTGTGTGTGTGTGTGTGTGTGTGTGTGTGTGTGTGTGTGTGTGTGTGTGTGTGTGTGTGTGTGTGTGTGTGTGTGTGAGATGCAGTAGGAGGGCACTGAGCTGACTCATATCAGCAGTTATTTTTAGCAGCAGACTGACTGCAGTCAGAGTCTCATGACCTTCATCATTCACAACTAAATCTCTCTGCTTTTACATTCACACTCTTTAAAAAGGGTGTTGGGTTGATTTATTTTTGAAGGAGGTTTGACATAAATCCCAGTCTGTGCTCTTCAGTTTGAAAACTGTGTTGTGTTTGCTCTTATTATACTACATTTTTTTAAACATAACCAGAAATGAGGAATTCAGAAAGGGGAAAATACTTTTTTTAATTAGAGCAAGCCACTCTAAATACCTTCACCTTCAAATTATGACAAAATGTGCTATTTTTTTATTCACTAATTCCCATTTCTTCTTCTTCCCTTTATCTTTTTGTTTCCTTCTATTCGATCCTTCTACCTTATTGTATCCCCTCCTGTGCATCATTTCTTTCTGTTCTCCATATTTTACCTTCTTCTCGCTTCCTTGTCTCTCCTCAGGTGCGCTACAAAGTGAGGCAGGCAAAAGCCGTGCTTCCTCCTCCTCCTCGACGGTTTCCACGGCGACGCATCAGCACCCGCCGCTCTGGATATGCTTTCTCGCACGCTCGTGGTTATGGCGACTTGGTCACATCGGGACGTTTCCTGCGAAGGCCGATGAAGGGCAGGTCAACACTCTTCCCCTTGGCGGATTCACCTTTAACAGAAAACTCCCCACAGACCTACCGCAGCATCGGAGACGGAGCACAAAGCTCCTAACTGCCCCTCCACCAGGGGGCGCCTTCAGGGACAAACACTGTGTTCATAATGGCTGAATTTCTTCTCCTGTGTCCTTAAGGAGGCAGCGGTGGTCTAGTGGTTAGGGGAGTCGGCCACAGGATCGGAAAATTGTGGGTTCAAACCCCTTACCAGTAGGTTGCCCTGAGATACCCTTGAGCAAGGTACCATCCCCGTCACTGCTCCCCGGGCACTTTCATAGCTGCTGCATGGTGCTTGCATGGGTTAAATGCAGAGGTCCAATTTCATTGTGGTTCACTTTGTGCTGTACTGGACAAGAATAGTCACTTTCACTTTAAGTCCGAGAACATGGGCCAGTATTGTGTCTGCAGGCAAACTGCAGGCACTACACTAATTTGTTCATTAGGGAGCACTTTCACCAATTCAGATGATAAAGAAGAAACTTGTTTCACCCTTTAAATGATGTTATGATGACACATAATAATTGTGAGAAAGTACCTCCTATGTCTTTAAGGCCCCTCCCCCCATGAAGCCAAATGTGTTCTGATTGGCCAGCTGTTGGCACTTCTTTTCCCTTCTGATTCATACATAAACAATGTAAACTCAACCCGAAATTACACTTGACCAAAATGACACAAGTTCAGACCAGACTTAAAGAGGCTGCGGTGGCCTAGTGGTTAGGGACTCGGCTACAGGATCAGAAGCCCTGAGGTATCCTTGAGCAAGGTGCCTACCCATCACTGCTCCCTGGGCTCTGCATATGTTCTTTGCTCACAATGACAAATAATCATGTTTCCAGTTGGCAAATACAAAGTAAAAATTGCTCCATCTACCAACAGAAAGCTTTTTAAAAACCTTACCTCAGACTGCCCACAGCTGGATGGAGGTCAAGGGTAACTTATGGCTGACAAAGTTTGAAGAGTGCAGACCACAGAAACGTCACAGGCGAAGTACAAAAACAGTTTCTTTTCCAACTGAATTTCTACCTTTTGAGGAAACAAAAACAAACTTTATCTCAATAACAAGGTTCGATCTGGTATATATGAAGTGTTTATTTCATAATTATGACATAAAAGCATATAACAATGACATGCCCAGGGGTAAGATACCCCAGCACTATCTGAACCCCTGAGCTAGACCCTCTAAGAGCTCCATGGAGAATCTCTCTCATAAGGCAATGCATGTCTTATTAGTGCTGTAAATGTTTTTGCCTGGAAGCAAGATGCCACCATCAGAGAGAGAGTGCATAGAAGAAAAACACAGTATTGGGTGTTATGAAAGTATTTTCCTCTTTAGTGTTTTAGGATTGCAATGGTTTTAGATTCAAGTCACAAAACCAGTTTTCTTAACCTGCATCATTATGGATTAGATACCTGGAGCCACTACTCAGCATCTCCTTCTCTGCACCTCTGTCCAAATATTAAAATAAGAACCTTGAAGACAAGAGGATTTAAACAAGGTGCCAGTTCCGGTCCCGTTGCAGGGACACTGTATGAGAGAACTTGGGACGGTTGAAGACAAGCCTTGCAGCAGCATCTGGAGTGTTAAGACTTAATTGTAACATAGTGTTCATAAGGCCACATGACATCCAGTCTTTTCTGAACTTGGACATTAACCTACTTAGACATTTATTAAGAATTATTTCATCATCAAAACATTTCTAGAATGTGAAAGCAGGTCAGTGTTAAGGTTGCTGAGGTGCTATTTAGGTAGCCTTATTAATGCTACCCAATAATAAAGTGTTACCCAAAACCTTCACAGAAGAACAGAGTGCCTATACAAGTGAAAGTGACTATCACTGTGAATCACAGCAGAGGGAGCAGTGGAACCTTGGGCAAGGGTTCCTCTGGGTAACCTACAGGTCTGGGATTTGAACCCATGACCTTACAGTCCTGGGGCATTACAATCATCATTCCAGAAAAACACAACAACCTGCAGGTACCAGTTTTCACCTGTATTTTAGGCCACGCCTTCCTTTTGGAGAGGATGTGTGAGATCTACAGGGTAGAGCACATGTTTGTTAATTTCACTAAAGCTTGGCTGTCATTTTATAACACCAATAGAATTTCTTCTCCCATGCAACCAACGGCAGAGGAAATTCTGACACAGGGATGATAGTCATGTGCAACGTAAACAGATGACTGTCCTGGCTGTTTGGAAGAACTTCCTGATATTTCAAGCATGCTTTGAAATTGAATACCTCTAATTCTTTCCAAAGTCCTAATCTGTTCTTTAAAAAGTTTTCTTAAGCTTGGAAAAGAGCAAGGAAGCACAGAGGAAGGCTGTGAAATAAGGCTGTGAATTTGATTTACAGAAAAATGAAATGTATGGATGAATGGAAATGCTTTCTATATGTTTTAGTTTTGTTGCTTTGAAATGGAAGAGATCTTTGGAATGGGCCGGGATGGGGCTGGGGTGGTATTTGGTTTATTATTGGTTCCCAAAACATTCTGAAACTGTGATTCTGTCTCTTTTGCTGTGATATTTCCGACATCCATATTTCCTCCATGATGCTGTGTGGACTGTAGAAAAACTGCAGCGCTGGGGGTTCATAGTTTTGGTGGTTCGTCCTAGATAGATAGATGGATGATTAGAAAAATTCTAAACTCTTCAGAGCTGGTCCAGTTTTGCAGTCTGACACTCTCAGGACATCGGACAATATAAAAGTAAAGTTATCAGAGATTATTTATTGCTGCCTTAATGCCTGTTGGTTCATTTAGCCTTTTAATTCAGCTTTGCTAAAGGATTTTTCACAATGTGTCACATCTGTTTGGCTTTAATTAAGGTCTGAGATCCTGGACTGACATTGATGTGTTCTGTAAAAGCACTGCGTGAATCTTTTTTGTATGATGATTCAGATCTCAATAAATTTTATTAGATATTTCTCTAATAAAAAATGGCAAAATTCTTCTTTAAAGAATGCGTATTGTCCTTACAGTCATCATCATTTTTCATGTCTCGTATCTGTTTTCCCAGCTTCTAGCCCCCCAACTCCTTCTAAACATCCAAATATGGGTCAAGCTTTTATTTTCTTCCATGTTGTCCAAGGAGACAAATGCCAGAAACCTACAAGGGCCTGTAATGATCCTCCCCTACTGTCTTCAGACTGTCTTCACAGCCTGATTATGGTCAGAGATGTTTCTGGACTGTCAGTGCTTGTGCTCGCACATCACTGAGTCACGGTCCAATTCCACACACTGAGTGAACATAGAGGACAGACCAAAATATTCAGGTTAGCTAGTCTTTTCAGGCTGAAGTGCAGGTTTTAGCACAGCAGGACGTTAACACCACGCCAGTGCACCGTGAAAAAACACCAGCTGACCCAAGTGAGCTCCTTTCTGGAAGGTGTTTATTTGAAGCTGCCGGATTTTGCAAGCTTTAGAAATGTCCCATGCAGTCGAGTGAGAAGCTCATGCATTTTAGGGTTCCTACACATATAAAATTTAAGTAATTTGATATTAACAGACTTTAACACATTGTTGGAACTGGAACAAAACCTTTGATGGAATCTCCTTTTCAGAAGAAAGACAAAAACCTTAATATCTTCAATCAATTGGTCTGTCTGTCTGTTTGTCTATCTGGCTGTATGTCTGTCTATTTGTCCGTCCGTCTTTCCAGCCATCCATCCATCCATCCATCCATCTATCTACCACCACATCTACCTCCCATCTATTTGTATAAAGACTTTATTTCATGAAATGTCTGAACATTGTTTCCATTTTAGTCAGTCAGTCAGTCGTTTTCTGCCGCTTGTCCCAAGCGGGGTCACGGGGGAGTGCTGGAGCTCATCCCAGCTCACACAGGGCGAAGGACGGGGGACACACCCTGGACAGGTCGCCAGCCCATCGCAGGGATGTTTCCATTTTAATTGTTCCATTTGTAAAGATGTTTTCACATATTCTAAACAGGATGAAATGGTGCTGCTCCCCATGGAGATCTGATACCAAATGAAAAAAAAATAAAACTACCTTAAAAGTTTCAAAGTTAAAATTGTAATTTATCAGCAGCTTTTATTTTATTGATTTTATCGATTACTTCAATATTTCTATCTCTGCAAAGCGCTCGGAATGACCTCTCGGTGTGAAAACATGTCAAACAAACAATCGTTCCTTGCTTAAATACTTTTCAATGAATTCAAAATTCAAACTGCAAAAAATGTAGTCTTGGTAGCTTCAAGATTCAAGATATTTTCTTTTCAACCAGTGTACACAGGTACAACCAGTTGAACTGTCAATATAAAAGCAGAGAAAAGTTTAGTAACATTTAATTAAAAAACGGATGTATAGCATTTGTACATTATCAATTGTAAGGATGGTCTGTGGGTACAAATGAAGAAAAATCAAATTACCGTTTATATATTAATAAACATCATTGTTAAGAAATTCCAGTGTGTAACAAAAAGGCTCCATAAAATTGCAGTAATACCCAAAGTTGTTTTCTTAAAGTGCTAACCAGAACACTTGTGTGCAGTGTTGAGCTGCTAGTGAGCAATGAGGGTTAAAAGAAGAGTGAGAACTACTGCAAAAACAGTTCATACCTCAAAGACAAGCTTTCTTTATATCGTTTCACTAAAAGAAAAGTGCCTGACTGCCACAACAAACAGTGATAAACACAATATAAAGCAGTTAATCCCAGATTTTTGGCTATTAGATGAACTGCACAGGCATACTGGCCTCCCTGAGACTCCAGCTTGTTTGTTGTCGTTGTAATGGACATGAGGCTGAATTGTTGTTGTTGATGATCCCTTTCTCTCAGCCTCCACAGCAGATGTTTGGGAGATTATTTACAGATTATCACCAGCTGCCACTAGGATTAGGGGGTGCATTTACATCAGAAAACTTCCTTAAAAATGGCGCTTGATAAAGAGAGGAAGACTCTCACCCAGAACCTCTGTGATGAAATCTTCAGATTATAACATCAGTGAGAATTGACTGGGCTGGAATCGGTTAATTCACTTGAATCATTCTCAGTTGGACACGTTCAACTTCTCCAACTGCATTTTCCGACAAAATCAAACGAAAAGGTTCGTCCAGAAGCCGTGGCGAAAGACACTGCAGTTAAAACACACACACATGCAAAAATATTTTAGATGCTTCTTTTACAGCTCCTCGGTTTTTCAGTCAAGTGTGAGGTATAGATGTACCCCAGATCTTGGAAATACCACATGAAATGACATGTTTTTCGGCAGGAAACAAGCATAAAAATGGCATTTTTTGATGCTTTAATGCATAATTTCAATGTCTGAGCTGTGTTTACCATTCCTCAGATTCTCATTAATGTGATCTCTCAAACATTAGGCATGTAGGAAGATGGAGAAACATCATCTACAAAATCTGTCACACTCTTATCCATCGTGATGTACAAGACAGGAAGAGTCTCTACACTGAGGTTAAGCCTCAAGGGCTCACATTATGTTTGGGATAGAATAGAGGCAATATTGAACCAACAGCCTCCTGGGCCACAGCTGAGTCTCCTACCCCTAAGCTACCCCAACCCCATCAAAAATGATATCTCAGCATTTTGAGGTTTCAAAATCACAGTAAATGTTAAGAGCTGGTTGTTTTTAGAGCAATTTTCCAAAAACAGACTGGGAACTTCGTTTACTGTGCTTTGTGTGTCCCCAAAACTCTCTTAGCAATGATGTCTGCCTTCGCTGATGGTTCAAAGCTCAAACCATGGCAGGATAAGTTGCACTGGAAGTTGTCAAAGTTTGCAGTTCCACATTGTGTGATATCGCCTCTGTATGAGTCAGCGTTTAGTCTCCTGCTGAGAACAGAGGCAGCGCTGCCTTCCCCACAAGTCGGATCCCTCTCAGAAAATCACTGAGCATGCTCAGAGGGATTGCTGATGCTGTTGCTATAGGACTATGCAGGGCTCAAAACCGCTGTACCAGGGAAGAGAGAGAGGGAGTGGGAGACTGGGTGGAAGAGAGACAGACATAAACAATCAGAGGAGGAGGGAAAACTACAAGCCAAGACAATGACTTTACCCTTTCTTTTTGCTCTCTCTTCATCACTTTGCCGCTTGGTGAGTGTGTTTTGCAATCTGATGTGTTCTTATTGTGAATGTGAGTGGAGGATACAGGACAGTGAGGAGAAATCATGTGGTGCACTTGCCCCACTTACTGAACAAGACAAGTCAGAGCGGCTATGCATTGTTGGCTGGTTGCTTGAGGATAGAGTGTAATGGCTGGGTGAATATTGATGTTGTGACCCACTTTATTGGTATGACCTCTTAACTGTACTTTAATCTAATTCTGTTGTTAATCCTGTTTTGTATTATGGAGCATACAGGCGGGGGTAAAAAAAAAAAAGTCCCTTAACATTAAGCCTGATATTCTCACAGCAGCTTTACCCAGTGGTGCTGGAACAGTGTTTTTTTTTTTTTGTTTGTTTGTTTGTTTTTTAGATGTAGGGATTAAAGTCTGTGAGCGATGCAGGGGCTACTGGCACCTGACTTGCCTAATGAATGAAATTCATGAATGAATGAGACTCAGGAAGCAGTGAATATGTCTTCTGCATTTACCACATCCAAACACACCAGTAGTGAATCCTAGCTTTGGGGATGGTACCGTGCTCAAAGGTACCTCAAAGTAACCTCCTGGTCTGGGACTCAAACCCACAACTTTCTGATAATGAGGGCACCACTACTCTTAGTCTAGTCTAATAGTCTAGTCTACTAGTCTAGTCTACTATGGTGGTCTAGTGGTGGGTACTTGCCAAGAGGTCCCAGACTAGACCACCATGGGGTAAAAAAGCCATGGGGTACACCACAATGATTCAATTTCCAAATGAAGAAGTCAGCGGTAGACTAATAGTAGTGGTGCCCTCATTATCAGAAGGTTGTGGATTTGAGTGGTGGGTACTTGCCAAGAGGTCCCAGGTTCGAATCCCCCCTCCAGCACTACCACCACTGGGTCCCTGAGCAAGACCCTGAACCCTGAGTGTCTCCAGGGGGGACTGTCCCTGTAATCAGGACATGGAAGTTGCTCTGGATAAGAACGTCTGCTTAATGCCGCAAATGTAAATGTAAATGTCTTGGGACCCATCTGACTTTCCACGCAGCAAAAAGGAGGATGTCATTTTGCAGGATGTTTCCTCCTTTTCATGTTCATGTAAATCTGATTCCGGTTAGGAAGGGGTGGATGCTACCTGAAGTGGTGGACTGGTGGATGCTACCTGTCCAGGTTCTGGGGTTGAGATGCTTCATGATTGTTGTTTTGATACTTTTAAAATGTAGTTGAATATCTTGAAATGTGACATCTGTAAACAAATCTTAAGTTAACTTATGGTTGTCTAATTACTTAAATGTCATAATTTTGCGGACATCTTCTTTTCTTCAGGTCTTTCTTTGAAACGAAGAAAATGGAGCATGATGTTGCTAAAGAAGTTGCTGCTGAGATACTTGCCCAGTCAAGACTATTGATTAACTGATCATTTAAGAAATGGCTTCTTCTGCTAAGTTGTCAGGTGAGACTCTGATTGTACGGCACATCCCCCTGGCTCATGGTCAGTCTGTGGGCTGTCAGCTTTACAACTCACTGCAGAGACCCCGAAGGCCTTGTTCTTCAAAACTAACCCACAGTATTTCACTGCCTGAGAGAAATGAACCTCCAAAAGAAAGCTTCCAGAGCCACAGTAGTAACTCCAGCTTTAACAATGAAGCAGAACACGATAGCACAAGAAGATATGATTTCTCTTCAAGCTTTCAGTTAAGCCCTAAACAAAGAAGGATGGAACTCTCAGGCAGCAGAAACACACCACGATGGCAAAACCCTTTCCTCCCCGAATCAGAGGTGCATGAAGATGAAGAGGAAGATGATGACTCAGATGGCGACAATCTGCACAAGTACCGTGAGGGCTCCTCCTTTCAGCTGCATGGAAACTCAGATGGGACCCAGGAAGAAACCATGGTGTATGCCACAGAGATCTGGCTCCCATGTAGCAGCCAGTGTATGAACAGAAGTCCATTATGCAGCCACAAGCTTAAGATGGTGCACCAAAATTTGGACCCTTTTGGCATCCCTGGAGAAAACAAACAAATCAAAACTCCGTCAGACTTAGGTCTTCAACATTACAGGATCAGCAAAAGCACACCGATATTAATGGACTGTGAAGAGCATGACTGGGGAGATGAAATGGGATATGATGAGTATAACTGTGTTCAGATTAAAACCTCAGATTCTGATTCTCAAAAACATGAGTATGTCAGTGACTCTTCTTGCAACAGCTCTGATGGGGTGCTAGTTAACTTCAGTGCCATTTACAACAAAACCAACAACGCTGTACCTGCTACACCTCACGATCTGGACAGCCCTGCCAAACAGTCCCATGAATCTGTATCCATGTCCCAGGATGATGACATAAAGCCCATTCCCTGCTGGTCTCCTTGCGGAGTAGATCCAAATTGTAACATCTACCCACAAGATTCTGACGGCTTGGCATCCCTTGAGATTTCTGATGTAACTGCTTGTCTACAAAGTCAAGCCCGGCTGATGACTTCTACCCAGAACTACTACAAACTAGTGACGTGTGATCTCTCATCCCAGTCCTCTCTGAGTCCAGCATGGTCATCAGTGACCAGTTGCTCAGAGACTCAAAGCCAGGGAAGCTTGACCCCTCCAACCGAATATTTCCTCTTCAGACAGCCACAAGAAGAAGGAGAGGCGCATAAAGTGGACGCAAGGGAGATCCAGGTACCATGACTGATTTATTTGGTATAGTAGTAGGCACATGGTAGAAAAGTTGGTGGGTTAGGTGGATGAGTGGGTGGGTAAATTTGATGGGTGAAATGGTGGATTGGTCGGTAGATGGGTAGGTAGGAGAACAGATAAGTAGGTGGTTGGTTTAGGTAGGTTTTTGGGTAGGTATGGTGGGCGGCTAGGTAGGTAGGTTGTAGGAAGTTGGGAAGGTAAGTGAGTGAGTGAGTGGGATGAGATGGGTAAGTTGGTAGGTATGCAAGTGACAGATAGGTTGGTAGGTAGGTAGGAGGTTGGGTAGGTTGGTAGGTAGGTAGGAGGTTGGGTAGGTAGGTTGTTAGGTAGGTAGGGTGGGCGGCTAGGTAGGTAGGTTGTAGGAAGGTGGGAAGGTAGGTGAGTGAGTGAGTGCCTAGGTAGGTAGGAGGTTGGTTTGGTAGTGGTAGAGTAGATAGGATGGGTTGCTAGGCGATAGGAAATGGTATGTTGTTGCATAGGTAGGTGGTTGGGTAAATAGGCTGGGTAAGCAGGCGAAATGGTATGTAGGTAGGCAGGTAGGAAGGTTTTTTTTTTTTTTTTAAGTAGGGAGGGGTGCTAGGTAGGTAGGTTGGTGGTTGGTAGGTGATAGTTGGGTGGTTGTTAGGATGGGATGATAGATAGGTGGTAACATGATGGTAGATGGTATGTTGATAGTTTGTTAGATGGTCGAGTAAATAGGATGGGTACACAGTGGGAATAGTAGGTAGGTAGGTTGATCAGTAGGTAGACAATTATGTAAGTGGCTAGGTAAGATGGAACGGTAGCTCAGAGAGTTGCTTGGTGCTTGTTTGATGGGTGGGTGATTAGGTAAGTAGGTAGGAGGTCAGGTACATAGGTGGTAGATAGGCAGGAAGTTGGATATGTCAGATAATTAAGCTATTTAATAATTAAAGTTATTTAAAAAATAGATATGTCCATTAGTTAATCAGTAGGTTATCATCTCTTAAGTACCATCTGTCATGCATGTTCTTGCATATGTCTTTCTTCCCAAGACTGATGAGGATGCTGAACTGAAGAGGGGCAAAAAGATCAAGGAACTCTCAATGGGAAAAAGAAAGACACACAGCATGACACATGACCCAAAGTTTAGAAGAGCAAAGCCCAATAATCAAGAATACAGCAGCAATGCCCAGTCTCAGAGCTGGGCCGGGGGACAGGGGTGCTGTTCCTTACTGAAGCAGGA
The DNA here is from genome assembly GCA_017165825.1 of Hepsetus odoe. Lineage (NCBI taxonomy): Eukaryota > Metazoa > Chordata > Actinopteri > Characiformes > Hepsetidae > Hepsetus > Hepsetus odoe. The sequence continues at coordinate 22,862,040 of CM029383.1, forward strand.
GGCTTTTTCACGTGTGCCAAGTTGTCCAAGCCAGATAAACTTAGATCTGCCCTCAACTGTGCCGAAGCAACACACCACCTCATTTGCAGAACTTGCACGCAGCAAGAAGGGTGCTGGGGATTCCCCATCATTGGAAAACAGCATGGAGGCTCCAACTTGCTCCAAGTTCACTTCCTCAATTGAGAGGAAAACCCCACTGGGAAAAATTACAACTTCAGTCACAAGCCTGAACACAGAGACACCTCAGAACATGGAAATCTGTGAAACAAAGTTGCAACCAGAAGGTAAAGAAATAAATGTTATATTGTTTTTAAGGCTCTTTAGTTGCCTAAAGTATCTTTGAAAAAACATTAGATATAAATGTTAATATAGCCATCGATTACTAAGGGTTTATTGGCTACATAGCAACAATGAATCCTATTTTCAGTCATGATTATAAGCTTTTTTCATTTGGAAAATTTGGCAATATGAGCAATCTGGTGTGATCACATGCTTGCAATGCATTCCATGGAAAAGAGTAGACTGCCCTTGCATTGCAGATTTTAAATATGTTTTCTTACGCTGTCAACATATTGCTAAGTATCTCTCTTAAATTTCTCATCTATGTTTACATTTAGATTATATATCCCCAGCACTGTGCCACAGTCTTGAGACACCCCTCATTTCTTTATATTTCGGTAGGGAGTCACCTTGTTGGTGCAAAAGTACTATTTTACTATCTTTGACATATTGAGTGGATTAAATAAAAGAAACAGGAACAAATGTTTTAGTGCTCCTGGAAAGTGTGAAGATACAAGGTTCTAGATAAAGGGGCTCCATGAATGAATCACCTGATCATCTGGAATCATCTGCCCCTGTTTCTTCACTGCTTTGTGTCTTAAGTTAGACGCTTTGTTCTGCTTGAAGGTTCAGACGTAGATCACTGTGTATATTAACTAACAAAAAACTATCAAACTGCTCAGGTACAGAGACTGGACTGAAAATGGGAGACAACAACACTGTCCTTCAGGAAGATCTGGAGAACTGCTCAGGTACAGAGACTGGACTGAAAACGAGAGTCAAAAACACTGTCCTTCAGGAAGATCTGGAGAACTGTTCCTCAGCAAGTCATTAAACATACAAGAAAGTCTAGATCTTTGGAAGCAAAATATAAAGATATGAGGGTTTTAATAAAAAAATGGCTTCAAAACATACCCTAATGTGAATTACGCAGTAAAGTATTACCCATGACTACCTTTAGCATATTTGGGATGACTTTATATAAAATACAAAAATACTGAATTAATGAGCCTCTTTTCTCATTGTTGCCTACACAGGAGCTTGGGCTTCATTCCCAGAAGTCATGCGCTACTCAAAAGCTCAAAGACCTACCTTTCTTCCCATCCAGCCCTTTGTTCTTCAACCACCATCAGGAAAGCAGCACAGTAAGGGCCTGGGCTCCCTGCTAAACCAATACATCAGCAACAAACATGGCAAACCCAGTAAGTTCAAAAGCACAGGAAAAGGGCTGACCAGCCACTTAAGACCTTCACCTTTGGGCAACTACTCCTCAGTGCACCTGGAAGCAGCAACTAGCTCAGATACTTGTTCCACCTGTACTCCAAGCCCTGTTCAGCCTCCCAGTCGGACACACTGGGCTCAGCCCAGCCCACTGCTGTTCCAGAACCATCCAGAACCAGACCAGAAGCAAAGTAGTCTAAAGACTTTAGACCCTACACTGAGCCCAAGGCCAGTTCAGGTCTGCTGGGACCAAACTCAAGGGGCTAAACAATCTTGGATGGCCCAGAAAGAGTCCCTTAATCAGTCTCTTGTCACCATGGAACCAATACAGAAACCTCATGCTGAGCAGACATCTTCACCCTCTCCTGTCTTAAGAGAGAAGCTTATAGACCCAAAGTCAAGAACAGAAGAACAGTCTGTACTTGCTAATCATAATTCCTCTCCAGCCATTACCTCAGTGACCTCTCTGACCTCCCACTGTTGGCCAGGATCAAGGAGCCCCTCATGTGTTCCTCACAGCAATGAGGAACTCTGCTCCACGTCCATAGTCTTTGGATCCAAAAAGCCACCCAGTATGTGATTTTCTAACTGTGAAATCATGATGGCTTGATGTGTTACGCTGGTGCTCACATACCTTCTCGCTTTTTCTCGACAGGCTTCTCAGTTGAAGAGACATATAGTGTCCCATTGTCCCTTTCTGACAGACCACCTGAGGAGTTCTGCCTCTCACCAGATGCCGCCAATGAATTCCTGTCTATTCATTTGCTGCAAAAGAGAGGTGAGCATGAATATTCACATGCATACTTGGTAAGTTTTTAGTTTGATCTCTTATGTCTGATGGGCAGCACAAAAAAGCCCTGATCTGCTTTTGTCCTTGAGATATATATTAGGAATATTCTTTGATAAATAATCCGGTCTGTGTTTTGGTGTAAAATGAAGGACCGAAATGAAAGAACCTTTTTGAAAGAATCTTTCAGGAGAATTTCAGGAGAATTTCCCCAAACATTTCTACATAATGGAACCATTACAATGTCAGCAAGGTCAGTCAGAGTGAGCGAAATGCTTCAGTCGAGAGGAAAGTCCAAAATGTAATCTCTGGTGGAACCAGACGTCTGCGTCTCAGAGCTCAATTGCAGAAAGTTACATGTAAATGTAGTTACAGATTACATCTTTAAACAAAATATTTACACTACACACTCAATCAGTCTAGTTAACTCAATATTACAGCCTGACTAGAAAGGACAGAACTGAGAGTTTTACACACGAGACACCCTGAGACACCGGTGTCCCCCCACACCTCCATCAACAAACCTGAGTGATTACAGGTCCAGGAATCAATCAATCCATCTATCTATCTATCTATCTATCTATCTATCTATCCATCGCTCTGTTTGTCTGTCTGTCTGTCTGTCTGTCCCTCTATCTTTTCATAGTTATTCATTCATTAATTTGTTCGGCATGAAAAATCAAAGATATGTATATGTGTAGAGAGTAACTAAGAATTTTAAGTCTAAAGATTCTGTAAGAATTAGAAGTCAGAGGCTTCTCTACAGTAAATCCTTTCACATCAGACCATCTTTTTTAACATTTTCAGTTCTGAAAAGATGTGCAATCACCCAAAAAATTAATGTATTAGCCGATTGGACAAATGTATTAAATACTGATTCGTTTGGTGTACTGACCACTGTTCAGAGATGCCTACCATTTATTTTCTTTCATAGCCTCACATTTGATGTTGGAAAAATCAGAAAAGTGTTGCACTTTTTCTGCTAGGCTTTCAGCAGTGAAGTGCAGTATTTTCTGCTGGATTTGCAGCTCAAATTTCTCCGCAGCCTCTGCCTCGCTGTAGGGGCTCGCTTTGAATTGTGACCCACTTTTGACTCTCCTTGCCTTGGATTGGCTGATGCAGTGTTTATGAATGTGTGCACAACAGTGAGCATACTAATGCGAGTCTGTTCCATTTTTTGATGGCTTGGTTTGATGATTAAGTCAATTATTGAGGAATGTGCACATGAGAGCCCTAATATCCCCCACGTAATAAAACCAAGGCACATAGTTAATGTATAATTCAATACTGATGCATTAATCACACCTAGAAAAGACTTCATGCTTCATAATACAAATCATAATTCTTTTTCTTCTGCCTTTCGCTTTCTTGAGGGATGCTGAAAACTGTCAGCTTAGCGGTGGATCTGATCACGGCGCATTTTAGCTCCGGCAGGGATCCAGAGGAGAAGGTAGTACCAGGAGACAAAAAGATGATGACAACAAGTATGACTAAAAGAACAGGGCAAGATGGGGCAAAACATCTACCTTAAGTTTAACATGAAGCGCTACAACTATATAAGAAATCCCATGAGATCCAATTAGAGTAGCAACTAGAAAATGACACAATTTGGATTTAAACTGATTAAGTGGAATGGTTAAAGTTGATAACGATCATTGTTTGGTAGAAGTTTACTGACTGTGATATAATCTGTTCTCAGATCAGACTGGGGAACAGTTCACTGTGTCCCAGCATCACCAAGCTGGTCCTGGATCAGCTCTGCCCTGCCATCTTGAACATTCTGCAGGACGGGATGAAAGCCTTCAAGCTGGACTTGATTGTTGGACAGCGCCGTAATAAGCTGTGGAGTGTGGTGGAGGCTTCTACACGGCCAGGTTTGTGAAATCCAGCCTTGGTTATTGATGCAAATGTGAAGATCTGGCGGCAGTTGTAGACCTGCAGATTTAGGAGAATTTTTTGGATTTTCTAGGATCCAAAAAATTTGGTTTTATGATGAAAAAATTAACAGTTGGTGATGGCTAGGTCTTGAGTTTAGGTCTTGTTCTTCTAGGTCTTGAGTTTAGGTAAAAGGTCAAAATCAATTTTCTACTTTAAAGCCAATCTTTCTAGCACCCCTGTGGGTTTCTTGTAGTATCTCAGCAACAAAAAAAATATTTTTACAATTATTAAATTATTTTCTTCTGCTTGAAGGTTCAGCTGTAGATCACTGTGTGGATTAACCAACAAAAAACAATCAAACTGCTCAGGTACAGAGACTGTACTGAAAATGAGAGACAACAACATTTTCCTTCAGGAAGATCTGGAGAACTGTTCTTCAATGATACTTTAAAACACAAGAAGGTCTGGAAATTTGGAAGCAAAATATGAAGAAACCAGGGGTGACTCAATACATTCGCCCATAATTGTGTATACATTATATAGTATACTTTACTGAAAGCACTTTCAGGTAGTGTAGTTTTATGTATATACAGTATTGTATATACATATAGCAAAAGTTTTAGGCAGGTGTGAAAAATGCTGTGAACAGAACGCTTTCAGAAATGGAAGTGTTGATCATTTATTTTCATCAATCAACAAAATGCAGTGAATGAACAAAAGAGAATCTAAATCAAATCAATATTTGGTGTGACCACCCTTTGCCTTCAAAACAGTATCAGTTCTTCTAGGTACACTTGCACACAGTTTTTGAAGGAACTCAGCCGGTAGGTCGTTCCAAGTTCTTGGAGAACTGAGCACAGATCTTCTGTGGATGTAGCTTCCTCACATCCTTCTGTCTCTTCATGTAATCCAGACACACTGGATGATGTGGAGATCAGGGCTCTATGGGGGCAGAAGAACTGATGCTGGTTTGAAGGCAAAAGGTAGAAACACCAGATATTGATCTGATTTAGATTTTTCTTTTGCATTAGCATTTTGTAAATTGATCAAAATAAACAATCATTATTTCTGCTTCTGAAAGCGTTCTTTGTTTACAGCATTTTTTCCACACCTGCCTAGAACTTTTGCACAGTACTGTATATGGATGATGCAGCAGCTGATTGTTTGATTCAGGGGCTTGTGGGTATTGTAGTTTTTTTTATGTTTTCTTTTCAGGCCCATCTACTCGGATTCTCCATAGTCTGGCCTCCGTTGTTCGAAAGTGTTCATATATCTCCGGTCACAGTATGAGGGTTAATGCTTTCCTGCTGGGTCTTCTGAAGTAAGTTCTTTACTCAACAAACAAATATTAGAATTAACAAAGAAAATGGGAGTACAGTACTAACAAACACTGTTTCTTAGCTTGCACGCTTTGGACTCTTGGTTTCGTCACTTGCACACCTGTGTAGGTAAGCGTTGATGCTGGTGAAAAACAGTTGGCTGGTGACCCCTTGATTATGCCTGTCCTCATTATTTATAACTCAGTTAGATTAACAAATATCCAGAAAATGAGAGTCTGAAATATGGTGGCTTTTCACTTTCATTGTTTCAGTTTAGACTCTTGACTGACGTTCAGTCTTCTTTCCCTCCCTCTTCTTTGCAGATGTGGTGACAGAGTACTACCATCACTGGGCATTTCTGGCTCTGTCTCAGAGCCAAGCATTCAAGTATCTCTTCCAGGAGCTCCTCCTCCTTCTACAGCCTCTAAAGCAGTTGCCCTTTGACCTCCATCTCCTGTCCAAGCTGAGGCTACAGAGGACACAGGCCATGAAACCCTCAAGGTCTCTTGCCCCATCAGGCTGTCTGTTACTCCAGACATCCTCCAACCAGAGGAAAGATGAACATCCAGAAGAGCCTAAACTGTTGAGCTGTGTAGTGAAACTCTGTAAGCATCCTCGGCATCGCTCTTCAGAAGAGAAGAATAAGCAAAGGTCTCTCAGTTCTTCAGATCAGAAATGTGCTGGGTGGTGGCTCGGTCAAACATCCATGAGTGAAGGCATGGAGATGGCCGTTTGTGGACAAAATGAAGACATTTTGGTGGAAAACAGAGAGAGAGGAAAGGAAGGGTTATTGCAGGCATCTCAGCAGGAGAAGCCCCAAAAAGAACTACGCTGGGCTCGCTTATTTGGTTCTCACAGAGCACAGCAAAATGACCAAACCCGGAGAACCAGGTTGGTACCTTAAAGAAGGTGGATGTATTATAATCTCAGCTTCAGCTGCTTTGTATTAAGAGGTACAGAGTATCATGAGTCACTTATTATATATATTATATAATTAGGTTCTCCTATCACCTACTGCACTGGTGGTCCTGTGGGGTTCTTTCTCATTGATGAGCAGAGTAAAAGGTGCCGACAAACAATTGGACAGTTGAGAAACAGTTGGACCAAATAAAGTGGATAGTTGGTATATAATGTGTGAAAAAAATATCACAAATACAGCATCAAAATATGTTGCTTCACAGCCATTTTGTGCTCTGCTTGGACTTTTTATCCAAAAAATGAATACATAAACAATAAATAATATCTAGGCCAATTAAATCTATATATAAATATAAACTTTGTGTAAAATTTCAAACCTTTAGAAGTACTTTTATAAATATCTCTTTCAGACCATTTTCTTTTTACTCATATTTTTATTGATATACTAATTGTCTTTTAAACAATTGTTCTTTTACTTTGCTCTGTCGGTTCCTTAATTGTTCTGTTCATGTTCTATTATGTCTTCAAGTTTGCAAAATAGCTTGCATTATGTCTTCAATCCATCAGTATAACAAAACGTCTTTAATAAAATTATTTTTAAAAAGTAAAACAGATCTAGAAGCTACAACTGGTAGTATTCTCAAAATGGGAAATTTGGAATTTATTGACAACATCTATTATATTTTCATTTGCTAAGATATTACTGCAGTAAATTTTAGCCATCATCACCAAGCAGTTGCCTCTGCTGCGCATTGTGATGAGGTATTTCTAAAAAAAGAAAAATTGTGAAGATATTTCGTCCATAAAAGATATTATAGATATAGTAAACCAATTTGTTTCATGTGGGTCTGTTATTGTTGCGGCACAGTTATAAAGGTGACCTGTTTTCTTTCCCTCAGGCTTCCTTCACAGTGGCTCAAACTTGGAGCATCAAAAGTGGATGTACTGGCCCAGTCGGTCTGGGGTAGGGATCCGGGCAGAACCTTGTTTCAAGCGGAACCACAACACAAACAGAGGCAGTGAGGAGTAAGATTAAAGCACATGTGCTTTAATGAACAAAAGCACAAACAACCTGCAGCAGCAACTGAAATAGTTCTTTATGCACTTTGAACAGTAAAGCAACTAAAACATACTTCCTGAAAGCACACAGGATGATTCTGTATTCAGTATTTGGACATGAACAGATTATATAATCATAGTAAATACCCAAAGGCAGAACACTTTATAAAACATTTACAAAGAATCCTAAAAATAATTTCCAACAGATGCCAACTGTGTGCAGCAGAAACATGCAGCGGCACATGATTTTATAAATGCAATCATCCAAAACACAAGCTAATAGTTCCTAATGTCTGTCTTTGCTGGATGCAGCATAAATGGCACATTATCAAGTCAAATGAACCATTTGCTTTATATTATCTATGATAAATGTTTCTCAGGGCAAAGGATAATAGTTTTACAAACCTGTTTACTCGGCATACAGTGAATATTCCTAAAGGCCGCTGTTTGTTAAAGCATCCTTTAACGAGGTAGAGACAGATTTTTTGTCGTAAACTCAAGGTAGCACTTCAAGGCAAAAAAGCACAATGTTCAGCGGCTTCCAGTTACTCTCAGTGTTCCGTGCATGATTAACATAAAGTTCGGCGCATGGCAAAAAAACAGAGACATTTTTCTGTGAAGCACTTCATGCGCAGTCCGTTTCTATGAACGTTTTTGATCAATTGCATGCAGTAAATGTATCGGTGTTGCAGGTTCAGCATGAACATGCAGAAAGGTGCAGCTGGACTAAAGCGTGAGTCGAGAAGTATTCCAGAGTGTGATGAATGAATTATTTAATAGCAGAATAAAGCACTGTTGGAGCTTGAAATGTTTTGCATGAAGTGCTTATATAACATGTAGGACAAAGTGATCTTCGTTATGATCCCAAGTTACCTTAACATCATGTTATTTCTGAGGGCAGCAGAGTGACGCAGTGGGTAGCACTGTTGCATGACAACGAGAAGGTCCTGGGTTCAGTTCCCAGGTGGGACGGTCCGGGTGCTTTCTGTGTGGTGGATATGTTCTCCCCGTGTCTGTGTGTTTCCTCCAGGAGCTCCGGTTTCCTTCAACCATCCAAAGACATGAACATGAAGTGGACTGGAGATGCTCAATAATCCACTAGAAGTGTGTGTGTGTGTGTGCAATGGACTGGCGACCTGTCCTGGGTGTGTCCCTTCTGTCCTGTAAAAGTTAGGACAGGCGCCAGCACTGCCTGTGACCCTAATCAGGACAAGCGACTCAGAAAATGAGTTTGTGAGAAAGAGAGTGAGTGTTATTTCCGAGAAACCTTTCACTTCATATTTATTAACAGTGAGACTACAAACTACACACACTGCAGGTTTTTACTGGAATAAAGTCCATGATCTTATTCTTAAAGACCACAAAGTAAAACTGGTCCAGCTCCAGTAGGGTTTATGTAACATGAGTGATGTGCTGAGTGCCTCCCTTTTCCTCAGTGAGTACTGTTAAAATGTTGATGAAATTTCTGTGACAATAAAGATTCGTTAAATCAGGTCTGCCATTTGGACTTTTTTGGAATAAGTTTAGTATTGGCATTTATATTAAAACAAAATAAATGACAAAATAACTAAATAATGATGTTAATGATATTGTTTAATATATTTAATGATGATTAAAACATTCAAGTAAAGCCTAAGGGAAATAAAACTGACACAAACAGTTTATACATGTTTAAAAATATATCATCTCTCATGTGTCTCATGATTGTGTGTTAGCTCCCTGAGTTTCTGCCGCCTGAATTCCACACACAGAATGATCTCACAGTAAACGATGTTCTTTCATTGTAACAAAAACAGATTTAAGTTTCAAACCAAAGCAGCTTAGTCCATGTTGCATTCAATCAACAGCGTTTTCTTTAATTGGTTCCTCTTTTGGCCGCGTCGTTCCATAAGTCCCAAGATTCATTTGGTCTTTTGTCGGGCACCACTGTGAGGCAGGGCATTGTTGGTGAGCTGCCCAAATGTCTGGCCATATTGAAATTTGTCTCCTGTTGAAATAATAAAATGTCCGCTTTTGGATCATTGCTAAAAATAAAGTACTTTTAACTTCAACTGACTGATCACGTTGGTAATTAAAAATCACAGACTCCTTCGACTGCAGGCTCATTATTCAGATCCTGAGGTTCAGCACTGCTTTCCAGTCATTTTAAAGAGTTAAACAGAAATATGAAGTAAATATGGAAATATGAGCTATCATTATCCTTAAGCTCATTTTAAAATATTTTATACATGATTTCTACACCACTAAAAACAGTTGTTTGAACATTTTATGAAGATTAAGCAGTAGAAATAGTCCCTGTTCAGGCGAGCTGAGGACTTGGGGCAGCGGTGGCCTAGTGGTGAGGGAGTTGCCCCGCATCGGAAGATTGTGGGTTCAATTCCCTCACCAGTAGGTTGCCCTGAGGTACTCTTGAGCAAGGTACCGTCCCCGTCACTGCTCCCCGGGCGCTTTCAATAGCTGCCTCACTGCTGCACAATGTTTGCATGGGTTAAATGCAGAGGTCCAGTTTCGTTGTGGTTCACTGTGTGCTGTGCTGTGACCTCACAATGACAAGGGTTGTCACTTTCACTTTCACTTTTTCACTTTCAAATGGTCCAAAATCTGCTAAAAGTAACTTAATAACAGATAAGCGGGTTATAAGGGGAGTCTGAATACGAATATGGGATTTAAAAACATAAGAAAACACTTCACCTGGCACATGGCCTGTGTAGGCGGGCAGCAGGCCGCGGTGCGTGGGGTAAATAGTGGAAACTGGGGGCAGACTGTTGCATCCCTCTTTCAGGTCGAGGGAATTGTGACCCTTTGTCTCCTTACCGAACTGGATCAGCGCCTTGTTGGTGGTGATGGGATAGCCGGTACCGATCAGGAATCGAGCTTTGGGGACATAACCGGTAAAACCTACAGAACAGAAGAACAAAAATATCATCACTATCAACAACCTCAATCCTCCAGGTGAGAAGACAGCAGGCCGCTTTTATGGGGTTTTAATGTGCAGATATCTTAAATCAGTACTTCGAATTATTTGCTACGCATGTATCTTCTGTTTAGGTAGAAATGTGTGAATTTCTGCCAATTCTGCACTTCAGACACTATTATTTCATTAAAGGAAGATTAAGAATATCCAATTACTAAGAATATTTTCACAGACCACCAAGTTTATCCGTTTATTTTTAAATATAATCAAAAGCAATAGCTTCTGGGAAAATAGGTATCTATCTGTCTGTCTGTCTGTCTGTCTTGACTTTTAGTTTGACACTGCTGTAAGTACACATACTGTATACACACTGGCACAGTTTACAGAGGTACAGTCTAGTACACACATACCATCACTCACTTTATCCAAAACTGTGCAAAAGTTAGTGCACTCATATTTACAGACTTGGTACAGTTTAGTATACGGTCATTTCCCCACGTCTAATGGGGCTTGCCTGATATGAAGTATTTGTATGGACTCTTATCATCCATGAAATAAGGGGATCCATTGTGCTTCCAAGGGTCTACAGGTTTATAAGGAGCAGCTTCCTTAGAGATGGCTGTCAAAGGGGTGGTCAGACTTCGTGGCTAAAAAAAAACAACATGAACAACGTCAGCAATGAAGACGAGCTGGTCCCATAGTGGCAAAGATGCCGATGCCAGCGCTTTAAAAGAAAGTCTTAAACACTTAAAACCGTGGTGCAATGTCTGCAGCACAAAATGTTTTGAGATGGTTTGAGATATTCACTCTTTCTTAAAGCTGGAGCTCTGTGGGTTCTAGCCTGAAAAAGTGTGAGAGTACAATCAAACCATTTTTCAAATCTTTTACGTTTTACTGAGTCAACCCGGACCCGTTTCACAGACATAGATTAAGATAAATTAGCAGTATTAATTATTATGGCCTGGGATAGGTTCCAGCACCACCAGTGACCCTAATCAGGACAAGCAGCTAGGAAAATGAGTGAGAGACAATTATTATGGCGAATGACCAGTCCTAGACAAAACGTAATCACTGACCAGACATGCCTCAAATTAACCAGCAATTACAATCTGTTGTCTCCAAATTCTGTGAATGAACCTGACGGTGTTTCGTACTTTGAAGTCTGGCAGTGAGAAGCTGACCGAAGGTGGTAGATCAGCTGAAGTTAGTTTGATCCTCCTCATCCGGTCTGATTCAAACTCACTGAGAGCCTCTCGGCACGTCTTGGCGTACGTTTTCGAGAAGTAGTTCTGACTTTTGGGAATGAACCCTTAAGGTCACAAAGCACACAACAGTATAGTGTAAGTTCACAATCTTCAACCACAATTGCATTTTAAAAATGGTGCATCCGGTAAAGCGAGGTTTAAGTGAAGATATGCATATATGAGGGTGTTAAAACTTTTGCATACAGTTTGGCTGCCCTGGAAATACAATCGATGGAGGGATAACGTATCCCATATGAATTGGGTGTGTGTGTGTGTGTGTTGGATGGGGGTATAGCTTTTTGTATAGCTTTAACCTGTGTATCCTGGGATAATTTGGTCCAGGTGCCTGCCAGGCCCTTTCCGGGTCCTATAGGTCTCGTCCCCAGTGTCTGTCTGGGTGGAGGGGAAACGTCCTGTGTGCAGAACCAGTCTCTGAGAGCGAGTGATCTCTGGAGAGGTCAGGAGTGTTCCTGTCAGCTGACCGTACGTTCTCCCCAGGTGATATTTCAGCTGCGGACAGTAGCCTCCATACCTGCAGAGTCATTTCAGATGTGAAGATAGATAGATGGACATGACAGACAGACAGACAGATAGATAGACACAGACAGACGGACAGATAGATAGACAGACAGACAGACAGATTATGTTTATGGGCAGTTGTGGCCTAGTGTTTAGGGCCCAGAATCTGAAAGTTGTGGGTTCAAATCCCACTAGGTTGCACTGAGGTACCCCTGAGCAAGGTACCGTCCCCTATAAAACAGTTACATTTTTAAATGGTGATTGGTGATATTGGTGATATTGTCCTAAAGCCTCTCAAGCTGAGTGTAGAGCATTTAGTCCCGTGTTTTGTCTCATTGTCTCTGAATAATGTAAACAGAACAACCATGAAGGCATGGTCAGGTTACTAAGCATTTCTGTGAAGGTCTCCTTCAAGGCCTGCTTTGCAGGCAATAATAATAATAATAATTTTTATTTATATAGCGCCTTTCTCAAACCCAAGGTCACTTTACAGAGCAAGTTAAAAACAGTTAATACAAACACAAAGACAGAAAAACAAAGGACAGAGCTGTGTCTCAAACCAGTCACCATTAAAAAACCCCAGTGCAGATTTAGGCTGAATCGAGGTCTGGGGGCCTGGCCCAAGGAAATGTAACTAAACTGTGTGTTTTAATGTTCCTTTCTGGATCCAGGTCTTTCTGTCTGGGAAGCTTGTTAAATCTGCCATGATCTGGATTACAGAGAGTGCTGGAGAGTGCAGGCTGTCCACAGGTCTAATAATTTAATTGACAGAATGGGGAACACAAACTTCTCATCCCTTTAAAAGTAAAATAGAGAAACGTCTCTGGCTCCACACTCACCCTGGTATATAATGTGGATCAGGCGTCACCAACGTCTTGCTGAACTTTGGAGGGAAGTTCTCCATGAGGATCACTGGGTGAGCCTCCTTTCTTTTTTTGTGCGCGCGTGTGTGTGCGTGTGTGAGACACCAGTGCGCGTGTGTTGTCAAGCGGTTGCTAGTGGGAGCTCCATGGTGACGGACCTCACGAAGCTCCGTGTGGGCGGAATTCTATTGTTGCGTCATCTAGAAATATTCAGCGGTTTGAATCCCAGGATCAAAGGAAGAAGCATTATGACGTAAGTGCCTGACCAGCCTTTAATCTCATACCGATCAGTAGATCCCCTTAACTGCACACATCAGGAGAATCCTTGGGGAACTGAGAGGGAATGCTGATGATTACCACTCTGAGATCCCAGAGCACTAGCATTTACCTAGAGGACGCTGTGAACTAGAGCAGTTTTGAATGTAAGAAAAGATTATACAGTAAAACTAATAGTAATAATAATAATCTTACTTGCTTGTCTGTTTTTCTTTAAACAGGTTTTGGACCAATGACTGGCCAGCTGAGCAGTTCACTGACTGTGAAATAACACCAGATAGAAAGTCCAGTAACTGGAGCCTTATTATTGTTTAATCATTTAGATCACTGACAAAACACTGCCAGCTATATATATATATATATATATATATATATATATATATATATATATATATATATATATATATATATATATATTACATACATTTTTATACATATATTACATACATTTGTCTCTCTATTTTCTCTGTACCTGGCAGTTCTCCAGATCTTGCTCTAAAGTCTCCTCTTTGCCCATTTTTAACCCAAACTGTATTTAATATTTTGAACAATGATGCACTCCCACAATTATACACTTATAAGAGTAAATATTGATCAATAAAGTAATTAGTAGGCCTGCAAAAGATGGCCAATAATTATTATTATTATTATTATCTTTTGCAGGTCTGTTAATTACTTTATAATAAGAATTAGGCCAAAAAATGTACAGCTTAAATTTAAACTGCAATTTAAGCATATAATACAGGTATTATTATATAAATATATGTTAATGATCAGAAGTTAGTTGCACCTTTGTGACAACATTTGGAAAATGTAAGATAAGATAAAAAGATTAGATAATTAAATTAAATCTTTGAAATTAGTTTTGTTTTTGTTTGTTTGTTTTTTTTTTAAATCCTTTTTGCTCAACAGCAGCTTTGGATTTGCAGTTTCTCTGGACTAGTGTAACGTTGTGGAATAACCCTGACACTGATCTCTAGCTACCTCTGCTGGTTCTTACCAGAATGACCTGAGCTTTTTCATTTTGACAGCCTGTTACTTCAACAGGAAAACGCAGAGGTGGGTCGTAACTAGATACATTCACAGTTACTGACACTTCAGTAAAGCTTTTTAAAATATGTTCTAGTCAATAACCTCTATGTTATTTCAGTTTAAAGAACAAGGCCCAACACGGTAGCTCGCAAATCGATGCTAGAGGTACTAAAACAGTCCACAAAAGGGCCTCACTTTGTGCCTAAGTAGTTTTATTCTTCCGCTCAGACTCTTGTGAAGGCATTTTACTTCTGTTTCATAGTTTCACTGACCAGATATTGCAATTCAGCGGCCTAGTGGTGAGGGAGTTGCCCTGGATCGGAAGATTGTGGGTTCAATTCCCTCACCAGTAGTTTGCCCTGAGGTACCCTTGAGCAAGATACCATCCCCATCACTGCTTCCAGGGTGCACGTGTGCACGAGTGTGTATGGGTGAAACGCAGAGGTTTCATTTCGTTGTGTTGGGCTGTGCTGTTTCACAATGACAAGGGTTGTCACTTTCACTTTCAATTCATTTACATTTACAGCATTTATCTGACGCTCTTATTCAGAGCAGCTTACAGGGCCAGTCCACCTGGAGCAACTCAGGGTTAAGGGCCTTGCTCAGGAACCCAATAGTGGTGGTGCTGAAGGTGGGATTCGAAGCTGAGACTTCTTGATCTGTAGACGAGTATCCTACCACTAGACCACCAGCCCCCATTTCCTGACATATTGGCTCAAATTTGGCATAAAATATACTTTTTTATATCCGTTCATGGTGGAGGTATAAATGTGGGGCATTGTGAGGCAAAACAGTCCCTCTCCGAAAACTGATTTTGGTCAAATGTATTATTTTACCATCATCACCATCCCATATAAACACTACGAAGGCATGTGGAGCGTCACTGGAGGGAAAAGATTTGTGACGCCTGGTTCCATTCACCTGCTGTGTAGAAAAATCTGAATACAATGAGCCACCTGAACTTCTCAGAATGACTTTGTTTGCATGTCAATGGTTGAATTATGCAGTTTTGCGGGTTTAAAAATAGGGTGGAATTCACCTTTAAGCTATGGGGCCGTCGTGTTATTTTAGAAAAAAAATTGCCATTTTATTGCGGACAGGACCTTTTTTGCTTTGTTTTTATTCGACTCTCTTCATGGTGAGAGAGGACGTGCAGGTGGTCGGTTTGAAGGAGGAAGATGCAGAGGACCGTAAGAAACGGAGAGGGTTGATCCGCTGTGGCGACCCCTAAACGGGAGCAGCCGAAAACACCCACCTTTTCGGAATAAACGTCTGTTCTCCATCGCCCTTATCAGCGTCTAAAACTCAGATGTGGGCTGGTGGAATTTGTGGAATTTGAAAGAGAAGCATACAAGCTTTCAAATCGAGATTTCAGCTGCACGGACAACATGATCTGTGTGGTTTGTCACGCATTGTGTGTTTTGGGCTGCACTAGTGAGCTCAGACATAACACTACCAGACAGTCACACACTCACACACACACACACACACACACACACACACACACACACACACACACACACACACAGTCACTCGTAGCCTTGTTCTTTGCTTATTGTGTTTATGAACATGGCATAGACTGTTGATTTTACACCGGAACATTTTTTTGCTTTTGTGGCAAATATTATACAATAGCTTAAAAAAAACGAAAAAAAAAACAAAACACCAAGTTATCTTCATGATCAGAATGTGCGTTTGGCTCCCTGGTGGCCTGTAAAGTCTTTGCTGTTTGTTTTAATAAATATCTACAGATTTTAAGACTTGGGCATTCAAGTTTCAGTTCAGATTCAGTTTGTTTCTTCAGGAGAAGTGGTGCCCACAGACATGGGCAAACTTGGAGAACCTTAACATTCTTAAAACTAGCAGAACTGTTCTCAAATAGAACGTGGACTCAACATTAGAGAAGGACGATCCTGTCAACAGATTAAACAATGATATCGCTCTACCATTCCTATGGAGAAAACTGGGATAGACCCCATCACCCCTGCGACCCTACTTAGGACAAGCAGCTCAGGAAAGGAGTGAGTGAGAGAGCATGCTTATGGGAATCTGAGACCAGGAACCTGTAGGAGAACCTTAGATTTCTCCAGTAAGCCATCCAACAGGACTGGAAGGGCTTTATACTGTGATACCAACCCATCCGGAAAACACAAAATGCCAATGATGTCACTGAAAAACCCCAGGTTTAAAGCTAGACTGATTTCACTTATATATTAATATATTACTTATTGACAATATATTAATGATGGATTAAAAAACCTAAATGGACCTAACTCCTGTATCTCTACTTGAAAAAAAGAAAAACATGAGTGTTATTTAAATTTGAGTCATATTATTTTTTTAAAAACCCTTTGGACCATATCTTAAAGTCTGTTCATCACCATCACCATGGATCATCACCATCTCCATTTCTTCCTGTCCTCTGCATCTTCCTCTTTCACACTGACCACTTACATGTCTTCTCTCACCACATCCATAAACCTCTTCTTTGTTGTTCTTCTTCTACTCCATCCTCAGCATCCTCATCTCCTCTGTGCAACACAATCTCACTTCTCTCACTTTGTCTCCAAACTTCTAACCTGATCTGTCCCTCTAATATACTCATTTCTAACCCTGTCCATCCTCGTCACACCCAACGAACATCTCAGCATCTTTAACTCTGACACCTCCAGCTCCGCCTTCTTTTCATCTCTCCAGCTCTCCGTGTTTCCTTTTGAGGGATAATATGATGCAGAATTGCACATCAGGGCAGCGGTGGTCTAGTGTTTAGAGACTAGGCCCCAGGATCGAAAGGTTGTGGGTTCAAGTACTAAACCAGTAGGTTGTCCTGAGTTACCCTTGAGCAAGGTACCGTCTCAATGACTGCTGCACGGTGTGTGTGGGTTAAAAGCAGGGGTTGAATCTGGTTGTGGTTCACTGTGTGCTGTGCTGTTTCACAATGACAATTAACAACTTCCACATTCTGACGTCAAGAACGCTGCGAATTAAAAGGGTCTGAATTAGTGATAAGGCTCAGGAAGGAAATATGTTCATTATTTATGTTGAAAGATAAAAATAAGGCACTTCTACAGAATTATTTGAACACATGAGTGAGATAATCAGCACAATAACCTTTTAACTTATCATTTCACACATGAAGGTGTGTAGAGATAAACCCAAAATTGTATTTCAGTACTTATCAAAGAAAGGTGGGTAGAAGAACAAATGTCGCACATCAGCTGCACATAGAACTGCAGTGTGACTCATCTAACACGAAACCTGTTCAGCTCTATTCTGGATCCTTTTGGTCTGAAATAAAAAGATCCAAAGGGAGAGAGCAGTAAAGTAGTCCAGGATGAACCTTACCCCAAAAAAGCAATGATATTACTTTACCTCTTATCCTAACCAGGGTGATGGTGGTGCTGGAGTCTATCCCACCACTCGTAATGAAAGTGAAGTGAAAGTGATTGTTTGTCATTGTGAACACAGCACTGTGAACCACAACAAAATACAGCCTCTGCTTTTCACCCCAACATGCCGTGCAGCAGGGGGTAGCTATCTGTAGTGCCCGTGGGGCTTTGAAGGGGACGGTACCTTGCTCAAGGGTAACTCAGGGCAATCTGCTGGTCTGGGATTCAAACCCACAACCTTACGATCCTGAGGCCTGGACCCTAAACACTAGAACACTGACATTCATATGGCAAAAGGCAGAGAAATACCCTGGATAGGTTCTGCTGCGTTCACTGTAGAGGACGTTTATTTATAAATCAAAATATGCAGTTTGACTGTGGGTGTTCAAACTTTTGCACGTGTGTGCGTGTATATGTGGACACAGATTTTGTGGAAATGAATAGATGTCCTTAGCAACTACTTGCTTTTGGCAGCCAAACAAACTCATACACAAACTCTCTCACTCTCTCTCTCTCTCTTGCTGTCTCTCTCTCTCTCTCTCTCTCACTCTCTCTCGCTGTCTCTCTCTCTCTCTCTCGCTCTCTCTCTCTCTCTCTCTCACTCTCTCTCTCGCTGTCTCTCTCTCTCTCGCTCTCTCTCTCTCTCTCTCTTGCTGTCTCTCTCTCTCTCTCTCTCTCTCTCTCTCTCTCTCTCTCTCTCTCTCTCGCTGTCTCTCATTCTCTTTAATCTCTTTAATCCAGTTCACGGATACACTCACACACACAGGAATGCAGGCGTTATCAGTCATCAGGAATGCTTTAGGCTCCATCACTGCTCTGCACATATTTGTTGGTTGTGCAATTAATGGGACTTTTTAAACTTCCGTTCAGCTTCAGACGCAGATTCACCCAAAGCTTCTCGGAGCCCCACGCTGATGTTCTGTTAGAGCTCCCTGCACAGCTGTACCTGGTTGTTAGAGGTGGTGGCTGAGGTCTGCACTCAAACACACGGTGCTCAGGATATGCAGTGGATGTGACGTTGAACGACAGGTGGAGGTGAAGGATTGCAGTCCTTTATTTCACTTGTCACTGAAATACTTCAGAAACTGGAATGTCATTGTGACATTGTTCACTGAAAGTGTGGCTTTAAAACAACACTATACTGTAGGCGTTCATGAGCATGCATGACATCTTCTTTTGGACAGGTGACATAAACCATCATTAACATTCATTAAGATTTATTACCACAAGTGTCAGTTTTGTTCCAGAAAGTGTAAGAACAGTAGACGCTTATTGGAACAGACCTTTAAATGGTAATGAAGTTTAGTGTCAGTCGTTCTTGTGAACACAGCACAGCATTCAACATACAATGCAGCAGTGAGCAGCCATATCCAGTGCCCGCGAAGCAGTGATGGGGATGGTACCTTGCTCAAGGATACCTCTGAGTAACCTACTGGTCTGGGATTCAAACGCACAACCTTCTGATCCTGGGTCCAAGTCCCTAAACACTAGATCGCCACTGCCAAAGGTTAACTAAAATAATTTGCCTTCTTACTGAAAACGTTCTGCTTTGGCTTTAAATAAAATTCACTGGAAGGTATTTGGGGTGCTAAACGTCCTTGCAAGAACCCTTTTGGGCACCTTTTCTTCTTAGAGCAGTTGTTATGATGTCAGATGTTCCTTCCAGGTGTTTGAAGCACATTTGGGGCTCATAGAGTTTCAAATGAGTTTTCAGTGACAGACTGGAGAAATAAATAGAAACATGAAGATCTTATTGGCCATACTATCGATTCCATTCTTTGCCTCCTTCTTCTTCTTCTTCTTCTTCTTCTTCTTCCTCTTCTTCTTCTTCTTCTTTCAGCTGCTCGTTTAGGGGTCACCCCAGCGACATCAACTGTCTCAATTTCTTCTGGTCCTTCCTCCTTCAAACCGACCGCCTGTGTGTCCTCTCTCACCACATCCATAAACCTCCTCCTTAGTCTTCCTCTTCTCCTCTTTCTTGGCAGCTCCATCTTCAACATCCTCCTCCTGATATAATCCTCGTCTCTCCTCTGGACATGTCCAAACTTTGCTTCTCTAACTTTGTCTCCAAAACGCCCAACCCGAGCTGTCCCATTTCTAATCCTGTCCATCCTCATCACGCCCAACGTAAATCTCAGCATCTTTAACTCCAACACCTCCAGCCCCACTTCCTGTCTTTAAGTCAGTGCCTTCATCTCCAGCACGTACAACATAGCTTGTCTCACTACTGTCCTGTAAACCTTCCCTTTTTTTTTTACGACCCATCTGTCACAAATCAACACTTGATCCCATTACTCCTTAAATTAAAAAAGTGCAGGTTGTATATGGAGTTATCTTCTAGAAGAACCTTAAATTTGCTTAAATAAGGAGCCATATGAGCAAAAGTATATTAGTGAGGGAAAGACGCTTTGAAAGGTTTAAAGAACCTTCACCTAATGAACCTCTTTTCAAAAGTTTAATGTAAGACCTTTCAAGCATTTAAATAGTGCTTTGGGGTTGTGTTCTAAATATAACCCTTGCCTTCACCAATTAACTCTTGATTAAGCCCTTTTAAAGTTGCAAAACCTGCTAAAAAGGGCTTTTCTTTGACTTTTAACCCCAATGTTTAAAGTCAAAGAGCCCTTTCAGGTACCGTGCAGAATCCCTTTTAGGTAAGAATGCATAGCCCACATACTCCAACATGCAACGAAAGAAATGGCAACCTGGAAGCAAAAATAGCTCTTTTACATTAGTAGTTCTTCAAAGATTCATATTTGTGAGTGTGAAGCACGTTTAAAGAACCGCTGTGAAATGTAAATTAACATTTCAAAACTTTTTCAGAACTCCTTTCTTTTTGGATCAGGAAGTTTAAAATATTCTTGAGTTTCGGTACACGCTGCTTTCTGCACAGTTGGAGTTTCAGTCTGAGAATCCTGGGAGCTGGTGCGTTTGAACGTGTTGGGACAGATCAGGTGGTTGAGTGAGTACGACAGAAGCAATATGGGGAAAGAGTGTGGCTTCATGGAGCTCAAATCTGCTGAGAGCCATGGGAAAGGGAGGAATGCGGGCGGAGCTTTTGAAGGATGCTTTGAATTCTGTCAAACGTTTTTTTTTTCAGCCTCACTTCCTGGTGGCTGCAGTCAGTCATCACCTGTCAGGTAGGTCAGGAGTCGTGGAAGAGAGTGAAGAGAAGAAACTGCGGGAGCCTGCGTCCCTGGATTAGAGCACTGTTTGGGCTCTAAAAACCATGGAATGATGAATCTGTATAGGAATTTTGGGTCTATGCTGGAGAACTGGGTGGCTGACGGTTACCCAGAAGCATCCTGTGTCGCAGAAGAAGCTTTAGAGAAGCAACACGATGGTGGCATTAGCAGTGATTCTGCTTCTGCAGATTCCCTCAGGCTCACAGCGATTGCCCAGAGGTCTGAATCTGAAGACTCTGGGGTGGATCTGTCCCATGTGGGCAGCCCCAAGGCCTCCAGGTCAAGCGTGCTGACCTGCGAAGACCCCCTCACGCTAAAACAGGATGCTGTAAGCGAAACTGAAAAAGATCTACAGGGGTCACCTTCTTCTCCGGCCTCTTCTGTTTGCTCATCATCTTCATCATCCTCGTGCTTCTCTGCGGCACTGAGGACTCTGTCCGTGACAGATGGCAGACCCCACGTGGATCAGGATTTAAGGAGAAATGAGAGAGAGGCCTCAGAGAGAGAGTCCCATTTTCAGGAGAAAGGTCTGGACGCTGGACCTCGTGGACGCTGCAACACAACCAGCGGCCTTTACTCGGCTACAGCCCGGACGCCCCACAGGACTGGGAGCCTGGGGTCTAGAAGACCCCAAACACAGCCTGCTGACCAGCACAGACCAGCACAGCCACCACCAGAGGTATGGCTCCACATTCAGACCTCATTTTGTGTTATGGCTCTTATATCAGGACAAGAAAACAAAGCTTTTTTCTATTTTAAACACACACATTTGAACCATAACGAAAAATGTCCCCAAGCCATTGAGTTATTTATTGTAAATCAAATAAAAAATATCAAGTAAAAATATATTTCTACATTCACGGATTCGAATCAGTGACCTCTTGGTCCAAAGGCAAGTATCCTACCACTAGACCTCCACCACCACCCTAATGTATGTCTCACTAACCGACTGGTCTGAAAAATGCATGATTGCATGAGTGATAATTAAAAATGTTTTTTTTATGTTTGAGTCATGGATAAATGGCTACAAACAGGACATTCTATGTATTCCTGGCATTTAGGCTTCATGGGTAAAGAGACACGCAAAACTGTCAGCAGCTTATCAAGCGATCTTGTTTATCTTATACAGTTTTCTGGCTCATTGGATCGGCAGAATTCCTGACTTAGGTGGGCAGCGGTGGCCTAGTGGTTAGGGAGTTGCCCTGCATTGGAAGATTGTGGGTTCAATTCCCTCACAAGTAGGTTGCCCTGAGGTACCCCTGAGCAAGGTACCGTCCCCGTCACTGCTCCCCGGGCGCTTTCGATAGCTGCCCACTGCTGCACGGTGTTTGTGTGCATGGGTTAAAAGCAGTGGTCCAATTTCGTTGTGGTTCACGCTTGTTGTGCTGTGACCTCGCAATGACAAGGGTTGTCACTTTCACTTTTCACTTTCATTTGGGCCCTCCTGCTTTGTGAAAAAATCAAACCAACATAGCTGCCCCCAGAATCTGAGCCTCCAACCCTCAATGTAGATCAGGACCTTTTCTGGTCTCTTAACTGCGGAAATCACACTCGAGAGAAAAATCTACAGTAAATCTAAATGTAAATAAACATAACTGACTTAACAGTATATTGGGGAAGTGGTGACTTGGTTTTCAGGGATTGGAAGATTGGATTGAGTCCCAGATCACTAGGCTGCCCTTAAGCAAGGTACTGCCCCCATCACTGCTCCCCAGGCACTGGATATGGCTGCCTCCTGCTTGCAATATGTTTATGGGTTAAATCCAGAGGATTGGAAAAACGCGTTGGTGTGATGTGTGCTCACAATGACAAACAGTCACTTTCACTTTCATATCGATTCCTAGCTAAAGAACTCAAGATGAAAGATCTTTATCAAAAAACAGCAACGGAATGCAACCTCTGTATTTAACCCACACACGTCGTTCAGCAGGGGGCAGCTATATACAGCACCCAGGGAGCCGTGATGGGGACGGTACCTTGCTCAAGGGTACTTCAGGGGAGTGTGCTGGTCTGGGAGTTAAACCCATGTCCTTCCGATCCTGGGGCCTAGTCCCTAAACACTAGACCACCGCTATCCCATAAAAGGTAAAAAGATAAAGAAGGACCATAAAAGATGCGTCACATATGGACATAAGCTCAGTTCAGTGCTCTGTTTGAGGGACGTCCAGCAGTCATGCCATGTTCACATTCGTCTCTTTTTCCTGAAACACACTCATGGGTTTACTGTTGCGAAGGCGAACCTCCACTCAGAAGTAATAATATGGTGTATAGTATAAGGTTTTATCCAAATGATTTACTGCAATTCCTCTAAAATATTTATGACAGTCCAGCCATGAAGAGGAACTGTTCTTATCTCAGCAGGAGGTTCAGGGCTTATATCTTAAGACTGGAAAGGGCACCTGAAGTTGGCAGCTACTGATGTACGTGGCCAGGACATGAAGATAACATGGAGAAATGTCAAGTGCACCTCACAGTTCACTCCCATTACATTTCATGGTGGTCAAATTATCAGCATAATTGTTTAACTGCAAAGCTCTGTAACACACACACACACTCACACACACACACACACACACACACACACACACACAGTGCTTACTGTGTATATGAATGAAATGTCGATACGTCCAACATGTATTGCACAGTCCTGTGTCTAAACCTTGGACACACAGCACTGAGCAAAGGTCTTGGCACTTTAAAAGTGGTTAATTTGGAAAATTTGTCTATATTTATTCCAATATCACAATACATCATCAGAATACATTCAAATGAAGATAAATTCAGTTAAACGTTATATGACTGACTTTTTTAAGTAGCTAATGCCTTTGAGTTAGAGAAGCAAGGTTGCGTTTTTAAGAGTAGGTTTAGATCAGATTTCCCCAGGATGCTCCAGTCACACAGCTTCACGAACTTCATTTAACGAAGCATCGATTCTACAAAGCAGGTGCAGAACAGGAAGTACTGATGAAACGGATTTGAGAAAAAGCACAAACTGAGAAAAAGCATAAACAATGTTTAGAAATGAGTAAATAATTGCTTACTGCCCAAATAAAAGGTTTCTACATATATATATGTATGTATGTATAGGAATAATGACTTTATGAGCTTAATCCTAATCTAAATCTTAATTTCAGGAACCAAAAACAAATGTTTTCTCTATTAATGTTATAAAAATTGACCATAAAGACAAAGTCAGATGTTTTGTTAGTCCTAGTTTAGACCTTCTGATCATGTCTGCTGTCACTACATGCTTCATCATTAACCACTCAGCCTGTGTGTGTGTGTGTGTGTGTGTGTGTGTGTGTGTGTGTGCGCGCGTGCTGAACCAGTCAGTTCAGGTGAGCGGAACAGTTTAAAGGAGATGGCTGGGAATGCGGGGGAAGGGGTGTGTGTGATGAGAGAAGGCAGGTTACACACAGGAGTGTGTGCAGGACGTGTCTGAACACCAGCACTGAAAGAAGGAAACAATTTCACCTGCCTTGTTATTTTCTCTATCCTTTGATGGCATGTGATTTGGGGACAGGGTGGTGTAGGTGTTCAGGATGAAGAGCTTCTTTCATTCTTTCACACTTTCACAAACTGGGAGAGGTCACTCGACTTGACCATACAATAAACAAAACCTCCTCGTGGCTCGGTCGTGGAGTTTCTCATCCACTAGTTCGAACCAATACGAGAGAAACTGATACATCATTCAGTACAAAATCATTTTTAGTCTTTTTTTTATATTTTTGTCTTTGGATTCAGTCAACCGGGGCAGCCGTGTCCTAGTGTTTAGGGACGAGGTCCCAGGATCAGAAGGTCATGAATTTGAGTCCCAGACCAGTAGGTTGCCCTGAGGTAACCTTGAGCAAGGTACCATCCCCATCACTGCTCCCTGGATGTTTGATATGGCATATCCAGCACATGACAACGACTAATAATCACTTTCACTCCAATTTCCTAAATTCGTGCTGAATGTTTTTAGGGGTTTTTGTTTTTTCTTCTCTCCTTTTTTTTGTCTTTTTGGCCGTTTTATTTGTTTATTTTTTTGTATCCTGATGATGCTTGTATTGGAGACCAAAAAGAAAAATTGTGAAAACTTGTGAAAAAAAAGACGTTCCTTCTGCCACCTGTCAACCCAAAGGAAAACCAGATTCTTAAATCCCACAACCTAAAACATTGTAGAGAAAGACACACGCGCGGAGGTGTAGATGGAGAGGAACTGTGTGATACGTTATACAAACTCAGAGCCATTTTTTATGAATAATTGATGTGTAAGTGATCGTATCAATAAATTATACTGCACTGCTGCCAGTGCGAATCCAGTACATTCAAAGACAAATCTTTGTGTTTCAGTGAACCAAATCAAATATTTAAACTCTGTGTGTGTGTGTGTGTGTGTGTGTGTGTGTGTGTGTGTGTGTGTGTGTGTGTGTGTGTGTGTGTGTGTGTGTGTGTGCATGCATGCGTCCTCGTCCTCAGGCTAAGTGCGAAGGGGATCCTGACTGGGATGGGCTCTCTCCTGGCCTCCTGTACCTGGAGAGGATGTGCCGGATGCTGGAGGAAATCGCTCGGTTACAGCGGCAGAACCGAAGCCTTCAGGAGAAGGTGGACATCATCCACACAAAGAGGGAGGTCAGAGAGACACTGTGTTTCACTAAAGAGTTTGTTTTTGTTATGGGGGAGGCAGCGGTGTCCTAGTATTTAAGGACTAGGTCCCATGATAGGAAGGTCGTGGGGTCGAATCCTGGACCAGTAGGAGGAACCCTTGAGCACCGTCCCATCACTGCTCCTGGTGTGTTCACAGTATGTGTGTGACAGCACAGTTCTTTCTCATGTTAACATAGCTGTGAGGATTTGATTGAATAAGAGCACAAGTGAGGTCCTTTACTGGTTCTTCTGGATCAGATCACCACTTACAAATGAGCCAAACAAAGCTGCCTTAACTTTGATGAAGAAAATGGATGGAAACTGATCCATTCATCCCTTCATTCATCCAACCTTCCATCCATCCACCCTTCCGTCCATTCAGCCTGTCATCCATCAATCCATCCATTCATTAATTCATCCATCCATCCAGCCAGTCATCTATCAATCCATCCATTCATTCATTCATTTATTAATCTGTCCATCCATCCATCTGTCCGTCCAGCCAGCCAGCCAGTCTCCCTTCCATCCATCCAGCCAGCCAGTTTTCCAACCATCCATCCATTCATCCATCCATCCATCCATCCATCCATTCAAGCAGAACAAAGCGTCTAACTTAAGACATGAAGCAGTGAAGAAAAAGGTGCAGATGATTCCAGATGATCAGGTGCTTCGTTTACTGCTGATGCTGGATGCTGAGTGGTTGGAACCCCTTTATCTAAAGCCTTTTATCTTTAGACACTTTGCAGCTTGCCACACTGGAACGTTTAATTCCCATTTCTTTTACTTAATCCGCTCAATATGTCAACGATAAGACAGTTTGATGGACACAATTTTTTTTTTACACCAACAAGATCATTGCCTATCAAAATATATAGAAATGAAAACTTTTTACAGTACTTAAAATATAATTGAAGCCCAAAGTAATTCTCAGACCTTCCATCCTGTTCTGTTACCCATCTGCTGCCTTCAGAACCTGTTTCCTGAGACATTTTATCTTCATTTTTATCTCACCCTTGCTATCAGGAGCTGCTCAGGAGAGATCATGTTACTGTTTCAGTCTCAACTACTTCCTCGTCTTATCATCTCAGGGAGATTTTTTTCACCGCTGTTACCGTTGGCTTTCATTAGGAGGTGTGTGTGTGTAGCTGCCAGAGAATGTCCATTTAGACAAGTACTTTTCAAATAAATGAGAAAGTTTTGCTGAAAGACCAAATGGAGGGCCAACATTAATAATGAAGTGAAAGTGACTATTTGTCATTGTGAACACAATACAGCCTCTGTATTAAACCCACACACACCACTCAGCAGGAAGCAGCCAAATCCAGCAGTGACGGGGACGCTACCTTGCTCAAGGATAGCTCAGGCCAGCCTACCGGTCCAGGATTCAAAGCCAACCCCTTCCAATCCTGGAGCCTAATCCCAAAACACTAGATCACGGTTGCCTCTCTCTCTCTCTCTCTCTCTCTCTCTCTCTCTCTCTCTCTCTCTCTCTCCTGTCTCTTATACACATTCTATCTTTTTTTTAATTCCTTGGACTGATTTACTTTTCTCCTTAATGTAACATTATTAAGGTAATTGCATTGCATTGTGCAGACTGTCAGCCCCCAGAGGAAGGGCATCACCTCTACTGTTAAGGAAAAACCTGAGGTCCTGCATCCTGAGGACCAGTCGAGTCTTTACTCCCACAGTTTCCGTCGCAGGACGGCCTCGGACACATGGGCTTTTCTCAGGCATCGAAGTGAGTCACCATATTTCTTATTAAACTAATCAATGACCTCACTTTAAATCTAAATGGAGAAAGATGTAACTTTAGTAAAGGGGAAGTAGAGACTGATAGAGCAGCTCTCAGTGTAAAGCCAGAGATCCTCTGATGTTGTTTTACATGAAGACCAATGTGTTGGACTGCTTTGCCACCTGCAGGAAAACAAGTCCCTCTGAGTGATCAGCTCAAGTCCACGGACATTTTGCTGGAAGAGCCTGATGGCAGCTTGGAGCTGGTAAGCCAGACACACTATGGCTGTTTGTTTCTATGGAGTTAAAACGGCCGGACTGGTTAGGCGTGTGTTGAGCGTTATTTTCCAACATGTTGCAACACGAGACCAGGAACGAGTGTAACACGACTGCTGATAAACACTTTGATTAGAAGAAAATCTTTGTTTTTCAACACTGCGGTTTTCTGCTGCTTGGAAACCTTCCAGGTTATGTGAACACCTAAGATCAGATCTGGGAACAAGTTCTGGATTGTAACCTAAATACTGTGTCTGCTTGGTTACTGTTTACCCCTTTATCTTTTGCAGCCGGTGGAGACCCATCAGAAGAAGGCGAGCACCCTGAAGCAGAAGATTAGCTCACTCAGAAAGAATGAGAAGGTGAAGCAATCCAGGAACGGCAGGTGAGACTTTGGCAGACTTGATTTCAGGTTCATTGCTTCACAGTGAGCCATTTTATTGTTGGCATGGATGTCTGCCAGATGCAAAATTACAATGAAAAACTAGTTTCATTTTCAAATTTGCAGTTTTGGGTTCTCATAACATAGAAACATATCAATAAACACATGGACAAATGAGATATTATATCCTGTTATAGATATCATAGGGTCACGAGTGGTGCTGGAGTCTATCCCAGCTCACAGGGCAAAAGGCAGGGAAACCCTGGACGGGTCAGTCCATCACAGGGCCAGACACACTCACACACACACACACATCTCGGGGACAATTTAGCCTCTCCAGTCCACCTGATGTGCAGGTCTTTGGACAGTGGGAGCAAACCAGAGCTCCCAGAGGAAACACACACAGACATGAGGAGAACATGTCCACTCCACACAGAAAGGACCCAGGACGTCCCACCTGGGAATCAAACTCAGGACCTTATCAGCAGCAAGCTTGCAACAATAGCTGACTAATGACTTCACTAAAGTGGCGACCATGACTGCTGCTCTTCTGCCTGTAACGTCCTGTAAATTTCCATCACTTTGTTCCCATGACGATTTTTTTCATGCTTATATTTCAGTTAAATATTGAAGGCATTGTCTGAACTCGCAAAATTAACTGTCATGGTGTCAAAACCACGTAGCTTCTGTCTTGACAAGCATATCAGTAGTATGACATTGACATATCAATGGACAAAAACTGTCCTCACAGCTCATGCCATGATCTAAGACATGTCAGTTTTATGTTACAGGGTTAAAATAAAGGGTAAAACATTACTGTTTATAAAACAACATGACATCTACGTAAGTCTTACAACAATTGACATTATATGCTTTTTTTCCTAGTAGTATAATTAGCATAAATGAACAATTTAACTACTTATTGATTTAATAATTATTGTAAAATGTAAATCACTCTATCTAAATTAATGTGAAGTGCTTGATAAATAATGTTTTATTATTATTATTATTGTTGTTGTTGTTGTTGTAACCCAATTAATATAATAATAATAATAATAAATAATAATAATTAATAACCAAACTTTTAATATAAAAATATTAAAAATATGAAAGTTGTTTTGTTATCTTTTAAACTCGGTAAGATGGTGTAGTAAAAATTACACTCAGGTTATGTTTGATACATTTTTGGTGTATTTGAATACATTTTAACACTTTTTTACTTGCTTCCTCCAGCTTTAGCAGTGAGAGGTCAGTGTTGAGACTGTTCAGGAACAGAAGATAGTCCAATAAGCTCTGAGACACAAGTGGTGACTTTACCAGGACGAGAATGTCACATGGAAAACTAGGAACATACGAGGTTATTACACTGAACTGCACTGTAACCCAAGAAGCACATTCAGCTAATGCTACAGGAAAGACCATCTTCTCCAGCCGTGGTATTTTGGTTCATGATGGCTCGTCTAAGCTTGTGTCAAGAGACCCTGAATGTATTCTGGTGCAAATCACACAACTGTGTACAAATTTCAGTGGCACAGCTCATATTGCATCACGCATAAGAGAGACAAGGTTTAGTCTGGGTTAAATTTCATGAGCCTGATGTTGGTAGTATTGTCTTAAAGTCCAGTCCTAGAAGTCATCTTAACAAGCCATCACATTACCTGTCTATAATTCTTTAGAGAATAATGGAATTTTAATGGTTTAAATCTAAATCTGATGTTAATATAGATGTTTATGAAAGCACTTATATGCCCTTAACCTGGTAACAGTGTTTTACTTCATACCTTCATAAAACCTGATTTGCTTTTTTTAAACCCAGAGGGTTCTCCAGATCTTCCTGAAGGACAGTGTTGTTGTCTCTCATTTTCAGTCCAGTCTCTGTACCTGAGCAGTTCTCCAGATCTTCCTGAAGGACAGTGTTGTTGTCTCTCATTTTCAGTCCAGTCTCTGTACCTGAGCAGTTCTCAAGCTCTTCCTGAAGGACATTTTCAGTACATTTACATTTATGGCATTTAGCTCTTATCCAGAGCGACCTCCAGCTCCTAATTACAGGGACAGTCCCCCTGGAGCAATTCAGGGTTAAGGATCTTGCTCAGGAACCCAATGGTGGTAGTGCTAGAGGTGGGATTCAAACCTGGGACCTCTTGATCCATAAGTCTGTAGGCAAGTCCCCTACCACTAGACCACCGCCACCCCTACAGTCTCTGTACCTGAGCAGTTTGATAGTTCTGTGTTGGTTAATCCACACAGTGATCTACGTCTGAACCTTCAAGCAGAACAAAGTCTAACTTAAGACATGAAGCAGTGAAGAAACAGGTGCAGATGATTCCAGATGATCAGGTGATTCATTTACTGCTGAGTGGTTGGAACCCCTTTATCTAGATTTAAGAACCTTGTACCTTTAGACACTTTGCAGCCTGTCAGAGCAAAGCATTTATCCCCATTCTTTCATTTAATCTACTCAATAGGACATCGTCTCTGCAGGCATGAGGATTTATATGTTGCCGAAAATCTTTTGAAACTACATATATTTTGTAACGTTTTAATTATTATAAATATTTGTATGGGCAAGACCCCCTGCTGCTAATAAGATGTGCTAAACTTCTCAATGTTCACATGCCTTTCTCACAATCGCGTAACAATCTTTGTTCCTCATGTTTCCTTATGATGTGCAGTATTTTCCAAACTATTTATGTAAAATGTGTGTAAATGGGGAGTTGTGGATGTATATAGTGCTCTCATCTTTTTGCCTGATCATAAATATATTACCAACGTTTGTCTTGTTTTATACAGTTTTGTATTTTCTAAATGCAAGTTTAAGGAAGACTGATCAGCCATTCATTTGACTCAATTCATTTATTTGCTTTATTTTACCCGGGGAGGGGGGGTTGGGGGAGAGACAAAGTCTCCTTGGCATTCCCATGTGAAGAGATGTCAATGACAAACACATCCAAACAAGAGAAACAGGGCTCAAGGGTTCGGTCAGTTCGTAAAATACATGTACATAAAATACATTTACTCTGATATTTCATTTATCTTGGCTCCTCGCACAAGTGTCTCTTTCACTTAAAAGTCCAGACAGCAACCGTCTGTGCTATTAGATCTATAGATACATCTGTGTGGGGTGAGATAGAGGACTTTGGGCTCGCAGGCTCACGGCAAGGAAGGGTTGAGTTTTGGCAATTTGGCTCAAACAGCACCGCCTGACAGCTTGTTTTGGATCTAGTTGGTAGCAAGTGGGAAAGCTTTGGAAAAGGAGAGCCACAGGGTGGTTGAGTTTTGGCTAAAACAGCACCACTTGATGGCCTTGTTCTTGATTAGAAGTCCTATGTGAGGCTGGAAGAGGAAGGTGTGGAGAGCTTTGGAAAAGCAGGGTCAGGAGAAGGGTGGAATTTTGTAGTTTTGGCTCAAACAGTGTCACCTGGTGGTCTGTTCTGGATCTATATGATGGCACAGGAAGAGAGTTTTGGAAAAGCAGGGTGACACGGGACGGTTGGTTTTGGCTCATACAGTACCATGTGGTTTCCCGTTTTGAATTTACATGATGCCGCAGGACGACAGCGGGTTGGCGATGTGGCAGGTGCAGGCCGATTGGCAGTACTGGCGCACCGTCTGGTAGCAGCTGCGGTCGGCGTCTCCGCCCCATTGCACCGGCCCTCCGGGTTCGGACGGCAAGCGGCTCAGGATGCTGGTGTTGATGGCCAGCGCGGCTAGGCCGTAATCAGTGAACAGGACGGTTTCGCGGCGGCACGTGGGACAGGAGATGAACTTGTACTTGGGGCAAGACTCGTACAGGATCTGCAGGCACTCCTCGCACACCGAGTGCAGGCAGGAGAGGATCCTGGGCCGCTTTCCCGCAAAGTTGTACATGTGGCCGCATGTCGGGCAGTCCAGTGGTTCACATGGCATCACCGGCCCAGAGGAGGTCGAGGAGGAGGAAGAAGAAGAAGTGGACGAAGAGCGAAGTACGTACTGGTTCACGATTACGTCGTCCATCTTGTAGTGGAACTGATGGTAGCATATCTCGGTGGTACTGGCCTTCCGTTGGGCTAGGTAGCTAGCTTCCCGGCGCAAGACTGGTGCTGGAGGGGACACCAAAGGCCGGGGATTGACCACGCTGTTTCCGTTGACCTCCAAGGATAAGTCGCTGCAGGCTTGGTTGACGATGACCTCCCCTTCACCTCCTCCATCCCAGGCCACTCGTGGAGGTGGTGCGAAACGAGGCTGAGTGACTGGCACTGGGCACTCCCGCGGGAACTTCTCAGATCGAATTATCTTGACGGTATCCATTGGGATGGTCACAGGCTGGCGTCGCAGGCAGGACATTCGCTCCGGGAAGTGAAGGATGTCCTTTGCAGGTGTTTGAGTGTGTGTGTGTGGTGTCAGACTCACAGCCCTGTGGATGGTGTCTTCCGTATACTCAGTGGACGCCGCTCAGCCATTTGAGGGGACATACGGACGGATGCTTTTGTCCATCATTCTGTCTGAAACCTTACTGATCGCACACGTTTCTTTTTGCAGGCACACAAATCTGTCGAATATGGATGTTGATTGTCAGTCCACCAGTCAACAGAGGCTCCTGTCCTGCTTCAGCAGGCTCAGTGCAAAGTTTGAAATGTTGAGAGGTTTGAGACATCCAGTAGTTTGGAGTCTTCAGTAGCTTTGAGTGTCTAGAAGCTTGACTGATTCCAAGGCGCAGTAGTGTGAAATACCCAGAAGATCCAATATCCAGTAGATTGCAACATCTAGCAGCTTGTAGGTCCCTTTAAGATGATGAGTTACACTGAATTCATTAACAGTTTCTTTACGAGCGAAAAATAATACTTTCTATTCCGTTTTTATAAATGAATAGCTGAACACAGCATACCACAGAATACTGGACCACAAATATAATTCTTAATATTCAATATGATACCATAAATATCTATTTTATGTCAACACAGATT
This sequence comes from Hepsetus odoe, assembly GCA_017165825.1. Taxonomy (NCBI): domain Eukaryota; kingdom Metazoa; phylum Chordata; class Actinopteri; order Characiformes; family Hepsetidae; genus Hepsetus; species Hepsetus odoe. Next base: position 22,894,881 of record CM029383.1, read on the forward strand.
TGATAAGCACCTACACAGAGTCCCTTTAAGAAGGCATTTAAGGACTTAATCACAAGCTTATTGTGGCTGTGCTCTGAGAGACACTGAGGGCTTTCTAAAAGGAACTAAAGCAGTTTTTGTTGGGGTACCACAAAAGCAGTAATGGCACAATCTTCATGACCTCCTCCTTCAGAGCTGAGCTCAAACCCCTGATGACTCAGCCTACAGCAGTTCCCTTTTTGGGACCAACGCTCTTCAATCAAAGAAAAGGTCTAGAAGCTCCAACACTGCTTGAAGTTCCTCAAGAGGAGGTGTGTGTCTTGGTCAAAGGAGAGTGTGTGTCCACTCTTCAGCAAAGTGACAGTATCAGGAGTGTCCCAGGAGTCTATCCAGATCTGGTATGTTCTAGAAGTTCCCATGCAGGCCGGATTTGGAGCCTCTTAGATAGTTTCTTTTCCTGGTGACAAAGACAAAAAAGGCCAGGTGATGCTTATGTAATAAAATGACAAAGCAATCTTTTTTTAGTTCCTTGGTCCACATGCCAAGGATCCCACTGCAGAACACACAGTTCAGAAGACACAGTCACACAGGAAAAGGTCAAATATAACCCACAATTATGAGACAAAGAAGAACTTACGCAGTTGGAAACGTAGTCAAATATCATTTAAAATCACCAATAAACCGACCACTGGTTGAAGATGAGTGGAGTGTTTCCCAACCCGGGTTGTGTCGCTTCACATTTTAGTCATTTCTCAGCCCTCAACATGCCTGATGTAACTAATCAAGTATTCCCTGGATTAAAGTGGCAAACAGATAGGAAAACCACCTGGAACGTAGTTGGAAAACGCTGGACCGTAACTACACCAGCAGGCTGGAGCCTGAGAAGCAAAGGGTTTCCATTAAAGTGGCCTAGGAGACAATGCCAGATATTTGGGTAAGACATTACTTGGACCCTTATACTGACATAGTGATGAAATAAAATATGATAAATGTCAAATGCCATCATGAGCTGACAGCGTTGAAGTGGAGTAAACTGCAGTGAAAGTGACTATTTTTCAACAAAGTGCACCAAAAAAGAAATGCCTTTAACTCACACACACCATGCAGTAGTGGACTGCCATACGTCCAGTGTCCAGTGAGCAGTGATAGGGATGGTACCATGCTCAAGGGTACCTCAGGGTATCCTACTGGTCTGGGACCTGAACCCACAACATTCTCACCATAGGGCCTAGTCTTTAACCACTAGACCACCACCGTCCCAAATCTCAAGTAATCAAGTTAAGAGTAACAGGGGGCTATCTGTCAGCTTATAACACTACTCAGTAGTCACTGTGGGTACTCACTGACCTCACTGAAACCACTAACGCTGGCCTAAAGACTCACATCAAGATCTGCTCCAGCTACTTAATCTCAATCAGGCTTATACTGCTTCATGTTCCTTATGTTTATCTAAGGTCATCCGGAATCGCTATCCCTTCACACAAAGCGATCTCAGTCCAGACTGTTCTCTTTCTTGGTTCCCAGATGGGGGAACGAGCGAATAGTATCATAACGGGGAGTACCTCTCTTCCTTCAAGAAGCTCTCTTCTGAGAACATCTCCTCTCCTAACACCCCTAACAGTCTAACGCTCCAAACTCACATTATTCACTTTTCTCACTTACCTTGCTCAACATATGTACTGCACTTTTTGTACACTTTAATGTCATCATAGGGGGCTGCGGTGGCCTAGTGGTTTGGGCGTTGGCCACATGATCGGAGGATCGGGGGTTCGAACCCCTTCCCAATAGGTTGCCCTGGGGTACCCTTGAGCAAGGTGCCGTCCCCGTCCCGCTCCTCCCTGCGATGGGCTGGCAACCTGTCCAGGGTGCGTCCCCCGTCCTCGCCCTGTGTGCGCTGGGCTGGACACCAGCACTCCCCCGCGACCCCGTTTGGGACAAGCGACAGAAAATGGATGGATGGATAATGTCATCATTTTCATTATATTTTTATTTGAGTTATTTGATTTTAACTGGCATTTAAGGTTCTGGTAAATCTCTTATTCCACTCTGCTTGTAAGTCTCTTTGGATAAAGGCATCTGCTAAATAAATAAATGTAACTGTAAATGTCAATTTTTCCATAATAACCACATCAACATTAAGACATTTCCATTAACGGTAACGTGACTATTACACTGATGTTCCACTCTCACAACTAATAAAAGCAAACAGCAAATATTATGGCCTGTGATGCCAATGTCAAAGTTCAAGTGAACATTACTGAAAACGGTTATAAAGGGCAGGTCTGTAAAGAAATTGGGGATGCTGCAAACCTGCACAGAGAAGAGCTGCACAGACCAGCAGCCATCTGCAGACCTGCAGGGGACCGAGGGCTACAGCAGGGAAAGAACCTGACCTTGCTGCAGGACAGCCTGCTTGAGAGCGACGGAATAGCAGCCTCATTCGTCAGTGCATGAGATTTTTATGGCTTCGAACGAAGGCCCAATGACTGGAGAGCAAAATGGATGCTGGTGTGTAGGCTTGCAGTGAGTCAGCGCCATATGAACCACTTACGAACAAAGCAGTTTGTTCTGTGGTGTGACATGTAAAAGCTAGTCATCTGTGAGAAATACATGCGTGTGTGTGCGCGCATGCGCGAGTGAGTGAGTGAGTGAGTGAGTGCACACACTTGCCAAGGACAGGAAACAGTAGGGAGAAGTGACACATTTGCTGTGCTCCTCGGAGTGAGGGGGTGGATGGAGAAATGGAGGCAGTGAGAGAGAGAAAGAGAAAAATACAGAAAGAGAGAGAGAGAGATGACCTAGATGCTGTATGAAAGACAAGATGAGCGGCAGAAAGAGTGAAAGAGCGCTCTTTTAGTCAGTGTTGCTATTTATGAGCGTTTTCTCTCCTCCATTTCATAGCAACCCACCTAGATACACACAATGACAGCCCACACACACACACACACACACACACACAAACACACTCACACACAGACGCAGTGGGCCAGATGTAGAAGCAAGTGCAGGCCTCAAAACACTGACCTGCCCACAATGCACCTGAATTTTACAAAAAATGCTAAAACACACCTCATCACGCAACCTGTGTAGCCACACCCACTTTTACAAAACATATTTCTGGATTTCTACTTCAGCTAAAAAATACAGCTAAATACATCCCTGATGTGGCGGCATATTCTTCACACCTTCACTACTGTGCAAAAGTCTTGACTCCCTCTAATCTTTATATTTTTTTGCTTCGAAAGACTCACACTTTCTTACAGCAAACGAACCAAAATGGTCCAATTCAAGATGGTTCCGTACAAACTGACTAAAGTCTGCAGGAATGAAAGGATGTAATCAGTAACAAATGGAATATTTTCACCCAAGATATCACGTGATTCGCCCACGTCTGTTAAAAAGCTCGGTTTAAAACGTAAGATAACTGAATTGTTTTTAAATGGAAACATTAAACGTTGCGCCTCAGATCCAATCAAACGAGGAACTGCAGCAGACGCTGGCAGGATGCAGCCACAAGAAAAGGTCCACTAAAACCCACAATTACTAGAAAATTTGAGCAGAAGAAATAGAACAAAGTAGAAAAGTGAGAAATACAGCGATACTGTTGGAAGCCACTGAAACAATGTCCAGAAATTGATGATTAATTCAATTAATTAATAAATATTTTGAAGTAATTGATAAGTAAGTGGGCTACAGATGAGACTAAAGGTCTGGATACAATGACTCAATGGATCTACTTTCTCACTTTGGGTTCCTGGAGCTGGTGTAAACGATCAGTTGCTTTACTCACTTATTCATTTTCTGAGCCGCTTGTCCTAATTAGGGTCATGGTGCTGGAGTCTTTCCCAGCTCTCACGGGGCGAAAGACTGGGACACCCTGGACAGGTCAACAGTCCATCCCAGGGCAGATACATAAACAAACACACACACGCATAGGGGAACAATTTAGCATCTCCAGTCCACCTGCCATGCAGGTCTCTGGATGGTGGGAGGAAACTGGAGGACACGCAGAGAACATGTCCGCTCCACAAAGAAAGGATCTGTTTCGCCCCACCTGGGGATCGAACCCAGGACCTTTTTGTTTTTTGTTTTTTGGGTTTTTTTTTTTTTTGCCTTAGTTATGCTGCAGTTTATATCACTAAATGGATTTCCATAGTTTTTTATTTTTCTACTGGCCCGTGAGCGTCAGCTGCTGAACAAAAGACATGTCCACACAGCCGCTACTGTCCCTCGGGCTGTTTACACTCACCCAGATTCATTCTGATGATAACCTGATGTTGTTTTTCTTCTGCTTTGTATCATGAAAGTGTAACAACCCTGAACCACATGTGAGTTCTGCAGAAATGTTTGTTTTTTCTGTAAAGGAGAAGCAAAGCATCATGGATGCTTGTAACCAGAACTTTCTTTCATCTTAAAAAGGCATAAAAGACACATTAAAGTTAGATTTTCAGCAAAGACGGACTCAAAATCTAGAATATTGATCAGCTTTTCTGCAAAACTACACCTAATCAATCGAATGGATAAAATCATGAAGAAAAAAAATGGCTCTTATTTCAAGTTCATAGCTTTATCTTTTAATTACTGTGAACGATAACTGCCTGTGAAAAAACCTGGAGAAATGATCGGTCGTACAAAGCATTCATTGGGCAGGTCTAAAGGGCCGCTTCTGTCGTTTAATCATTAAAGAGATGAAAACTCACAGTCGCTGTTAAAAATAGTGAAACTTCTATCTGGACACACAGATGAGTTAAAATACGCATGGGGTACAGACGCCGATGCTCAAAATCTCCTGCTTTGCCTCCTATCTAACATTTTCTCCCTGTAATTAAGTCAATCCAATTAAAAAGAGGCGGGGCTTAGGAGCCATTTGTCACTTGTGTTCATTTCTGACAGTGTTGCCATGGCGACAAGGAGCTGCCAGGCAACTCCGGAAATAACCCCAAGTGTAGGCGCGCACACACACACACACACACACACACACACACTCACAAAACAGGTTCATCCAAATTATATTCACACACACACGCACACACACCCATGAATGCATCACACACCACATTCCCACACAAACACACAAAATACAAACAAAGCCAGTACAACACACACACACAAACACAAAAAACATGACACATTCACCCACACATACACACACACAATACAAATACATTACCCAACACATTCACACACACACAACACACTCACACAAAATACACACACAAATGCATCACACAAAATATTCGCAAATAAAATACATTCGCGCACGAAACACACACAACACAAAACTCTTTTACACACACACGCAGACATTATAAAAAGATACAAAAACCTCTGAAAGAACTGTACATGTAGGGACCCAAACACACACACACACACGCACTCGCGCACACACACACACACACACACACACACACACACACACACACACTCATAAATAAGCATAATAATAAAATAAGAGAAATAAGCAGAATAATAAAATGTGGAACATTAAGTTAACATCAGTGTTTTTGAGATAAAGATTATCAACGCACACACGCTCGTCTGCCTGCGTGAGAAGTGGAGGAGAAAATGGCGGTTGCACTCTCAGTCTGGCAGTAAACAGGCGAGATAAGAGCCTATCAGTGCTGCAGAAACAGCTCCAGTCTTCTCCGTCTGTGTGTTTTGTGTGTTAAAGGGCCTGTGTGGAAACGCTGTGCTGGTCCCTCTGAACAAACGAAAGCAGGGTTGTTTCTCTTACACAGGGCTGCTCCTGGAAATATGGGATTTAGTGACCAAGTGAACGTACATCTCACTAAAGCAGCATCCCCCCTTTGTCCTCGGGGCAGTGCGGGGACGTCACAGGGTCCAGCCAGACACAAACTCACCCCAACAAACTGGAATCCTGAATATCAGAGCGGCTTCTTTACATCCTTCACTCACTTCTGCACCGTGTTTATGATCATATAATTAATCCATCCATCCATCCATCCGTCTGTCCCTCCGTTTGTCAATTCATCCATCAGTCTAACCCGGCATCCGTACATTCATCATTCCATCCGAACACCCATCAGTTAGTCAGTCCGTCTATGGCAAATTTTTGTCTCCGAATTCCCCTCTCCCTAAACGGAAGGGCCGAAGGAACTAAAGAGGGAGTACGAGTGTTAAAGGGAAACTATGAGGGTTAAAAGGGGCTGAAACAAAATATAGGGGTTAAAAGAGGGATAAGAGGGCTAAACGTGGGGGTTAAAAGGGAGACTATGAGTGTTAATGGATGGTTAGGAGGGTTAAAACAGGGTCTAAGAAGGTTTAACGGGAACAAGGAAGGTCAAAGGAAGGCCAGGTGTGTTAAACATCGGGTTGTGCTTGTTAAAAAGGGGGATAAGAGGGAAAAGGGGGGGGTTGGGGGTTAAAAGTGTCACGAGGAGGGTTAAAAGTATAGCTAGGAGGGCTAAAAGTAGGTTTAGCAGGGCTTAAAATGTGACTTGGAGTGTTAAAAATATAGCTAGGAGGGCTAGGAAGGTTAGATGGGAGCTAGCAGGGTTAAAAGGGGGGTAGGAGGAGTAAAGGGGATAGGAGGGTTAAAAAATGTGACCTGGAGGGGTAAGTGTGGAGCTAAGAGGGCTAAAAAGAAAGCCAGGAGGGTTAAAAGTGGAGCTAGGAGAGTAAGAAGGAAATATTCTGGTGTTCGAATATAAAAACTCTTGGGTGGAAGACAGTAAAGTCTCCTCACAGTCGGACGGGACGTTATATAACAGACTCATCCCAGAAGCTGTAGAATCATTAAAACTGGGCAAAGCAGCACCGAACTACAACTTATGCTAATATTAGGTCTGCAGTGATGCCCTGCAACACAGAGTTATTCTGCAAATAAAATCATAAAATAATTTCCAGGATTATTATCAATTCTCCCTCACGTTCATTGTTCGGTGAGACGTAGAATCTGTATAACCACAGATCAAACAGATCAAACAGATCAAACAGAACAAAAAGATCAAACAGATCAAACACTGAACTGATCACATTGGTGCTCACGTTATTCTCACATATTCTCACCCTGATCTCAAATGATGCTCACCCTGATCTCACATTATTCTCACATTATGCTCACCCTGATCTCACATTATTCTCACCCTGATCTCAAATAATGCTCACCCTGATCTCACATTATTCTCACCCTGATCTCACATTGTTCTCACATTATTCTCACCCTGATCTCACATTATTCTCACCCTGATCTCACATTATTCTCACCCTGATCTCACATTATTCTCACATTATGCTCACCCTGATCTCACATTATTCTCACCCTGATCTCACATTGTTCTCACATTATTCTCACCCTGATCTCACATTATTCTCACCCTGATCTCACATTATTCTCACCCTGATCTCACATTATTCTCACCCTGATCTCACATTATTCTCACATTATGCTCACCCTGATCTCACATTATTCTCACCCTGATCTCACATTGTTCTCACATTATTCTCACCCTGATCTCACATTATTCTCACCCTGATCTCACATTATTCTCACCCTGATCTCACATTATTCTCACCCTGATCTCACATTATTCTCACATTATGCTCACCCTGATCTCACATTATTCTCACCCTGATCTCACATTGTTCTCACATTATTCTCACCCTGATCTCACATTATTCTCACCCTGATCTCACATTATTCTCACCCTGATCTCACATTATTCTCACATTATGCTCACCCTGATCTCACATTATTCTCACCCTGATCTCACATTATTCTCACCCTGATCTCACATTATTCTCACATTATGCTCACCCTAATCTCACATTATTCTCACCCTGAACTCAAATAATGCTCACCCTGATCTCACATTATTCTCACCCTGATCTCACATTTTTCTCACATTATGCTCACCCTGATCTCACATTATTCTCACCCTGATCTCACATTATTCTCACCCTCATCTCACATTATGCTCACCCTGATCTCACATTATTCTCACATTATTCTCACCCTGATCTCACATTATTCTCACCCTGATCTCACATTATTCTCACCCTCATCTCACTTTATTCTCACATTATCTCACCCTGTTCTCACATGGCTCTCACTGTATTCTCACATTGTTCTCGCACTGTTCTCACATTATTCTAGTAATTCCCACCCTGATGTCACATTATTGTCAGATTTTTCTCACTGTTTTCATATTCGTCTCACCCTGTTCTCAAAATACATTATTCTCACACTGTTCTCAGATTATTCTCATATTGTTCTCATGCTGTTCACATATTAGCCTCCAGCTGTTTTCATATCATTACAAACAAAAAAAGCACAAATGTACAGAATACACAAAATACAAACAACAGTCATGCTGGTTTACAGGTACACAGTACTGCTGCAAAATGTTCACACACACACACACACACACACACTCCAACACTAGAGACCCTAATTAATTTCTAGAACATTCCACATCCTCTTTTCTCTAGCACACACACACACACACACACACACACACAATAAAAACAACACACACATACTCCACCCAAAACATTCCTTTCCATCAAACTCCTCTCGTTATCCTCCTCTCCCCCTCTCTCTGTCCACATGTGGGGGTTTCAGTGTGTGTGAGTATGTGTGTGTGTGTGTGTGTGTGTGTGTGTGTGTGTGTGTGCGCAGGCGGGACACATTCCACCTGCCCAGATGGACAATCATGGAGAGAACATGGAGAGTTTTTTTGAGATACTATCATACGTCTCAATCACACACCACCACACACACACACACGCGCGCAAAACTGAAATATATAACTTCATGAGATTCTAATAAAATGCAGAAATATTTGTCTTCTGCTTCTTCTTTTGGCTGCTTCCATTTAGGGGTCACCACAGTAGATCATCCATCCTTCCGGTCCTCTGCATCTTCCTCTTTCACACTGACCCTCTGCATGTCCACCACCACGTCCATAAACCTCCTCTTTGTCCTTCCTCTTCTCCTCTTTCCTGGCAGCTCCATCTTCAACGTCCTCTTCCTGATATACTCCTTGACCCTCCTCTGCACATGTCCAAACCAACGCAGTTTCACTTCTCAGAGTTTGTCTCCAAACCAATTTGAGCTGTCCCTCTTATAAACCCACTCTCAAGCCTGTCCATCCTCGTCCCTCCCAACACAAATCTCAGCATCTTTTATGGTTTATGTGGTGAGAGAGGCCATCAAGTGGTCAATGTGAGAGGATTTAAAAGGAAGGAAGATGCAGGGGATGGGAAGACATGGAGTTGGATAATCTGCTGTGGAGACACCTATTGGGAACAGCACAGAGAAGAAGAAGAAGAAGAGGAAGAAGAAGAGGAAGAAGAAGAAGAAAGCAGTCTGGGGCAAACAAATCCATTTTGATTTGGACATGAACTGATAAAATTCTGATATGCAGTAAAAATGTAATTAAAATCTACTTAAAGCCATTTTACAGCAGTAAAGCTCAGGGCTACAAACCCTGGATTCTTCACTGTGTGTGTGTGTGTGTGTGTGTGTGTGTGTGTGTGTGTGTGTGTGTGTGTGTCTGCAGTGTTTAATAATTTAGTGGCTGTCATTCAGAGCAGGCGTCAGCCATTTTGCCTCCAGTTCATTGAGGAAGATGCTTTGTTCTCTCTCACACACACACACACACATACACACACACAAACACGCAACTACACTCATCTCTGCATGTTGGAACAAAACCTTGTATCTCAATATTTGTCATTAGTTTCTAGCATAATCTGAAACCCTGAAAATGAAAAGTCTTTATAAAGTTTTTTTTCTTTTTTTTTTTTTACCAAAGTTATTTCAGGCCTTTTTTCTCTTTTTGAGAAATGTTCAC
>CM029383.1:22909677-22932177 GCA_017165825.1 Hepsetus odoe
TTATTCATACACTTTCACACATCTACTCAATTCTAATTATTATATTTAATGTTATTAACACAGACTTTTTTGTTAGCCTATACAGACATATAATTATTTGTATTATAAGCACATTAATAAGTATTATTATTATTAACATTTAAGCACAGATCGCTTGGAACATAATTCTGAACTTTAGCACTTAACGATGAACTATTATTATTTGTTTTTATTATTTTATAATAAAATTTGAATTTTTATTCATATTAGCACACATGGATTAGTTCTGTTGTGTTGTGTATTGTTTTTTCTATAAAATGAGTTTTCATAATTGAACACAGTAGTCTTGTCTGACCTAAAACATACACAGTGCCTGCCCTTTTGCCTTGTTTTGCTGTTTAAAAATGTAAAATTAAAACATGACAAATACATGCTTTTTAGAACGCTCAGATGGTCCCTTAGAAAAAAAATTGTACACATTTGACTTTTCAGGTGTTTTTATATTTTTTAAATATAGACTATATTTTTTGTTTCAGGGGGAGCAGCAAGGAAACACAAAAAGCAGTTTAAATATTAAGTATTATTTTTACTTTTATTACATAATATATTACAGATTACAAATAAAATTTCTTAAATTTTAGTCACACATATTTTACACTCATTGTTAGCCTGTAATATAAACAATGCTCCATTGTCTAGTCATACTGATATAAATCATCTTAAGAGAAAAAAGATAAAAAGCAATTCTAAAATGATTTAAACAATATCTGGCTTATTTTATTTTGGTCTAAATTTTGTTTTAATCCTGGATCAGAGAACTGTGGAGTTATCAAAAGCTTTAGGGTCAAAATCAAAGCAAACTGTAGGCACCAAAAAGGGAAATCTTTATTTTTAATTTATAGGAATTACAAAAATATCAAAGCAGGCAGTTTAAAAGGCACTTTTAGTGCATTCTTTTTATTTCATTATTCTTAAAGCAAAGTATTTTCTTTTCAATAACTGGCTCATCTAAAGGACACCAAGGGAACATTTTATAGGAAAATAAATGTGAAAAACATTGATTTTTCTGAAACTATAGTAAACTTTTACAATTAACTGTGCAGTATCACACATCCAGTTCAGTTCTGTGCCCATTGTTTTCACAGGGAAATGTGTTCCATTAAATTATATTTAAATAAATTCTACATACATCTGAATGATGACTCCTTTAACCGAAGAAGCCATGGAAGAAAACGCACACAGTGAGGAGGATTATGGCGTTGGCGTTCACCACATTCCTCCACAGCGGCCGTTCACTCGTATCTGTCAGCTGTTTCTTCAGCTCCGCCTCTTCCTCTTTGGAAAGTTTGGGTGCCTTCTTCTCCTCAAAGCCACAGAAACAGTTGTATGCCTTTCTCCAGCAGCTCGGATCTGTCTTTGGCTCTGCAAGGATAAATGTACACCAGCATGTTTTTTTTTTTCAAAATTACCTGTTTTGTTAATGGTTACTTTACTTATATTTCTTTTTATATTGATTAAGGCATAATTATTTAATTGTTACAATGTTTCTAATAATTGAATGTTTCTAATGTCATTGCACTAACTCAAAATGGTACACAGTAGTTTATATGATCCCCACAAGCTTGTATGCATGTCTGACATGCTCCTTATGAGCTGATCTCCCAGATCCTGACCAGGGCATCACTGAGCTCCTGGTCAGTCTGAGGTGCAACCTGGCGGTTTTGGAGGAACCTAAACATGATGTCACAGAGGTGTTCTATTGGATTTAAGTCAGCGTGGAGTCCAGTCAATGGTATCAATTCCATCATCCTCCAGGAACTGGAGGTCACTTTAGGGTTCTGGCAGTACTCATCCTGTTTCTCCTGCACAAAGGAGCAGATACTGGTCCTGCTGATGGTTTAAGGACCTCCAACAGCCTTGTCCAGCTCTCCTAGAGTAACTGTCTGTCTCCTAGAATCTCCTCCATGTTCTATAGACTGTGCTGGGAGACACAGCAAACTTTCTGGCAATGGTACGTAATGATGTGCCATCCTGATGGAGCTGGACTGCCTGTGAAACCTCTTTAGGGTCCTGGTATCTCCTCATGCTACCAGTAGTGACACTGACCCTAGTCAAATGCAAAACTACTGAAAAGCAGTCAAAAAAAGATGAGGAGGGAAAACATGTCTTTGGCCTCCACCTGCAGAACCGTTCTGGTGTTTGGGGTCATCTCATTGTTGCCCCTTTAGTGCACCTGTTGTTAATTTCATCAACACCAAAACAGCTTACACTGATTAACAACGCCCTCTGATACTGAACTGACCAGATCAACATCTCACAAGTTTAACTTGATACTAAACTCTGATTAGAAAGTGTTCCTTTAATTTTTTGAGCAGTGTATACAATTAAAGAGCAATTAAATATTTAACTTGTAGCTAAAACCTATATTTTATTTTATAACAAAACTTTTCTGTTTTCTCATGACCTCGTCAATGCAAAATAAAGCTTTTAACAGATGTTAATATAACAAGATTTTATATTAGTTTCCTAATTTTTTTTATAGATTTTTATTTTATTTTTTCCTTAAAAGTAAAAATAAATAAAATAACTTACCCTCCATTTCCATTGAGTCTGATTCATCAACCCAATCATCAGTTTCAAGATCAATTCTCTCCTCTTTGCTGTTTCTCAAACTCCAGCACAGCCTGTGCAGCTGCGAAATGAACAATTGCCAGTTAAATGTATACAAGCTTTATTCAAACAATCAAGCATGTTGATGCATTAGCTAAAAGAAAAGGTGAAAAAAAAAACTTTGCTATGGGAGGCTTTTCCAATGGGCCCCACTCCTTGTGCTGAATTTTCTACTTAAGCTTAGCATTTGTTGTGAACTTGAAAACCAGTTAGATGATATAGTTTTAAAAATATATTATATATATTTTTTGTTATTAAACTTCTATTTCACTGTCAATTAAAATGCTGTTTATTATGATGATAAAATATATCTATAATATATATATAAAATATATCTCAAGCACAAAACTCTAAGCATTCAGATAAAGATAAAAATGTATCTTAGGGGACAAAACTTTTGACCGGTAGTTAAACATTTACTGCCGGAAGCACTTTAACATACAGCACTACATTCATGTTGACTTCTTATAAACAGAGCACTGCACTTATGGGGACCACTTCGAAACACAACATGGTAGTTATGGGAACCACTCATATACACAGCACTGAACTTATGTGGTTTAATGCACTAATTACTTTGCTACTTTATTGAACTAAGTACTGACTTATTCATTACTTATTCACACAGCGCCGCATTTATGAGGACCAGCATTACATACATCACTGGGTTTATGGGAACCATTTTTACACCCAGAGCTGCATTTATGGGGACCATTTATAAACACAGCCCAGCATTTATGAGGACTAATTATACACAGAGCTGGTTGTTTGAAAGGGCCAGTTGCACACATAACATGGATTTTATGAGGACCAACTGCACACACACAGAAACACACACACACACACAAACACACATCATGGCATTAGCAGCAATGATTGCCTACCCAAACACACCTGATTCAGATAATCAATTAATTAGCAAATTTAGTAATTAGAGCAAGGGATTCACTAAAGTTTGTTTGACTCCACAACTGGAGTAGCCCGTCCCAGGATAACAGAGATTCCATTTGACCCAAAGCGTGGCATTTACAGACACCATTTAAGCAGATTACGAGGTTTAAAAAATAAATCTAGAGTCAAACTAATTTAAGAATCTTTCTGTAAAACCAAATTAACTGTAAACCAGTTTGAATACATCTACTCTTCAGGCTTTCTTGTACTTCTAATCTGTGATACTTACAGAATTACACAGTGAAGAAAATGTGAAATCAAATGTTTTTAACACTGTTAATAGTAGTAGTGGTGAACTTGAACTTACATGTTTATCATCGATGGGTTTGGTCATTAGAGAAATCCCCAGCACTAATACACAGCATATTCCAAACAAGATGAGGCCAAAGTAGAGGTAGTGCACCCCGCAGATAATGGCAGGACAGTTCCCAGGGTCAATACAGCTTCCTGTCCCATATGCAAACTCAGTTATCATCCGGGATAGACCAATAGCCAATCCAATCAGCATCCCATAGAAGGCCCCCTGGAGGACAAAGGGTTTTATGGTTTAAAAAAGGTTTATGTTATGTCATCCAAAAAAATTTCTAATTAATTGACAGATGTTAAGCAGATGTTAAGAACATGTCCGTCTTCTTCTTCTTTTGGCTGCTCCCGTTTAGGAGTCGTCACAGTGGATCATCCTTTTCCATTTCTTCTGGTCCTCTGCATCTTCCTCCTTCAAACCGAACAGCTGCATGTCCTCTCCACCACGTCCATAAACCTCCTCTTTGTTCTTCCTCTTTTCCTCTTTCCTGGCAGCTCCATCTTCAGCATCCTTCTCCCAATATAATCCTCGTCTCTCCTCTGGACATGTCCAGACCAACGCGATGTAACTTTGTCTCTTAAATGTCTAACCTGAGCTGTCCCTCTAATATACTAATTTCTAATCCTGTCCATCCTTGATACACCCAATGAAAATCTCAGCATCTTTAACTCTGACACCTCCAGCTCCGCCTTCTGTCCTTTTGTCACCATCTCCAAGCCATACAACATAGCTGGACTCACTGCTTTCCTGTAAACCTTCTCTTTCACTCTTTCTGGTATTCGTCTGTCACAGATCACTCCTGACACTCTTCTCCACCCATTCCAAATTGCCTGCGCTCTCTTCTTCACCTCTCTTCCACACTAGCCGTTACTCTGAACTGTTGATCCCAAGTATTTAAACTCCTCCACCTTCACCACCTCTACTCCCTACATCCTCACCACTCCACTTTCCTCCCTTTCCTTCATGTATTCTGTCTTTGTCCTAATCACTTTCATTCCTCTCCTCTCTAGAGCAGATCACCATCTCTCCAGGTTCTCCTCAAGCTTCTCCCTACTCACACTGCAGATCACAATATCATCAGCAAACATCATCGTCCACAGAGACTCCTGTCTAACTTCGTCCGTCAACCTGTCCATTACTATTACAAACAAGATGTTGTGAATATGTTAAGGGCTAAAATTGCTTGTGTGAAAGTGGATAGCAACCTGCTCATTGACTCTCTTGCAGAAAATGGCCAGAGCAAACACAGCAGCGATGGGCGGAGCCAGGTAACTGGTGACTGATTGAATGTAGTCAAACAGCTGCCCACTCTGAGCTGTTTGTACGATGGGAATCCAAGCGATACTGATGCCAATCAGAACCAAAATAAACAACCTGCAGAGACACACAGTTTCTTTAGGTTACATTGATCACACATAGATGTTGTCATTGTATTACACTGACAATTTTCTTTTATGTATTTTATAACCTTTTAAGTTATAGTCGTTTCTCAGTCGTTTTAAGCTGCTCAATTTCTACTTTTAACCCAAAAGCCTGTGTGTCCATTCACATGAGCATATAACTAATTCTGTAGCATTGATAGCACTAAAGCCAGACTATGAGAAAGTGAAAATGACTATTTGTCATTGTCAAGCGCACATTGGACTACGATGATATGCTTTCTCTGCATTTAACCCATTTAATATTGTTGCTGTAACAGTGGGCAGAGCCATATCCACTCCCCATGGAGCAGTGTTGGGAATTGTACCTTGCTCAAGAGTAACCTACTGCTCTGGGACTCGAACCAACGACCTTCTGATTATGGGGCCTAGTCTCTAAACACTAGGACACTGATTACCCAGATGTTGTGTTCACTGTGACTCCCTTTGATGAAAAATCAAAGCAAGTCAAGTGAAATAATATGCCCTACAAAACTAATACTTTTAAAAATTCATTTCACACTTTTAGAGACTATAGTCCCAAAAAAGCATCTAGAGACCAAAAAAGCAGCTTCTGTGAAGGCAGCATTAGGTGCTGCTGGGCTTCAGCCATTACATTAATATGAACATTATATTGGTTACATAAAGAGGAACAGAAGTAAATGTTTATCTGTAAACATAATTGTTATTTCTAAAGTGTATTTGAGTTGCTTTTCAGAAATAGCTAAAAGAATTTAGATTCCGTAAAATAATCAGGCCAGTGACTCTAAATAATTTATTTTTTCCTAATTTAATGGAAAAACGTAAATTAAAGATAATTTTATTCATGTCCTGAACACTTTTTATATGGACCAGTGAAGTTTGAAATTGTGTTTGTTTTTCTCAACTTAGTCCCTGTCAAAATGACCCTTCTAGTAAAAAATTGTATTTTGTTTGAATATAACAGGAGTGTTAATCAGCAAAACATGTAGCAAAAAACATAGTAAAACATCTGGATATGCTCTCTGTATTGTATGTTCATGTTCGACTGTATTGCAAACTTTTGCAACAGTGAGGTAATCGTACCTGCCGGCAATCATCAGCTCTTTCTCGGAGGCTTTGCGGCGAATCTTGGCGTAAATGTCCATGGTGAAGAGGGTGCTGGCGCTATTGAAGATGGACGTGAGGGAGCTCATCAGAGACGCCAACATAACCGAGAGCATCAGTCCTCTTAGACCTACACAGACACGCACAAATACAGTGTTAATGAGAAGTCTGTTAACAGATGTATTAAGTTTTAAGTTTTTGTTTGGTAAAAGTGATATTTTGCCCACTTTTTTATCTGGAAACTTTTGTATTGTTTTGTGTTAGTTTCTAATAATTCTTTGCCAGTTTGTCACACTTCTACACTGAAGTGAGATAACAGGTTTTGAGGAGAGTGTGATGATTAACTGATGTCAATGAGCCTCACCGTCAGGCATGAGGTCCAGCACCAGTTTGGGGTAGGCGATGTTGGTGCAGCCCACCGCAGTGTCACACACTTCTTTACACTTCTCGGGAATCACACACGCCACCTCGTCTGCAGAGATATGGACATTCATGAGTCAAAAACATTCAAAAAGCAAAACGGGAAATAAAAATGGCTATTTTCACATTTATTTTACACTTTTACATACAAGAGATCCCTAAAGCTGTGACTGAAAAAGAGGCTACAGCGTTCCAATGGGCTTCAGCCTTATTATTAATGTAGATTAAAAGACTGTTCAACTGTAAACAAACAGGACTGTGCAAAAGTTTTAGGCAGGTGTGAAAAAATGCTGTAAACAAAGAATGCTTTCAGAAATATCAATAATGTTTGTTTATTTTTATCAATTTACAAAATGTAAAGTGAGCGAACAAAAGAAAAATCTAAATCAGATCAATATTTGGTGTTACCACCTTTTGCCTTCAAAGCAGCATCAGTTCTTCTAGGTACACTTGCACAAAGTCAGGGATTCTGTAGGATTATAGTCGGTGTCTGATCAACCAATTTTACCAAACAGGTACCGATGATCATCAATGTCACACAGAGGAGAAACACAGTCATGTTTGGAACACCCTACCAGCCAAGTTCCTTCAAAAACTGTGTGCGAGTGTACCTAGAAGAATTGATGCTGTTTTGAAGGCAAAGGGTGGTCACACCAAATATTGATTTGATTTAGATTTCTCTTTTGTTCATTCACTGCATTTTGTTGATTGATGAAAATAAATTATTAACACTTCCATTTCTGAAAGCGTTCTTTGTTTACAGCATTTTTTCACACCTGCCTAAAACCTTTGCACAGTACTGTACCTGTCACACAAACACAAACACATACACACATACACCCTCACAACCACATACAAACACACACACACACACACACACACACACACACACACACACACACACACCCTCACAACCACATACAAACACACACACACACATACATACACACTCACAATGCACAAACACACACATATACACAAACACCCTCACAACCATACACAACCACACACATACACTCTCACAACAACACACTCACACACACATGCACAGTTGGTACACATTAATTCCTCACACCTGGGTAGAGCACTCTGCTGATCATCCCGGGGAACACCATGAGGAACATGGGCAGGAGCTTGAGATAACCACACAGAATACAGCCAGCCTTCACATGGGACATGTTCTTAGCAGACAAACACCGCTGGACAATCACCTGAACACACAGACACACACTATCTTACCACATAGAAGATACTTCCGTATCGAGAGTGTTTGGAGCCAATGTTCTTTCAAAAGAAATCAAATGTGACTGAAAGAGGTGCTGAGTTTGTAAACCGCAAAGCCATAAATCTAAGTTTTCCAAGTTTAATTCTCTTATTATAAGAAAAAAACAGAATATATACAGTATTTCTTTAAGGTTTACACTGCACATGAGCCAGAATGTACACACAAAATCACAAATGATGTTTCAACTTTTAATGCTACTTATAGACAAAGGTCCAGGCATTTTATACTTCCGTAGAACAGACTTAGTAAAAGTACAATGAAAAAGGACATTTTAAGGACATTTGTACTGGAAGTTCATGTGCAAAGTGAACTGAAAATGTTCTCACTGACTCTACAAGTTAAAGGGAAAAGTTGCCAGAAAAAATTAATAGTGAGATACCAGGAAACTCTCCTTAATTACAGCAACAACATATTGTACTTTGTTACTTCTCATCTCTGTTTAAAGAATCAGTATTGCTGGAAAGAACAGGATAATAATATCCAGCATGTTTTCATTTTATAGCTGTTTTAACTTTTGCTAGAAAAATCCTCCAAAACATGAGTCGCCTGCCTGCAAAATTTGAGTTTTACAGTCATAAAATAAATCTTTTCTTTAATTAACTTGCTGACAATACTCTTAAGACGCGTATACACATTCTGTAAAAGTTCAGGTCAAACTAAATTTAGTAGATTTTCAAAGTGTAAATTAAGTGCAAGTGTAATTAAGCGTAAACTACAGATGCCCTAAAATAACTTTTTTTTACGTTTTTATTTATTTATTTATTTATTTATTTACATATTGCTCATTTTAATACACAGTCATGGGGACAAAAAAACTAAGTTCCTGCACATTTTATGGACTTGTTTCTGTTAGTGTCTCATCCTTTTCTTGAGAGGTTTTTATCTTATCTTATTTAGCAGAGGTGTGTAAAAGGTGTTAGTAAATGGATGCTGGTCCAAAAATAGGATGCTGTCTAAAACTAAAAGCATAAAGTGTTTCTGAGTTTCAGACACAAGATAAGACAAAGACTGCAGGCCGCTAATTGTGTGCCTGATTGGGGAGAGAGGCTTATTGAAGGCTATAGAAGTGACTGAATGCATCAATTTCCTCGTGTTTTATTAGCAATTCATTCTCGATACGACTTTTATGACAACTGCAGTCTGAAATACATGCATCGGTACATAAATCTATAGCAGTGCAAAGAAAAGTAAACACATTAAGGGTGTTTTACCTGGTCAGTGCACCAGTACCATGCAGCCTGAATGGTCAGCCCAAAGATGAGTCCAGGCCAGGGCAGATCTCCAGTTGTTGCATCCCTGAAGATGTGGAAGGAGTCTTGCCGTGGTGTGTAACACTCTGAACTATAATTCCCCACCTCTGATGGGATGGCGTTCATATAGAGTTCTTTAAAGTTCTCATAGCCACCGACCTTGTTGAAAGCTGAACAGATAGAAACTCACAATAAATTAAGTGTGGGCACATTTCTAATCCCTTTAACAAAACTTTTAACTTATTTCTTACATATTGTAATAGTTGCTGAATTATTCACAGTGGATCCCAAGAAATTCATAGCATTTTATGAATAATTCAAAGCAGATACTGAATTATTCAGAGTGGTACCTAAAAACATCCTTGCAGTTATTAATAATACTTAGTGGTTACTTAATGCTTTATAGCGATAACTAGGTAATGCATAATAGATAATGAATCATTCTAATGACGTTCTAAGAATTCATAGTAGGCGCAGATTAATTCATGCTAAATACCTAGTAAACATTCGTGATATATATTATTTAGAAGCATAAAAAGCATAAAAATGTGTATAGGAATAATGAGTGAGAACATTAAAAAAGTAGCTTACAAGAAAGAAAGAAAGAAAGAGAAAAGAAAGACGAAAAGATGGTGAGGCAGAGAGAGAGAGTGGTTGAACAATATGTCCTTACCGAAGCCCATTAGAATGAAGGACCCCACCACCATGATGATGGTTTGCAGTGTGTCTGTATAAATGACGGCAGCAAGGCCACCTAGAGGACAGAAGAAGAAAAGGCATCTATGAAAGGGTCAAAGTAACACAAAAAATACAGCATAAACAACCAACCAATCAATGCGTTCACTGCACATAACAGTATGGACCACAGTCCAAAGTTCATATCACACCACGTAGCATTATGCAGACAGCATAATGGATAACAGCTCAACACCTAGACAGGTGCACTACTCTGGAGATTGATTTTTGTTGCAAAATGCTTTTGGTGAGACACAGCAAGCCCTACTATTGTGAGTATTGGTGAAATGGAGAAAAAGCCTGTCGTTCACTGTGTGCTGTGTTCACAGTGACAAATAGTCACTTTCACTTTCAATAGAGCACCAGCAGAGAATTTTAGGCCAAACCTGCTGGTCATATCAAGAAAGATTCTTCGATAAACTTAAAGCTGTATCGAAACCCATTAAACCCAAAGTATTCATCCATTACTGCTTTTTAATCAAATTTGACTGGTGTTTTTACACATAAATGCCAGTAAAAAAAAACTGCTTGGAAGATCACTAGGGCAAGCAACCTTCTGACGCTCACTCTGACTTAACATACACACATGAAGGGAAGGTAATTACCCTGCTAGTTACATGAACAGCGTTCAGCTACCAGGCTATCATAGTCTGATGCTGGACATTCGCCCTGTGTAAAGCTTATCAGAGAACATGAGCAATTACGCCTCGTGTCTCTGATACAACACCGGTCTACTCTTGAACAGCTCGTCTCCTGAAAAACAAAGGTTGGACTTTAGTCTCTGTCCTCTGAGCACTTCGTTCAGGAGATAAGAGTCGATTCAAAGTCACTCCGATGCCGAACACAAGCCTTCAGGGAATGTAGAAAAGGACAAGCAAGGGAGATTCACCAGTTTATACATTCACAGTTTCAAAATGAAAAAGAGATAATTATTGGTCATCATTTTCTTACGGCTGCTCCCGTTTAGGTTTTGCCACAGTACTCCTCCTTGTACTCCTGTCTTCTTTCTTCTTCTCTCTTACTGTCCCACTCCTTCTTTGCCTCCCTCTTCTTCTGTATACACTCATGGACTTCTGGGTTCCACCACCAGGTTTCCATATCCACCTTCACTCCAGATGTCACACCATGTAGCTTTCTAGCCGTCTGCCTTATCACTTCTGCAGTAGTTTCGCAGCAATCCGGTAGCTCTTCAACACCTCCCAGTGCCCGTGTTAACTCCTGCCTGAATTCCACCTTGCAGTCCTCCTCCTTCAGCTTCCACCACTTGATCCTCAAAACCGCCCTCACTGTCCTCCTCTTCTTGACCTCCAAGGTCATCCTACAGACCACCATCCTATGCTGTTTAGCTACACTCTCCCAATCACTACTTTGCATCTCCAGTCTCCTTCAGACAGATATAATCCACTTGTGAGCATCTTCCTCCACTCTTATGCGTCACCCTGTGCTCCTCCCTCTTCTTAAAATAAGTATTAACTACAGTCATTTCCATCATTTTCACAAAACCTACAATCATCTGACCTTCAGCATTCTGCATGCCCTT
Organism: Hepsetus odoe; assembly: GCA_017165825.1. NCBI lineage: Eukaryota > Metazoa > Chordata > Actinopteri > Characiformes > Hepsetidae > Hepsetus > Hepsetus odoe. Next base: position 22,921,316 of record CM029383.1, read on the forward strand.
CCTGATGTAACCCTCCCCATTTATCCAGGCTCGGGACCGGCACAAAGAAATCCAAGTTCTTGTGGATCCCTAGTGGCTGGGTTGTCATATATATATATATGTGTGTATATATATTTTCATCCAGCAATTTGAAAACACATAGTAGTAATGACATGGTGTTATCTATAATAATTTGAATTAATAGTTTAAAAGCACTGTTTAATAGTTCAAAAAGCACTTTTATCTAGTTTTTTGAATAATTTTGAATAATTGAATTTTGAATAATTGTGTGGTATAAGCATTTGTGGAGGTGGGACTGTTTAATTGAACTTTTTACAGGAACCATAGCTATTAATGATCTAAAAGTGTTGGATCATCACACTGTGAGTCCCACTCTCAAACGGCTGGACTGGACCGTTCTGTAAATGTTTCACCATCACATACACACCTGTGACAGTGTACAGAGCAGTGATCAGCAGCAGGATGACTACAGCCACATAAATGTTCAGATCCAAAGCCTGTTTAATGAAGATAGCCCCAGAGAACATGTCAGCCTGGTGGAAAAGAGAGAAACGGATCAGAATGATGGAGATTATTTGTCACCAATACCATTAAGGAGCTAAAAATAAGCTTTAACATTAGCAGATCTTATTTTGAGTGGCCAAAAGTAGAACAGTGCTGTGAAGAAAGACTGTCAGTAAATGATTCTGAACATTTGATTAGAAATTAATCATAAACGGTCCATAATGATCAAAATGTCTTTATATTTATAAGGCATGAAATTATATATATATATATCCGATGGAATATATAATAATATATATCATGGAATAATATAATATATAATATACGTCTTCAGAATCTTAATGTTTGGTAAATTTGCTTTAAGAGGCAGGCGTCTGGTTCCCTTCAGCACCACTATTTACAATTCTGACTCAAATCTCCTTACAATGGAGTGTTTCACATCAAATCTCAAATTTACTTTGAACAACTGTGTTGATGTCTTTATAATCATTTATGTTGAAATTTTATAAATTTAACAGAATTCCTCTTCTTTTTAATAGCAGCAAATTTGATCAATTAAGGCCCCAAATCCAACATTCCTGAAGTTGCCCCTAAAAGCCTTGATCAAACATTAAATATCACAAAAAAAGTTATGCAGACTGGAAGTCTGGGATTAAACACATTTCCTCCTCTCCGATTGCTAATGTTGTTTACGACAGTCATTTCACTTCCTTCTTATTCACATGAATTCAGGTTTGTTTTTTTTCCTGCAGGTTTAGCAGGTTAAACTTTTATTGGAGAGGGGCTTTACCGCTGCTGCTCAGGTGAAGGACCCATCTCTAAATGATTGAACTAAGTTTCCAAGAATTGTTAAACGGATCTAGAGCAATGTAGTTCCCAGAGACACTCACAGAGATCTTGGTGAAGATGTAGAGAAAGAGAGAGAGCACAGAGAGGTAGATTCGGATCCGCTGACCACCAAAACGCTTCTTTAGATACTCTGGCATGGTCACTACCTGCAGAGAGTCAGATAACTAAAGTAAACTGACAAGACAGAGACAATAAAGTGAGATAATAGATAAGCATCACACTCTCATAATGTAAGAACTACATGAAGACACCAAGAAAACTCAGGTTCTTATATAAAGAGCAGGACTGGATTAAGTTCATAAATTATTAGGTTTATTAGGTATTATTAGGTTCAGTTGGCATCCTCCATAAAGGACGCCAACAACAGAACCACTGTTATCAGGATAGTTACAGAGTTCTGGATAATAATTCTACAACTAATAAACTCCAAGAGCTACAGAGTCTGATAAATGATTGACTATCTGCCTGACGGATGAATGTGTGGCAGAAATAACGGATTATGCTTAGATGTTTGCAAAGGTAGATATGTGCTTTAATGGATGGATGGATGGATGGATGGATGGATGGATGGATGGATGGATGATCTACACATGTAAACATCTGAACATCATCGATGGACAGATAGAATGACAGAGGAATGGATTGTGGAATGGATAGATGAATGAAATGTACATTAGAAGAAGTGAATGGATGGATGGCTGGATGGATGGATGGATGGATGGAAGCTTGATTGATCAGATGGATGGAATTTTGAATGGTAGAGAGAAATTTGCTTTGGTAGATGGATGGATCGATGAATGGATAGATGGATGGTTGAATGAATGAATGGATGGATGGATGGATGCATGATTGAATGTGGGAAGGGATGAATGCATAAATGGAAGGATGGGTGGATGTGTGTTGGAATGTATTGATGGATGTTTGTATTGGTAGATGGAAGTGCACTTCGATGAATGGATGCATGGATGGATGGATGGATGGATGGATGGATGGACGGATATGTGTTTGGATGAGTGGTTAAATCAGCAGACAAATAGAGAGTTAGATGGCTCTTTGGATCTATGAAGAAAAGAAAGATGAGTAAATAACTAAATGGATGGATGGATAGATAGATGGATGAACCAATGATGAAGGGATGGATGAATGCATAAATGGAATGCAGGAATTTGGGACTGAATTTAAGGATGGATTTTGGCATGGGTAGAAATGGACTTTGACGAATGGATGAATGGGAGGATGGATGTGTTGATTTAAATGAGTGTACAGACTGAATAGAAAGATGAGTGCACATCTATATGGATTGATGGATGATGTATGGATCTGTGTTCTGAGGTGAATGTATACCCCAGCTTTGATGTAGATGGGGACGAAGATCCATCCTAGAAAGAGCACTATGACCAGAGCCTAAAAGAGGACAGAAAGACAAAAGATCAAAAGATGATCTCTTTTCCAAACATTAAAGTGGATTTTCTGAAAAGAAAAAATATTACTCAACACAGCACCGTGACCAACACTCACGTTCCATTCGAATCCTCCAATGGCGATTCCTGCAGCCGCTCCGGTCCCCGCAAGGCCCACAAAGTGACCACTGCCGATGTTACTGGCGAACAGGGACGCTCCAATCTGGCCGAGAGAAAAAGTTACTGATAAAAGAGTCAGCTGCAACTTACAGCTTCGTGAAAGTGAAAGTGACTATGTATCACACAGCACAGCAAAGTAATGCATCTCTGTATCTAACCTAGCATAAATCCAGCATCCAGGGAGCAGTGTTGGGGATGGTGCCTTGCTCAAGGGCACCTCAGGGTAACCTACTGATCCGGGACTTAATCCCACAACCTTCCGATCATGGTGCCTAGTCCCAGACCACTAAACCACTACTGACCAGAGATGCTCCACCAGCTAAAATGACAAAAAAAAAAAGGAAAGGTTGTAGGAAAACTAATGTGAACGAAAAGCTTGGCATGATTTCAAAGAAAATTATGTTTAAGTAAGGAATTGATATTCTAACAGGTGTGGTAACATTTACCAGCTGCTTGATTAGCAATGACAACCACTGCCAGATTTATTACTGAATTGATAATGACTGTTGCACAGCACGTAACGCTGATAAGAGCCGAGATGGGAAGCAGAGATGGGAAGTCATGAAGTACGAATACTTATTTAAGTAGAGTTTCTGTACTTTTTTCATTTTCAGTTTTTTTTTTTTACCCCAAACATTGAAGTTAATGGCCGTTATTTTCAGTAGATTGTTTTTATTGGAGTTGAAGTTCGAGGCTTTAATAGTCTTTAATTCTGTTAATATGGAGTGAGATTCAGTTCACTTTCAGCACAGACAGACGCTCCAGACGTCCTTCAGAGGAGACACGTCTCACTTTACACTCTCAGTACATTTACTTTACTTTACACTCTCAGTACATTCCTGTACTTTTTACTTTACACTCTCAGTGCATTCCTGTACTTTTACTTTACACTCTCAGTACATTCCTGTGCTTTTACTTTATACTCTCGTACATTCCTGTACTTTTACTTTATACTCTCAGTACATTCCTGTACTTTTTACTTTATACTCTCAGTACATTCCTGTATTTCTTACTTTACACTCTCAGTACATTCCTGTACTTTTAATTTATACTCTCAGTACATTCCTGTACTTCTTACTTTACACTCTCAGTACATTCCTGTACTTTTTACTTTATACTCTGAGAGCATTCCTGTACTTTTAATTTTATACTCTCTGTATATTCCTACACTTTTTCTTTTATACTCTCAGTACATTGCTGTACGTCTTACTTTATACTCTCATTACATTCCTGTACTTTTCCCACACGTACTGAGTAAACTAGTTAATTCAGTGCTTCATTTTTTAAAGAATGTATGGACTTTTGTTGAAGAGCAAGAGGAAGACGTGTATCCAGAAAATGAATTGAAAAGGTTTGGGATTTTTGGTAGGCGTTGGTTTAAGAAAATGTAGAATTGTACATTTTATAGCCAAATAAAAGTTACAGCCTCTAGTGAGCGGGGGAGAACAGATAAGGCATATCAGAACAGGAATCCTTTCAGACCCACATTTGGCATTCTGAACATTATGGCCCCATAAAATCATTTATACATTTAATAAAGAGATGAGAGTTTTTGGAAAACAGATATAAGTGAAATGACACGTATTGGTCATTACATTGCTTTAAAAAACATTCTACAGATTTAATTAAAAGATAAAGGTATATTACTTTTAAATATAATGTCAAACTTTACTTTCTGAAATTTGGATCTTGGTGTATTTTCTCCTGGAGGTTGGACTCTTTAAAAGTAAAAGCAGTTGGTTTTGTCTCACAGTCCAAAGCTGGTTAGAATAAGTGTCTCAGATGATTGATGGACAGACAGATGTACAGTTGCAGGAAAATCCCTTGAAGCTGTATAGATCCTTTATGATGAGGTTCTTCGTGCTTTGAGTTCCTTCACACTTTTCTGAATTAAAAAGGTTCCTCAAAACACCAACAGAGGCATCTCAACTTACCGGCCACCACACCATGCTCCTTCCAGCCAGGAAGAAACCCCCAACTGTAGAGCGGTTGGTCCTCACCATGGCCTGTGGAGGAGAGACGGTGTTATTCTTTCATTCACATCGGTTCATACTTTCCTAACAATTCAATACAGTCATTATAATTGACCCAAAAACATAACCATCCCAACAACATGGTAGCGAGACCAGCTATGCTATACAGGTTGCAGACAGCAATGAAAAGACAAGATTGAGATGTCAGCTGAGATTTCCGTATGGAGGGACGAAGATGGACAGGATAATAGAGGGACGGCTTAGGTTGGACAGTTTGGAGACAAAGACAGAGAAGTGAGGTTGCATTGGCTTGGACATGTCCAGAGGACGAGACGAGTTTTATATCAGGAGAAGGATGTTGAAGATGGAGCTGCAACAGGAGAAGCGTTAGGACAAAGAGCAGGTTTATGGATACAGTGAGAGAGGATATGCAGATGGTTGATGTGAAAGAGGAAGATGCAGAGGACCGGAAGAAATGGAGGCAGACGATCTGCTCTGGAGACCTAGCAGGATTATATTAAAGTGTCCAACACATCAAATGTGTTTAAGACAAATAATTAATTTAAATTTAAATTAAAGTTTAAATACTTACTTGCCTATGGACCTATGGCTCAAGAGGTCCCAGGTTCAAATCCCACCTCTAACACTACCACCACTGGGTCCCTGAGCAAGACCCTTAACCCTGAGTGTCTCCAGGGGGGACTGTCCCTGTAATTAGGACATGGAAGTCCCTCTGGATAAGAGCGTCTGATAAATGTCATAAATGTAAATGTAATTTGAAAAAAGCTCCATTCATCATCACTGTCAACATTTCTGATAATTTCACACTAAACCCTCACCGAGTGACTTCAGCTTGATCAAGCAAATAAAAAAACTGCTTTGAAAACAGTGAAGCAGTTTAGATGTGCATCCTGTTATTCATCTTTGCTAAATAGAATCAAAATTTTCATCATTTACATTTGAAAAAGGATTTACACTGCTTATTATTTACACTGTCTATCTATCTATCTGTCTGTCTATCTGTCTGTCTGTCGCTTTAGAATAAACATGCAGTTTTATATTACATTAATGTGTGGACGTTTTGAACCCCCTCCTGCTGTCTGTGCTGAAAGCACCTGAGCAGATTTTTCCATTTACGACATTTAGCAAACACTCTTTGTCCAGAACGACTTCCTATTCCTGGGGTTCTGGGTTTTGCTCAAGAACCCAGTGGTGGTGCGGCTGGAGGCGGGAGTAGAACCCGCGACCTCTTGGTCTGTAGACGAGTATCCTACTACTAGATCATCACCACCATCTGTAATTGTTTAATTGTTTCAGTCTTATCCCGCTTTACATATTTCTGATTCGCCACAAACTCTTTAAGGTGAAAACGTTATAGTCCAGATGTATAGTTCATGCATGCCTCATTTAATATTTATGTAATTTTAATATGTTTAAGCATTTTGTTATCGATTAGTATGATAATATATGTGATCATGTTTTAAACGCCCCGCACGTTTCTTTTCTCCTCCTCTCAGCGGTCGCCTTTCTGCAGCCTTTTGTGTTTAAACACAGGTCAGCAGTTCACACATGATGATCAATAGAAGTTGAAGGAACTCACCCATATTCCCACTGCCAGGACCACCACAAAGTACACGACGATGACGGAGATGTCCGCCGGGTTGTTGATGACCGTGTTCTTGTTTGTGCTGTTCCCAGCACTCCGAACCATGGAGAAGCTGAAATAATCCACGGTCATTTTGGAGAAGGTGGCCCAGCAGAGCAAACTTCAGGTGAACTCTCCTCTGACGGGGCTCAGAGTGAACACACCTGCTCCTCCAGCCTCTTTCAAATACTGCTGGAGAGGAGTGTGTGTGTGTGTGTGTGTGTGCATGTGTACACTCTTTACCTGCCAGCATTACCAATACACACCTGATAGTTCAGATAGGCCTGTGTGTGTGTGTGTGTGTGTGTGTGTGTTATTATACATTAATAGGACAAAAACATCCTGGCCGGCAAAAACAGGAGCAACAAAATAATTAGTAATAATACGTCTGTCTGTCTGTCTGTCTGTCTGTTTATATGCGACATGTTATTATAAATGAGAAATGATAAATAATTATAAGGTATTATTACATCTGTGAAGATTCATAGAATATATAACAATAACAAGGTGTACACATAATCAGAAGTCATGAAATTATTATTATTGTTGTTGTTGTTGTTACATTATCTCATAGTATTATGTTCTAAAGCCACGAGACTGGCAATGCTGGGAGAACTGAAGAGTTTTTTGAAAATACAGATTTCTTCTTTTCACACCATTTAGGTTTTGTGTTTTGTGTTTTTTTGTCAAAAACTGAGATAAACAAACTAAGACGCCTGTGCTCGCGTCCTTACAAAGTACAAAAACCCGTCTGTGTGTGTGAGGGAGAAGGATAGGGTGGGCGTGGCCCTCTCAGGGTTAATTATAAAAGAGAATTTGTTCCTCAGAGGCGTCAGAAATCAGTAATTTGGACTGAAGTGAACTGAGAGCCATTAATGATCAACCGAGCAGGAAGAAAACCTTCCAGTAAAGGAGACCACACACCGGCTCCTCTCACGTCCTGCGGAAGAGCTGCTCCTGGTGTTCGGCAGAGGAGAGACAGTGTGGTCCAGTCTTACATTTACGGCATTTATCAGACGCTCTTATCCAGAGACGTCCATGTCCTCATTACAGGGACAGTCCCCCCTGGAGACACTCAGGGTTCTGGGTCTTGCTCAGGGACCCAGTGGTGGTAGTGCTGGAGGTGGGATTCAAACCTGGGACCTCTTGATCCAGAGGTCCATAGACAGGTACCCACCACTAGACCACCACCATCCCAGTCTTCTTCTTTAAGACACGCAGAGACACTTTCCCCACACGGTTTGGGTCACTGATTACATGCGGCAGAGTTACTGTACTACTTACTACTGTGTTTAAATAAATAAACCCCTAAAAGTGATGAGTGTTTATCCAGGAATGACCTTCATCACGTTTATTCTGTAACTATTATTCTGTCCTTCCTGGCCACTTTATCAGAAACCCATATCTGGTACAGTGAGCCTGAAGCCCAGTTGATGCAATCTGTGTTACCATCCTTTCCCCCAGTACACAACTCCAGTTAAGTCAGTGTTTCTAATAAAGTGGCCAGTGAGCTGGAGGACCAGGTGTTTCTAATAAAGTGGCCAGTTCCCACAGGTCACTGGATTTCGGGTCCAGCTTCAAGATGTTAATAAATGAGTTTGTCTGCAATGGCTGACCTATAAATTTACACAAATATAACAAAGGCTTCACACTTAATACCTGCTTGTTTACTCATCTGTAAAGGTTCCTTATTTGACAAGTGTTTCTTTTCAAGCTGTTGGTCAATATTTGAGCTTCTCTGAAAGAAAAGCTCTAATAAGCCATTTCCTTCAACAGGATACTTCATGGACCGTTTTTTTTTCAGCAGACCAGAGTGCTGCCAAAAATAAATCTACAGCACTCTGCCAACGTCTTGAGCCCAACATTTCCTCATACAGTCCCATCAAAAGTTTAAGATCACTTGACCAATGGCAAAAAATCTAATGTTGCATGGTTGGATCTTAACAAGGTTCCAAAGGTTCTAAAGTAGAGCTTCAACATGCTACAAGAAATGGGAGTGAGACAAAACATTTCTTTGAACAGCAATTTATTGAAAACGACGCTTAAACTGATTTCACCAGCACTGAGCCAGAGGATCCAATTGGCTGTCCGTCAAGACGCTGGACGATCCTCTGCCCAAATTAAGGCCGTTACTGGTGCCGACTGCAGCCCCGTAACCATCAGACGGCATCTGAGACTGAAGGGCTTCAAAAACCAAAACGTCTTCAAAGGCCTCGTCTCCTCGAACGCCACAGAACTGACCGTTTGGACTTCACAAGAGAGCACCAAACATGGGACACTGAAAGGTGGAAGAAAGTTTTATTCTCTGAAGAGAAAAAAATGTAACCTTGAAGGTCCAGATGGTTTCCAAGATTACTGGCATGACGAGCAGATCCCACCGGAGATGTTTTCTACGCGCCACAGTGGAGGGGCGCCATAATGGTCTGGGGTGCTTTTTCCTTCAGTGGAACAATGGAGCTTCAGGAGGTGCAGGGGCGTCAAACGGATGTTTGATGTTGCAGAGAGCATCCCTCATGACTGAGGGCCTCGTCTGTGTGGGAACGACTGGGTTTTTCAACAGGACAACGCTGCAGTGCACAATGCCCGCAGAACGAGGGACTTCTTCCAGGAGAATAACATCACTCTTTTGGACCAACCCGCGTGTTCCCCTGATCTAAATCCAATTGAGAACCTTTGGGGATGGATGGCAAGGGAAGTTTAAAAAATGGACAACAGTTCCAGACAGTAGATGCCCTTCATGCGGCCGTCTTCACCACTTGGAGAAATGTTCCCACCCACCTCAGGGAAACGCTTGAATCAGGCATGCCGCAACAAATTTTTGAAGTGATCAACAATAACGGTGGAGCTACCCATTACTGAGGTCATGTTTGGAACTTTGATTTCTGCTTGGGGTGTTTTTGGAGGTGTGGTCCTAAACTTTTGATCAGCTGTAAAACAGCCTGTTTCAGTTTAAGCGTTGTTTTCAATAAATTGCTGCTCAAAGAGATGTTTTTTCTCACTCCCATTTCTTCTTGTAGCATGTTGAAGCTCCACTTGGAACCTTGTTAAGATCCAACCATGCAACATATGATTTTTTACCATTTACCATTTTACCAAGTTTACCAAGTCTTAAACTTTTGATCTGGACTGTATTTTGCTTCCAAGGATCCAGACGTTCTTGTATTTTTAATTTCGTTGAGGAACAGTTCTCCAGATCTTCCAGAAGAAGTGTTGTTGTCTCTCATTTCTGTACATTCTCAGTTCAGAAGGAGCAGCAGTGGCATAGTGGTAAGGGAGCTGGCCCCAAAATCAGAAGATTGATCCAGATCCAGACCAGTAGGTTGCCCTGAGGTATGCTTTAGTAAGGTACCGTCCCCATCACTGTTCCCCAGGCACTTTCAATAGCTGCCCCCTGCTGCACGGTGTGTGTGTGTGTGGGTAAAATGCTGAGGTGTCATTTCGTTGTGGTTCACTGTGTGCTGTGCCGTGTTTCACAATGACAAGAACAGTCACTGGAGAACTCCGGGAAGCCTGGAGAACTGTTTCTGAAGAAGACTTAAAGAAAGGAGCTGGTCTAAGAGAGTTGAGGCTGCGCTGAAGAATAACGGTGGTGGTGGTGGTGAATATCGGACTTTAAAACTGGTTAGAATTCTACAAACTCTCTGTGTTTAGACTGGATTTATTGTCTCAATATCTTAGAAAATTGAAATAATGAAAGGTGTCTAAAAACTTTTGCACAGTACTTTAAATATACATGTTCCCCATCAGAGATGATAATAATGGTAGTAATAAAAGATTTATTTCACTTAATTAACATTTAATTTGTAGTCAATTTTTAAAGTGTTAATAGTGAAGGTTAGTGATTAGTTAATGATTTCTCCTTTTCTTTCTTTTACTGAACAAGGAAGTAAAGTCTGTTTATTTTTCTTACAAAACCCTGCAGATAATCTGTGAGATCACAGCTGAACTGTTCTCCACTCTGAATAATAAATCTGTCCAGCCAGAGACACTTCTATCAATCAGGTTACCCAACCCACCGACCCTGAACTGATCCTGAACCAACGCTGAACCGACCCTGAACCGATCTAGAACCGACCCTGAACCAATTCTGAACTGACCCTGAACCGATTCTGAACTGATCTTGAACTAACCTTGAACCGATTCTGAACTGATCCTGAACCGACCCTGAACCGATCCTGAACTGACCCTGAACCGACCCTGAACCGATCCTGAACTGACCCTGAACCGATCCTGAACTGACCCTGAACCGATCCTGAACTGACCCTGAACTGACCCTGAACCGACCCTGAACCGATCCTGAACTGACCCTGA
>CM029383.1:22934677-23045614 GCA_017165825.1 Hepsetus odoe
TGGATCAGTTATTGGGATCTCCTCCTTCACTGTCCTGCTGGTCGCTGGTCCAGAGGGTCAGGTTGTCCCTCAGCAGCTGCATGATGAGCGTGGAGTCTTTGTAGGAATCCTCGTTCAGATTGTCCAGGTGACCGATGGCCTCGTCGAACGCCTCCTTGGCCAGCTGGCAGGCCTGCTCCGGCGCGTTCTGGATCTCGTAGTAGAAGACGGAGAAGTTGAGCGCCAGGCCGAGGCGGATGGGATGCGTGGCCGCCATGCTCTTGCTGATGTCGAAGGCTTCCTTGTAGGCCGCTTCAGAAGCCTCGACGGCGGACGCCCGCTTCTCTCCAGTCGCCACTTCGGCCAGGTAGCGGTAATAGTCTCCCTTCATCTTCAGGTAGAAGACCTTGCTCTCCAGCTGGCTTTCATCGCAGTTTTTGATCAAGTACTGGTCCAGCAGGGTCAGCACGTCCCGGCACACAGACTCCAGCTCCTTCTCAATGGTCTCACGATAGGCTCGCACCAGCTCCAGCTTCTTCTCGCTGCCGTCCGCCGCCGTCTTCTGCTCAATGCTGGAGGTGACGCGCCACGAGGAGCGCCGGGCTCCCACCACATTCTTGTAGGCCACAGAGAGCAGGTTGCGGTCCTCGTTGGACAGAGGCTCGTTCAGCTCCGTCACCTGAGAAGAAGAAATATTGGAAAGGTAGAGGGTGATTCATTAAAAGCTTCCCCTTATCTTTCCACTTATTCCAGATGTTCCCCACATGTTTGGAGTCCAGATGTGGTCAGTTTAGTGACACTACACCCTTTCATTCCCATTTTTCCTTACAAATGAATCATTCATTAAGGTGGAGAAGACTTGTGGAGGTGGTTTAGGACACAGTATGACTGTAAAAATAAAGAAATACAGGTCCTTCCAGACTGATCTCAGATCAGATTCCTCCATGTTTGTCAGGGTATTTGGCAGCAAAACTGATCCTGGATCAGCCCTTATTAACTTACCCTATTGATTAAATGGGCAGAAACGGCCACACAGTAAGCATCTACGCGGTAAGTCATCCTGTGCCCAAACCACGTTGACGAGTCTTTTCATTTTGAGCGAGATGCAGTTTGAGAGACATTTCAGGAAAAAATTCATGTAAGAAGCTGCGTGATTGTTGATTTTTAGCATCCAAAGTCTCATTAAAAGGAATAAAATTTCCAAATTATATAAAAAATATAATTATTATTAGTTGCAGCGGTGGTCCAATGATTAGGGACCAGGCCCCAGGATCGGAAGGTGATCTGCTCAAATCCTGGACCAGTAGGTTGCCTGATTATCATTACTGATTTACAAGCAGTGGAAGCTTGAACCACAATAACTGCCCCACACACTGACCTTACACTGCGTCTACTTGTCCCAGCAGACTCACTTATGTGGTTTTGACACTGTATGACATGCAGCAGCTCCACTGAAGCCAGAAATGGGCCCATTTTTTATTGTGGAGGGTCATAAATTACACACACCAAATTATTGATCGAAACATCTAGAAAAAACATCCTTATTTTATTCCTGCTTCCACCGTGCAGTCGGCTGCCCTTCAAATACGAATTTTTAAAAAACTGAATGAAACGTCCCGACGAGAGATGCAGGATGCAGGTACGCCTCTCCCCTAATCCTTTCCTCCTGACCTTGCATGATGCAATGTCAGCGGAGGGACAGCACCTTTGCCGCATCCGTTATCAGCCCCAGCCTGGAAAATGACAGCAGGTCACATCCCATCATTCTGATCCCGTCTTTTCGGTTCATTTAAGAAGATTTAAAGAAAAAACAGGCCTCCAACCTGAGACCTTTACCATCTGTGTCCATCTGGATCTGCACATTTGATGCTTTGTGCACGATATTAACCCCATGATGGGAGGAACAAATATATGATGAAGGTGAAATGACATCATTTCATCTCTAATGGCATTAGTTCTCTTATTAAAGAGCCATTCTGGCCACACAATAGGCTGAGCACTTTGCAGTGTCTGCAAGCTTCTCAGCAGCGCCTCTGGTGGCCCAATGCAGAACAGCACCTATTCTTCTAATTCCAAGCATTATTATTATTATTATTATTATCATTATTATTATTATTATTATTTAAAATACAAATATGTCCTTTACTGGATAATTTGCCAAATCACTAATAATGACAAAGCACTAATGATGCTCAATATTCAAAACTGGGATAATTATATTACAAAAATAAAAAACAATCTCATCTTCAGCATCTTCAGCATCATCATCATCATCATCACTCACCAGCTTCATGGCCGAGGCCATGTCATCATAGCGCTCGGCTTGTTCGGCCAGTCTGGCTCTCTGGATGAGCTGCTCCCTGTCTGCCATCCTGTCTCTCTCTCCTTCACTCTCTCTTTCTTTCTTTCTCCTCTCCTCTCTCCTCTTCCGTCCCTCTCTTTCTCTCTTTTGCTCCTGCGCGGTCAGAAGCGCTCTCTCTTCCCTCGTTTCTCCTCTTTCTCTCCTCTCGGCTTCCTCTCGATGGAGCGCAGGGACGAAGGTGATGATGATGGTGGTGGTGATGATGTTGGAGGGGGTGGAGGAGCGCGCACGCGCGAGGGGAATGTGGAGCAGCGCACGTGTGTACGTGTGTGTGTGTGTGTGTGTGTTGGGGGTTATAATGGGGTTAAATATATATGATATCTAATAAACGTTGTTCTTTTGATGGATCGATTATTACCGCGATATTAATGAAGTGTTTTATTAACGCGCTGCTGCTGCTCTGGAATAAAGAAGGATTTGGGGGGGGGGCTGATCGGGGACTGGTTGTATTTAATGGTGACGTCACATTCTAAAAATAGAACCCACACCCACACGCGCAACGGCGGCGCGCATGCGCACAGCGCCGTGCTGCATTCTTGGGCGCAGCGGTCCGAGTGCGCATGCGCGAAATCTCATCCAGCGTTTAAGAGCGGAGATTTCATACACCTGTTTACCTGTCCCCCCCCATTCACCTGCTTCTCCCCAACTCTGATACTTACTTTATTATAATTAATCTATAAACAGTACTATATTTTTATTATTATAGTATTATATCTATAAACAGTATTATATTATTATTATAGTATTATATCTATAAACAGTATTATATTATCATTATAGTATATCTATAAACAGTATTATTATAGTATTATATCTATAAACAGTATTATATTATTATTATAGTATTATATCTATAAACAGTATTATATTATCATTATAGTATATCTATAAACAGTATTATTATAGTATTATATCTATAAACAGTATTATATTATCATTTTAGTATTATATCTATAAACAGTATTATTATAGTATTATATCTATAAACAGTATTATGAACACTGGCGTTACTTTGATACTGTGTATGTTCATATTTACCCACCAAATCTACTAAATCTAAATATATAACTACACAATATATAAAAAAGTGAAAAAGTGAAAGTGACAACCCTCGTCATTGCGAGGTCACAGCACAGCACACATGAACCACAACGAAATTGGACCTCTGCATTTAACCCATGCACACTCAAACACCGTGCAGCAGTGGGCAGCTATTGAAAGCGCCCGGGGAGCAGTGACGGGGACGGCACCTTGCTCAAGGGTACCTCAGGGCAACCTATTGGGAAGGGGTTCGAACCCCCGTTCCTGCGGCCAACGCCCGAACCACCGCTGCCTAACTACAAATATATAACAGTTTTTATGTTTGTATCCTATTGTCTTACATTTAGCTGCTTTTTTATTACTTCTGTTTGTTTTATTGGACTGAGCCTTCATAAAGCTCTTATCCTGTAAATGGTTTTATATATCCAATCAGCAGTGCATAAAGTGAAAGTGACTATTCCCGTCATTGTGAAACACAGCACAGCGAACAGTGAGATGCAACCGAATCACACCTCTGCATTTTACCCACACACGTGCAGCAGGGGGCAGCTATTGAAAGTACCCGGGGAGCAGTGACAGGGACGGTACCTTGCTCAGGGGTACATCAGGGCAGGGATTCGAACCCATGACCTTCTGACACTAGGCCACCGCTGCCCCCGTATATGGTATATGGTGTAACAGTCAGACTGAATGTTTTTTTTTTTTTCTTTTCCTCTGGCATTGGGCTGATTGCCGTCCCAACAGCCTTTCAGGGTGATTCCACTGAACGCTGTTCTTCCTGTTTACCTGTGAATCTTTATTCAACTGGTTTCTCTTCCAGATCCTTCGGAGTTTAACACGAGTGTCGAACAAGAAGACTCCTGTAGGACAGGAGAGAATTCTGCCATTTTTTCCATCAGTGGGTTAATACTGTCCATCCAGCACCTTCAGGATGAGCCGGTGCAGCCGAGATAGGTTTATGGACGTTGTGAGAGGGGACATGCAGGCGGAACGTGTGAAATAGGAAGATGCAGAGGACAGGAAGACATGGAGACGAATGATCCATTGTGGCGACTCCTAACGAGGGCAGCCCAAATAAGAATAACGAAGAAAGAAGAATGAGGAAAAAGGAAGGAGGATAAAAAAAAAAATGTAAACGTAGAAGAAAGAAAAAGAATTAAGAAAAAAGAATGAGGAAAGAAGAATGAAAAAAAAGAAGAACGAAGGACAAGGAAGAGAGAATAAGAAGAATGCAGAGGCTCCTGATGGTTCATTTCTTTATTTCTTGTCCATTTTTCGGCCCCAGGTGAAGGACTGCTTGAGGAGCAGCATGCCACCGACTGAGACCTTCTACAGTGCAGCAGTCTCCCCAAGTCCCTCTCCTAGGGGGCGCTAGAGTTCATTTTCTCCACACAGCTGTCCCAGAAGGCCACCAGCCGGCTGTCCTTGTTGGCGCAGAAGTCGGTGAAGTCCCGGAGCAGGCGGTCGGCCAGCTTTTCGTCACCCAGCACGCCGGTCCTCCAGGCTTTGGTCAGCATGGTGTTGTAAGCCCAGTTGTAACCCACTCGCTCCTCACAGCCGAACAGACCCTGACTCGCGGAGGAGGCGGAGTTACGGCGTCGTCGCTGTTGACCGCACGAGTATTTCCTTTTAGAGTAGGGCAGCTGCATGAAGACTGTCCCTGGAGGAGAAATACAGAGTGGGAGAAGACGGAGAGAGAAAGAGAACGACAGCAGAGGAGAAATAAGTTCCTGACAAAAAGGAAGTGAAAAGGGTGTCCTTTCATAGCAACAGTTGCTAGGCTGGGCACACTTTTTCCCCTTTTCAAATCTGGACGAATAAAGTCAATCATCAATGCACTGGGCAGTCTTTAGAGACTAGGCTCAATTATCGAATGGTCGTGGGTTCGAATCCTGGACCAGTAGGTCGTTCTGAGGTACCGTCCCCATCACTGTTCCCTGGGTGCTGGATATGGCTGCCCCCGCTGCGTGTGGGTGAAATACAAAGGAAGCGGTCTGTTGCAGTTCACGCTGTGGGCAGCCGTTTTCCAGCACCCGGGGAGCAGTGATGGGGATGGTACCTTGCTCAAGAACAACCTACTTGTCTGCGAATCAAACTCACAACTTTGTCTGCAAACACTAGACCACCGCTACCCTTCTGTCCCCCACTGGAGAGACAGGTGTCCAAAAACATTAACACCTTTAAAACTTAACACTCTGAATAAGCAGCTCCTCTGTAATGTTGGGTTTTTTGTTGAGTGACTGATTTGAAATTAATATCACAGACAAAAATAAACTCATGTAATATTCTCTATAAAGTTAAATATATTACATTTATTTCATACCCCACAGGAAACAGAGGACGATATTCCCACCAGGGTTTCTAAAAAATGCTTCTGCTTTTCTTATTAGACAGGACGGAAGTGCTGATTGGTCAATCAATAACACATTTCTAAAAGAAATAACCCGCTACAGAAACAATGTCTGTCTCTACATAATATCTAAATGTTTTTTGATCTACCTGTGACGTGGATGTACTGAGGCTTGTTTTCAGCAGGAAAGTTAAAAGCTGACGCGGAAAACTTATCCTGGACAAAGCCGAACCTGAGCAAGGAGGAGGATGTTGTTTAATATCAGAGTAAAAATGACTTTACAGCGCGGTCTTCGACCGGCAACACACACCTCTCACTCACAGATCAACCAGCGGAGAAATTCTGCACCACGTGTGTGTCTCTGAGCGAAAGGTGGAAAGCATCGTTGTGTTTCAGATAGAAATGGACTACAAATAATCAGGCTACCTGTAGAGAATGGCCTCCTGGAAAAGCTGCATCCTGTCCCAGTAGGTCTCTGGTTCAAACCCTGACGGAGACACAATATTGCGTAATCCAGACTAATGATACGATCTGTTCGACAGCATTTCGAACATATAAATTCATTTATTTTTTCTAAAATGCTTAAAACGAGTGGAGAAGTCTAAAGTGCAGACTTAAACTCATCATTTTTTATTTAAAACTAAAATAAATAAATAAGTAATCTGAATTAAACACACCATTTCACATAATGCTCCGATATAATATGATATAATCAATATAACATGATTTTTTTTTCGTCTTATTATGACTATTCTGGAGATAAGAGGTTTTGCTGTCATTTAGCAGAGTCTGAGGTTCTCGCTGACCGTCGAACAGGCTGTCGCTGGTGTCCCTCAGCAGACTCTGGATGTTGAGGGGGATGAAGAGTTGTGCTCTGAGCGGATCTCCGTACAAGTAGGAGGGCAGAGCAAAGGGCACCTCCAGAACGGGCACCAGCAGGAATCCGCACGATGCCGCCTTCCTGTGCCAACCCTGCACCTGGTAAAACAACCCAGCTCACCGTAAAGACCTTAACACCGTCTCGGCATCCTTCCCAACGAGTGACATTTGTCGGTATAATTTATTTACAAGAAAATACTTTCATTCATTCGATTTAAAAAACTCATTTGAAAGTCTAGATACTGACCTGACCTGCATTCTAGAGTCATTTATTTATTTATTACTGGCCTTAACTGTATTCTGCCTTTTAATATCATTAGAAATTAATAAATCAAATTGTTTTAAATAATTGTTTTCAATAAATTGTTTATTTATTTTGATTAAGAACTTATTCAAGCTAAATTCTGGATATTAACTTTAGTATTTCTTTTTATTTATTTGACATATTTATAGTGAATAATTCTTTCCAGGATCACCCTAGAGCCACGCTATAATACATAATATAATATCATATAAAAAAATATGAATAACATAATAAAATTAGATTAAATAAATAAAATGATCACTAAATTTACTTAGTGTTTACTGACGGCACGAACACGGACACTCATATAACCTGAGAGTAAATCCCAGTTTGCGCTGTGGACTGAAATAAAAATGGAAATGAAAGTGCGAGTTTCGGAGGTTCAGCTGTGAATCCAGGCTGTCGGTGATCCTCCGGCGGCTGTGATTAAATCACCGCTTGTTATTAAAGCACAGATTATTAAAGCCCCTCTTTATACTGACCATCTCAAACAGGACAGCCGAAGTGACGGCCATCCAGTGGAGTTTGATCTCAAAGGCGGAGTTGAGCGAGAAGTTTCCATGGTAATAGCAGCTGCACCACTCAGAGCGATCACTGCGGTTATTAACGTCCACGTCCAGAGTGACCGTCTTCTGCTCTGGGACTGTGGCAGCTGGAGGGAGGGAGGGAGGGAGAGAGAGAGAGAGAGAGAGAGAGAGAAAAAAACAGACAGACAGAGGGGGGGCAGAGAGAGAGACAGACAGACAGACAGAGAGACCAAAAGAAATAGAAAGAGAGAGAGAGATAGACATATGGATGGATAATGGGAAAATAAAATGAAATAATGGTGAAATGAAATAAGGATTTAGGAATGAGAAATTGAGTGATTTGAGGAAATGATTGCGTGATGAAATGAGATGAGATCAGATGACGAGTTAGTTCTAGTTTGAAGTTCGTCACTCAAAGGAGCCAAAAACGTTCATCACATGAAGATTTCATTAAACCAACTCCAAGATGTTTCTTACATGTTCTACAAAGCTCCTCAGTCCTTCATCTTTCTTATTGACCACGTCACTGAAATAAAAGCCTGTCCGAAAGATGAAGGGACCACACAGCGTGTCTTAATGAGAGTAACGGTCTACTACTGTCCTCTGTTCAGTACCGTGGGACAATTTTTTGGGTCCAACAACCGTCAAGGCAGGACCGTCCCCAACGACATGTTTTAGCTCCAGAGGTGCACTTTACTGTTAACAGGCACGGACTATCATCCATCTTTCTCTCTTTCATCTGCCGCCTTTCATCAATGGTCTGGACCACCAGGGAGCTGGTCTTATTCGTGTCCACTTTCTGTCCACTCAAGTTTAGCTCATAAACTGCCCTAAACGCCTATACAGTGAAGTGAAAGTGACTATTAGTCATTGTGAAGCAGCACACTGTGAACCACGGCGAAATCATTTCTCTGAATTTAACACACACACATAGTGCTGCAGTGGGCCGCCATATCTAGCACCCAGGGAGCAGTGATGGGGACAATACCTTGCTCAAGGGTACCTCAGGACAATCCACTGAGTCACAGAGGAGGGGTTGGAGACAGAGAACCTCCCCTCTGGTGTTATCAGGGCTCCAGTGGAGTTTTACAATCTTGATGTCTCATGCGGTTTCACGAGGAGACACATAGAGGTCCGAGGACGTTCCTTGTGCAGAATGTGCTGAACATCATTCAATCCTTGGAGAAGGTATTCCAAAAATATTTCAAAATAGTTTTTTGAGATTACTGCAGAAATCAATTTCCCGATTTATTTAACCTCACTCACTTCCTGAGCTGCTTGTCCTGATTAGGGTCACGGACGGTGCTGGAGCCTATCCCAGCTCTCACTGGGCAAAAATACACCGGGTTACCAGTTCGTCACAGCGCAGAAACACACACACACACACACACACACACACACAGGCCAATTTATCACCACCTCCAAGGCTTTGGGCAGAATCTCTTGGAGGAAGCCCATACAGACATGTGGAGGATATGTCCACTCCAAACAGAAAGGACCCGGACCGTCCCACCTGGGAATCGAACCCAGGACCTTCTCACTGTGATGCGAAGGTGGTATTGAACACATCTAACCTGTTGGTTCAGTGAATGTAAAATCACTGAGGTTCATCTGATGCTGCAAAGTTGGAACCTATTAGTCCCTCCATCAGTTTCTGGACACTGTCTCTGGTGGTCCTGTCCATTTGAAAAGGGGATTCTAATGGACCTCTTCCCTTCTAACCAAGACCGCCAGTGCTAAAGCTATATAGCTGGTAAAAATGTCCCTTCTTTTTCTTTCTGGATGTTAAGGTGTCCACCAGAGGAAGCCGGTTTCCCCTTCTGTTTCCCTTCTTGGTTCCTCCAGAAGTTCTCCCTCAGTTTGATGCTCACCAGAGGCCCGGATCGGATTCTGTAAAGTTACTTTGTCAAAAAGTTGTAAAAATATAAATAAATCTGGGGGGGCGGAGAGATGATGGAGATGGACAGAACTATAAAGTGCACCTACAGGATCAGTGGAGCTGAGGAATCACACAGTGAGTGTAAACACAAGGGAAGAGGAGCAAAGTGAAATACATCACACTAAAAATACAATAAACACATAAAACAAAGCAAAACGCCGCAAGCAAAGCAGGCGGAAGCGTTAAACACGAAGGTCAAGCGAGAAAGCTCTGGGACGGTCAGTTTCGGGCTGCGTCTTGGGAAAGTTAGGGCATCCGGCTGGGAGAGCAAAAGCTGGAGGAGAGCAAGACGAGGCCGCAACCGACACTACCGGACCACAGCATGCTGACGTCCCACACCGGGACGACGGGAAAGCGGACTAGCCTACGTGCACACCGGACACCTTCCAACCTGCCACTGTAATCACGACCATAAAATCTGAACCACTCACACATACCTCATGGACGCAAGTGGATGTTGGAACATTTGGGTGCAATTAAATCATTAAGAAGTCAGTTTAATTCCTTTGGTTTATAAGAGGGCAGTGGATAATAGACAGCTTTGGGACAAAAATAAAAGTGATTTGATTCCCTAAGAGGGTAAACTGTGGGACAAAAGCGCTTCTCCTGCTTCAACATCCGGCTGAAGCGTCCTAGAACGAGAAACCAAACCCCCATTTTTCTCTTTTATTTGTGAATTGTGACTATTTGTCCTTGTGAAACAGCACAGAGTGAACCACAACAAAAAGCACCCTCTGCTTTTCACGCAGACACACCGTGTGGCAACCGCGGAGCAGTGACTGGGACAGTGCCTTGCTCAAAGGAACCTCAGGGCAACCTGCTTGTCTGGGATTTGAACCCCTGACCTCCTGATCCTGGAGCCTGGTCTCTAAACTCTACACCACTGCTGTGTTTTGGAGGGGTTACACAGAGACCTCATTAATAAAATGTTCTAAAATGTGTGTTTTATTATGTTTTAGAATGAAAATTATCCAGCCTGTTACACTGACGTTCACTTAATCCCTTCAGTCTCATAACATCACCGGATTTATTGATTTAAGAGGTGCTGATACACACTGTGACTGATTACATAATCAGCGGATGATCGTCAGTGTGTTCTAGCGAAAGAGGGCGAGGATGGAGGGATGTAGAAACAAAGGCTGAGATAAGAGCCATATTACATGTTTATTGTGCACCACACTGCACGACAAGGTGCCAATAAATTCACTCACAGAAAGCGAAAACGAGATTTTCCAGCATGCTGCTCTCCTATTGGTGGGTTTACAGGCACGCAGTGCTCACGATATCTCCAACACGGTCCCAACCTGGCTTTCAATCACGATTTGGCATTCACTTTACTGAAGGTGTTTATAAACTACAATTCTGTGCAGAAGTTCTTCATTTCATTTAACAAAGAGCTAAACATCTAAGCATCTAAAGGTTCTAGATAAAGGGGTTCCACCCACTCAGCGTTCAGCATCAGCAGTGAATGAATCCCCTGATCATCTGGAATCATCTACACCTGTTTCTTCACTGATTCTTGTCTTAAGTTGGACGCTTTGTTCTGCTTGAAGGTTCAGACGTAGATCACGGTGTGGATTAACCAACAAAAAGGGACTGGACTGAAAATGAGAGACAACAACACTGTCCTTCAGGAAGATCTGGAGAACTGCTCAGGTACAGAGACTGGACTGAACATGAGAGACAACAACACTGTCCTTCAGGAAGATCTGGAGAACTGTCCCTCACCGAGACATTAAAAATACAAGAAAGTCTGGATATTTGGATGCAGAACATGAAGAAATCAGGGCTTCATGTTCTGTATTCTTCTGTATTTGGTATTACACTTTTCATTTATCACAGAAAAACACAGATCAACCAATATTTAATAAACAAATTTTTCAAAAAAAGCTAAAAGCTGTTGTCATGACAACATCAAGCCCACAATATAAGTTTACTGCCACACCACACAATATGAGGCCAATAAAACCTTCATACCAGTTTTCTGAGTGATTTCAGTTCACGTGTGCTGCATGTCAGATTATACAACTAAGGTGTGGGAGAATCCGCCCAGGATGGGGCTGGGAGGAAGGGACGGGGCTGTTCTACAGACTCCTCAACATCTACTCACAGCATGCAGCCCTGGAGGACTGGAGGAGGAGCGTGAGTCACGCAGAGCCCGGATGATGAAGATGTTCGGTCTTCAAGGCAAAGATTCAATCTCTTAAAGGAGAATTGCAGTGATTTCAATTCATTTTGTAGAAATCAGTGTAAACGAAGTCATCCAGGGCAGGTTCGGTGTGTGGGACCCAGATTTCTTTGAAATGGTGGTGAAAGGAACCAGACGTCTAATCCACCCTTTTAATTTCCTCTTTAAACCCACCGGTGAACCTACATGTGACAATTTTCTGTACTACTTCTAACTACTTTGGAAATTTACTTTCTGTCTAATAAAAACACTTTGTGTGTGATAGAGGTGGTTTAAAAAAATTCCTTTGGTGCTTAAAACCTTTTTTATTGATGTACTTTTGTGTGGAACCGTATGTGTGCTCTTCTTATATGTAGCAAATGTGCTAAAATAGTTTTTAAAATCAGGAACTATTTATTCCTAAAGCTCCCTGCATGCTTTCCCTTCACCAGAGATTTCATTTTAGCCCAGAATATTCTCCAGTGTCTGGAAAAACAACGTCTCGGCCATCCGGCAGCATCTTCACAACTATGTCATGTCATGACTCAGGAATCGGAAGGTCGTGGGTTCGAGTCCTGGACCAGGTGGTCACCTTGAGATACCCTTGAGCAAGGTATTGTTCCCATCACTGCTCCTGGGCTGGACATGGCAGCCTCTTGCTGCACTATGTGTGTTCACGACTGTGGGTTAAATGTAGTGGACAAATTCAAAGCACTTCATTTGACAGATTCAGACGTCTGGTTCCATTCACCACCACTGTTAACAATTCAGACTCATTAAAGTCCTTCAGAACAGCGTTTCCACACCCACTCCGAACAATCAACGAAATGGAGGAATATCCTTTATGCCTCATGAACCGCACAGGAAGGCCAAGAAATCGACGTTACTGCAGCTGTTTTACTGCAGAAGCATCTAAACATGGACTTCCTCCATGAAATGGACCTGCCGCCAGGCTCATTTAGTGCCCTGGGAGGGTTTTTGGACTCTGTATGTCCCCGTGTCCAGGTCCTCCACCACTATAAGGGCAGAAAACCTGCCTCACAAAAGCATCCAGCCAACAGGCTGCAAGCTGAAGTACCTGCTGCATGAACTTCCATATGAATGTGGAGTGTGAGCGCTCAGCTGCGTCTAGTCCAGCCTATCAGAGAGCTCATCTCTAATCCTGCAGCCGTACTGCAGCACTAAGAATAGAAACTGTGCTTAAACTGCAGAACGCAGTTTATAAAAACATTGACCAGGACTGGGTCTCATTAGAAACTGGCCGACGGCGTCATTATAATTAATATTAAACATTGAGTTCGTTTTATGCGTTTCAGTGACGTTATACTCATTACGACCTGCATAATATCTCATAAATCAGTTTAAAAAGCCTTGGAATTGCATTATTAATAATACTGAACTATTTAAAACCTTTTCAGAACCTTTCAAACATTGGTTCCGTTTAACGTGTTCAATAAAGCTAGAGATTTTTAACGGGTTAATTCACTTTAACTGAAGTTTGACTCATTACGACCTGCATTATACGGCATAAATCCTTTTTTAAATGCCATCGTTACCTGCAACTATTTGTTGAGACGCAACACAGAAATCTCTGGAACTTTACTGAACTTTTAAAACAGGCCCGATATTTGTGCTGCGTTGAAAATAAATAATGAATAAATCAGAAATGGTTCAAATTCTTTTTCATTTTGACAACTTACTATGCAAATACGAGTCATTGTTTATTACTTCCGTTATGTAATGCAGGTCGGAACGAGTTGAATGAAGTGAATTAACCAGATAAAAATCTCTTGAACCTTATTGGGCGTATAAAACCGTTTATAAAACCATTTAGTTGAACTCTTTACGACCTGCACTGCTGACAGAAAATGACTTGTAATTGCATTATTAGTCTTAATAATGAACAATAAACTATTCAGTCAATCGTGTGAGGTATGTTTAAGGCCCAAATGGGCGGGTCACGCTGGGCAGATGTGGGCGGGGCAGGCTGTGTACCTAGCAGGGCGGCGGCCTGGCTGCGTCCTCCGAAGCTGCGGCTGAAGGAGCTGTGCCTACTTGCATACGACGCCGGTCGACTGGGCAGCCACGGCAGCAGGAAGGCGGGCAGGTCACACGGCCTCCTCTCCTCCAGAACAAACGCCACCTCGAACCACTTCCTCTGGAAGAGCGCGAAGTCCTCCACCGCCGCCGTCGACCACACGCCAGCGCCGCCCGGGGGCAGCTGGGTGGCAGGACCTGAGGGACCAGGAAAGCAATACAATAACAATAATGAATAAACCAGAACCGGAACATTCTCCGTTCAGAAGCTCCCGTTCAGGGGTCACCGCAGTGGATTATCCGTCTCCGTTTCTTCCGGTCCTCTGCATCTTCCTCCTTCAAACCGAACACCTGCATGTCCTCTCTCACCACGTCCATAAACCTCCTCTTTGGTCTTCCTCTTCTCCTCTTTCCTGGCAGCTCCATCTTCAACATCTTTCTCCTGATCTACTCCTCGTGTCTCCTCCAAACTTTGGTGTTTTGTAGAAAAGAACAATAAGAACTAAAAGTCTGCTGTTTTAACCTGCGTGAAGCATCATAATGTCTCGCTTCCAAAGATCCACACTTCTGCTGTATTTTAATGTCTCTGTGAGGGACAGTTCTCCAGATCTTCCTGAAGGACAGTGTTGTTGTCTCTCATTTTCAGTCCAGTCTCTGTACCTGAGCAGTTCTCCAGATCTTCCTGAAGGACAGTGTTGTTGTCTCTCATGTTCAGTCCAGTCTCTGTACCTGAGCAGTTTGATAGTTCTGTGTTGGTTAATCCACACCGTGATCTCCGTCTGAAAGTATATTTGGACAAATCGCTCTCACAGGATGAAAGGTGGGGACACCCTGGACAGGACACCAGTGCATCACAGGGCAGACAACACCTGCTCACACCTAGGAAGGAAACTGGAGCTCCTGAAGAAAACACACACACGACATGGGGAGAACGTCCCATCTGGGAATCGAACCCAGGACGTTCGCGCTGTGAGGATTAGAGTGTCTATAAAACGAGCATATGTAAAATGTCTCACCCTTCTCACTGTCCTTGTCTACGATCTTGTAGAAGTAGAAGCCGTAGACAAAGGTGCGCATGGCGTCTCCAGACGCGTGAGCGATCAGGCCTTCGTCTAACATTTTCTACACAGACACAGTCAGATAAAGAATTCAGATTTTAAATCTTCCCATTCTGAACGGAGCTTATTTGCTCTTTTTCTATAAAGACTTCTGGATTACCGTCAGAATTCATGGGATCAAACTAACATCTCACTCCACTGCTCAATTAACACACTCTGATTAACACACACTCGGCAATTAACACAAGCATACACACTAACACAAACAAACACTCCGATTAACACAAGCAGACACTCCCATTAACACAAGCACACACTCCCATTAACACAAGCACACACTCCAATTAACACAAACATTTAGCATTTAGCAGATGCTCTTATCCAGAGTGACCTCCACGTCCTGATTACAGGGACAGTCCCCCTGGAGACACTCAGGGTTAAGGGTCTTGCTCAGGGACCCAGTGCTGGTAGTGCTGGAGGTGGGATTCAAACCGGGGACCTCTTGATCCAGAGTACTGGGCAAGTACCACCACTAGACCACCACCACAAACACACACTCCCATTAACACAAGCACACTCCAATTAACACAAACTCCAATTAACACAAACACACGCTCTGATTAACACAAACACACACTCCAATGAACACAAACACACTCCAATGAAAACAAACACACTCCAATGAAAACAAACACACACTCCAATTAACACAAGCACACTCCGATTAACACAAACACATGCTCCGATTAACACAAACTCCAATGAGCACAAACACACTCCAATTAACACAAACACAAACTCAGAGTAACACAAACTCCAATTAACACAAGCACACACTCCTATTAACACAAACACACACTCCAATTAACAGAAACACACACTCCCATTAACACAAACACAAACTCCAATTAACACAAGCACACACTCCCATTAACACAAACACACACTCCCATTAACACAAACACACTCTCCAATTAACACAAGCACACTCTCCAATTAACACAAACTCCAATTAACGCAAGCACACTCTCCAATTAACACAAACAAACACACACTCCAATTAACACAAACTCCAATTAACGCAAGCACACTCTCCAATTAACACAAACAAACACACACTCCAATTAACACAAGCACACACTCCAAACGAATGAATGCTAGACGTACTAACATGCTAGACATGAAACTGTTTTGATTTTATTACTCTGCCCCACCCACCGCCTCCTTTACACCTCGGCTCCCCAAACCCAAAATTTTATACAACCCTTTATAAAGTAAGAAATATTTTCAGTTGTTATTAACGGCAGTTTCCTAACGAATATTAATCGGCTGTGTGTGTGTGTGTGTGTGTGTGTGTGTGTGTGTGTGTGTTTTGGTGAATACAAGCAGATTTTCCAGGTTTGTTTTGAAGTGGAGCTGATCAGTCGTTCTGTGATGGATGAAGGTGATGCTGTTAAGATCTTTAAAAGCAGGAACAGGATGAAAGGCTGGAGATGAGAGTGTTTGCTCTTAACCTGCATGATCTCCACGGCGATGCCCTGAGTCGCCACATTCTCCAGCGAGTTCATCAGCCAGTGAACCACCTCAGCGCTGATGAAGCAGTTCAGCGGGAGACCCTTCTGCTCCGGCAGCAACTGTACACCAGTACTGTACACACACACACACACACACACACACTCACTCTCTGTTGGGAATAGCAGCTCAGTACAAAGGTTTTGGCACCCTTAGGCAAATGATGCTTCGTAAATGCGTGGTCTACACACACTCCTGCTCTTTAATACACACTTCCTGTTTATCCCCTACATCTCAAATCAAAACGAGGCAGAAAGTTCGCACAGAAGCAACGGAAGGTCTAATATTAATATTTCTTGTTTTTCTTATTTCAAATTAAATTAACCTGGATCTAGAACTGGCACAAAACCTGTTTTGTTCTGAACTGTCTCACAGCTGGTCCTCAGCCTGTGGACTCCAACCGATTCTGGAGATTTCTGGTTTCTGTGCAGTAACCTGATTCAGTAAGATGCTTAAATAAAGCAATAATATTATATTAGAATTTATAAAATCAGGGTCTGAGTTTTGCTACAGGTTCTTACGTTGGGTGTTTGATGGCCTCCAGGATCTCCAGCAGGGTGGAGGATGAGGACAGACTCAGACTGCCCTGCTGGGAGCTGCAGAAACGAGATCACGATCAGTGAGAATAAATAATAAAATGAATACAACCCCAGTCGTATTTCTCTTTCATTTTAAGAGGACCTGTGTAAACTTCCATGGTTACCAAAAACAACACCTTATATGGAAGTTGTGGGGGTGTGTCCCAAAGTTGAAAACTTCAGATGAAAGACTGAGCTGTGATTGGTGCTCCTTTAAGCTGTAAAGTTTTATCGTTAATAAAGTTAATATTGAGTTTAAAAGATATAAACTTTAAAAACAGATGTAGTGTTAACAAAAAACTATTTTAAAAAGATATACATTGTGTGTGACCACTTTTATTGGCTAAAAAAAATATATATGCATTTTATATAACTAAAATCTTATACACTTTATAAACTTCAATATAAACCATTTTATTTTCTTTAAATATGCATCATTTTGTACAGTTTTATTTGTGTGTGATTGTTAAAACCACACTTCTACTGAAATTTGTATCTTTTAAACTCAGTATTGATCATTGTAGGCGTAGGAGCACCAAACAATTAACTAATTATTTCATTGGTTGTAAAGAAAAAGGGACACGGGACTCTGTACTGCTCGCGCCTAAAGCCTTTAAATATTATAAAACAACACAGTGACGCAAAAACTGCCAAAACACTGCGGGTCGTCTAAAAATTAAAGGAAGCATCGCTTCATTTCTCCTGCAAAGCTGCTTCTAAAAACTCTCGGAGCAGAACAGGTGAAGAACGAGCCTGAAAGCAGCGAAGTCTCTCGATTAGACTCCGTTGACTTTTCGTTTATTATCAGTTTCTACCCCGAGTCTGAAGCGGTCGCTGAAGCGGACTCTCCTGCGGCCAAAGCGCCTCCCGCTGGTCTCTCACTCGACTGGTTCCCTCCTCTGTCTGAACCAGGATCAGCAGGATTGACTCCCAGAGGCTCAGCAGGAACCTTCAGGAACCAATCAGAGAGTCAGAAACACGAAAGACACGTAAACTACCAAAACCTCTGATCGACCTGGAATATTAATATTGTTCTTATTTCACTCACTAATAACGACTGAAATAACATTATTATATAAAGAAGGGAACAGAAGTCAGTGCATGCGAATGCATAAATATAAAAATTTAAAAAATGTTTGCAAATACATTTTAGGAACTATTATATGACTTCTATTATTTATAATTAAACTGAAAAGTATAAAATAAATTTGAAAAAAAAATATATATATATTCATTATCTTAATTATTATTATACAAAAATCTTCGTAAATTTTATAATTATATATATATATATATATA
Organism: Hepsetus odoe; assembly: GCA_017165825.1. Classification (NCBI taxonomy): domain Eukaryota; kingdom Metazoa; phylum Chordata; class Actinopteri; order Characiformes; family Hepsetidae; genus Hepsetus; species Hepsetus odoe. The sequence continues at coordinate 22,952,770 of CM029383.1, forward strand.
TATATATATATATATATATATATATATATATATATATATATATATATATATATATATATACACACATATATACATACACACACACACACACACTATAATAAACATACAATATTATTTGCTGCAAGATTGTTTTAAATCTTGAAAAGTAATCATTTGTATTACTTTTCATCCTTTTAAATGTTTTGGCATCATTTCTTGCAAACACTCAGCTCTGAACACACACTATAAACTCTTTTCTTTCATGCAGACGAGTGTGTTAAAGGAGATTCTGCTTCTACACATGCAGACTGGACACCGGAGGTTTTGAGAAGAAAGTTTGGGGGAAAACTTTTAGGGAAAAAGTATAAAAGCTTTCTGCTCAAGCACAAACATATATGCACATTTAGATGTCCAAAAGTATTAAGACACGTCTTAGGCGTTACTGAATGTGATCAGGTCACTACAGTGTTCACACCCTTTCACCAGGTGGAATTTCCCATCACTACGTAACTAAACGCATGTGAGACGAGGACCAAGAGAGGCCACGTGTGAGACAAGGTCTTATTTCCTTTCAGAACTGGAACAAGAAGAGAGATAGAAACTCCTCCCCCACGACCTTCTGATCCTGGGGCCTCATCGCTCACACCACTGGACCAGTTGCCTCCCCTGCTGGGCCCAGTGGTTAGGGATGTCATTGGTTTGAATCCCATCAGTTGGTTGTCCTGAGGTTCCTAGAGCAAGGTACCATCCCCATCACTGCTCCCCAGATGCTGGATAGGGGTGCCCCCTGCTGGACGATGTGTGTGGGTTAAATACAGAGGATGCATTTGGTTGTGTGCTGTGTGTTCCCAATGACAAATAGTCACTTTCACTTAATCCTGAGTCCTGTGCTCTCATTGGCTGTAGCCTGTCGCAGCACTCACATCCGGGTCACAGCACTTGCCACACATCCGGGTTTTAGACTCACCGACAGTTAACCAGCTTGAGAGGACAGCTCATCAGTTGTTTTGTTTTGCAATTAGAACGCTCTTTTTGCCAGAGAACTTCGGGCTGGATTGCAACTTGGGGTTAGGGGTGTTTACTCTGGGAACAGCAGGAGGTTGGATTTGAACCGGTGTCCTCTCGGTTCCACCAGCTACAATTACTATTCACCTCAGAAGAAATGCTGGAGGAGCAGGATGTCTACAAACTTTTGGACATGTTGTGTATATACAGAGTTTAGGTTAATTGTTACATCACTAGTGTGAGGACTAGACCATGCAGACACAAACACACAAACACACACAGGGCTTTGTACAGTGCTGAGAGAAAGCCTTGAGAAGGCGAAGGTGCAGCCTGAGAGTAAGAAAGGTAGGAGGAGCGAGGACTGCGAATAAAATCCAGCATGAAGCCAGTGTCCTGTCAGCAGAGAAGAAGACACCAAACCAGAGAGAGAGGGGGAGAGGGAGGAGAGGAGAGAGACCCCAGAAAGTTGAACAAAGCGGCTTATTTTCAGCTTCACACCTGCAGGGCGGCTCTAACACACCTGTCTCAGGTGAATCCCTGTCACAGGGGTTCATGGGTAATGGATCAGAGGACAGTGTTAGAGGACGAGATGAAGAAAGGACCAAGCACACAAAGAAAAAACAGAAGACTCATAAAAAGAGTCTGGGGCGAAGCGCCAAGTGGGAGAAGAAAAGAAGAACATTTTTATTTTAGGGCTCTCACCTTCCGAGGGCTATCTACGTAAGTGGTTGCCATGCAACGGAGGCAGCCTCGCTGAAGGGTGCCGTTACTTTCCCCACTGTTGCATGCTGAGAAGCAATCTGCTCCTCCTGAGACCTGCAGAGAGAGAGAGAGAGAGAGAGAGAGAGAGAGAGAGAGAGAGAGAGAAGAGAGGAAAGGTCTACTCTGATCATATAATGATATATATATATATATATTATACACACACACACACACACACACACACACACACACACACACACACACACACACTATATACAATTAGACATATTATATTAATATATCTAAAAGTGAATATTATTCTGTCGTCATATTACTGTTTATTATTATTATTATGATTAACAATGACAACAACAATAATAGTAATAATAAGCAGCATCATCATTTAGGAAATATATATTTAATATTATATTCTGACAGTGGAGGGCTTTTTGGAGGCTTTTTTAGGGATGTTTGGATCTTACTTGTGTGTCTGGTCGAGCTCCAGCAGTGTAGAAAGGGCTGAAGCACTTTCTTGCCCAGTGGAGGCGCTATAGTCTCCGGACTGTAGACCGGCAGAGGTCCCGTCACCTGAAGTCCTTCATACGCTCCTTTCTCATACAGCAGCTAGAAAATTCGTAAAACAAAACAAAAAAAAAATCCCAAAAGACTTTTCATTTTGATTCACACTAATGATTGTGTTGGTCTGGACGTGTCCAGAGGAGAGATGAGGAGTATATCAGGAGAAGGATGTTGAAGATGGAGCTGCCAGGAATGTGGAAGAATATTTCATCTCCCGTCCCCAAGTTTCCCAAACTCACCGGATGATCCGATTGATCCGATACGCCGCCAGATCGGTTCAGTCCCTCCAGAGAGCGAATGAACCCGTCCAGCAGAAACCCCTCCCCCACATTTTACGTGCCGTCCCGTCCAACGCCAGGTCCTTCACCGTGCTGCGTCCCAGTGTCCCTCACCATCCGCCACACGTCTGGAGCCCCCTGCAGGCAGCAGGAGGAATCGCGTACGCCAGAACTTCAGCACGAGATCTATCAGAGCTGTGGAGAGTAAAGAAAAATAATAATTTTACGATTTATTCGCGTTGGCTGTTTTGAGGTGTTTTAATGATCTCAGGGCAAGTCTAGCTGTGTAGATTCTCAACCTCAGTGCTTTACTTTGACTGAAGAGAGAAAAAATATATATATATAATAATATATAATATATATAATATATATACATTTTGTTTTCTTTACAATTTTGTTGGATGACTGATGCTGGAGATACTCTATGCTAACTTGCGAAACACCACAGCGATTCTCGGTGATCTGACAACACGCATGCTGAGTAGGAAAATGAGAGGATAAATGAAGACATGAGAATGACAAAATGAGAAACAGATGTTGAAGCACTGCTAGAAGACTGCAGATGAGCAAAAATAACACTTGCATTGAAATTTCACCAGGGCTTTTGGCCTCAAGAGTTATGTATTAAGCGTTCAGGAGAATCCTCAAACCTGTTAGAAGCTTGAACCACACCTCCAGCACCTTTGGGTTCCTGCAAAAACCTTAACCCTCGGTTGCTCCAGGGAGACTGTACAGACTCTTGTCCGTAATCAGGACAGGAGTGTTTCTGCCCTTGGGGGTTTATGGGACAGTGCGTTTACCTGAGGTCCTCAGATCCTGCTGAGCAGATGTACTGGTCCAGATAGTTCCATTTATACTCCTCCAGACGTTCATGACTGAACTCCACCCAGCAGGGGACAAAATGTCCATCGGCATGAGGAGGGCAGAGGCTGTAGCTGTACTGGATCTGGGTGGACTCATATGGATACCTTTCAGAAAAATAAAAGTCTGTGCGTATTTGAGGTTATGGTTCAGTAAACATAGCTCTCAGAAGTTTATGAACCTTGTGTGTGTGTGTGTGTGTGTGTGTGTGTGAGAGACTGACTTGGGCAGGTAACGAGTGACAGTGATGATTTTGTCTTTCAGGCAGACTTTATGGAAGGTTCGTCCCATACTGAGCCAAAACAAACCCTCCTCTTCCTCCACCTTCCTCCTCGACACCAACCTGAAGAGAGAGAGAGAGAGAGAGAGAGAAGCGAGAGAAAGCGAGAGAGAAGGCCGAGAGAGAGAGAAGCCGAGAGAGAGAGAGAGAGAGAAAGAGACCTGAATGTGTGTCTGACGGGAGGAGGAGACGGATGAACTAAAGTATTTTAAACTGTTGGGATTCCACAGTAAGTATAGACTCACGGAGGTGTTTCTAATAAAGTGTCCAGTGAGTCTGAGGTTCATATCCCTGTTCAGGAAAGTGAGGGATTTACCTCTGAATTGTTGGGCTGGCTGCTGCTGAGGGGCGGAGCCACAGTGGGCGGGGCTTTCCTGCTGTTGGGCTGGACGATGATTTGGTAGCCTTGCATCAACCTCTGGCAGATAAATCTTCAAACACTTGTGGGAGCCGTCATCACAGGGGCTTCATCATCACGCCTAACACACACACACACACACGCACGCACGCCCCGATTACAGGAGCAGTCTGGGTTTCTCCACTACCTCTTCTGAAAGTATTCAGAGATAGAGAAGGTACCAAACCTGCAGAATAATAGCTTCTGTGTTTGAGTGTGTGCGTGTGTGTGTGTCTCTATTCAGCCGAGTCATGCTGAAACTGGTACAGCAGGTCTTATAAGGTCAAAATGATGAAAGATGGGATTTTTGCTGTTGTATTATATTGTGTTGAAGTGTGTGTGTGTGTGTGTGTATATATATATCTAGCTCAAGGTCAGATCCAATCAGTGCTTTAAAGTTTGTGAATCATTGCTATTTCTGCATTTCTGCTTTTATTTCTACTGCAATATCATCGAGTTGAGCTCAAATAAGATCAAACAAGCAACTGTAGATCTACTGTTTCATTGCTGAGAGAAGAAATAGTGTGCTGATCTAAAAGTGTATGAACCTCGAATCGAGACTAAATTAGGAAGGTCTTTTAAAACAACAGGAAGAGATCAGTGAATGAGTTAGTAGAAAGTGACACAATGTGTTGTGAACATAGAGAGTTAAGTGTGGGTGCAATATGAGTGTTTCACACAACACACGTGCAGCAGGGGCAGCTAGTGAAAGTGCCAGGAGCGTGTGAGGGGACAGAAATTACTGCTTCCTCCAAAGGGGTTACTCAGGAACCAACCTACTGGTGAAGAGAACCCACAATCTTCGATCAGGGCAACTCCCTAAACACTAGACCACCGCTGCCCTGTTTTATTTTGTGGTGCAGGTCTGATCTTTACATATCTAATACTGCTGCTCTGTACAAAAAGGACATGGTAAATCTCCACCTGCTAAGGCGTACAGGGTCCTTTCTGACAAACAAACATCTCATGAGGACGTTTCTATGGCCTTTGTGGTAGCGTCGACTTTTTTTGCAGCTGTGGTCTGCTGGTGTGGAAAAATTAGCAGTGAGGACAGAAACTAAACCACTGGTCAAGAGACCAGCTCTGTCACTGGACTGCCCGCTCAAGTCCATCCAGGTGCAGGTAAAGAGAGGAGGATGTTCTCAAATGACATCCATCTTGCGGGTCAGCACCTCTCACCTACAGGGGACTGTGGGAGCGCACAGGCAGCTCGTTCGGCAAACAGACTGTTTACCTGCAGTGAGAAGGAGCTGCATGAGTCATTCCTACCTGCAGCCATCAGACTCCCTGACCATTCAACAACGTCGCATAACATAACATTGCACTACTTGTTTTATTATTGTTGACTGTATTATATATTATAACATATATATTATTATTATTACTGTATCGTATATTATATTATTATTATTATTATTATTGTTATTATTACATTTATTATTTATTATTGTTTATATTCATATTTCTACTATTTTTATATATTGCTTTACTTATTTATTTATATGTATAATTCATTCATAACTTATTACCGTGTATATTGTAGATATGTATATGTATATATATAGATATATATAGATAGTTAATTTATTATTTATTTTATGGCTCCTCTTTTCTTTTTCTCTCACAAACATTCCTTTTCTCTCTCTATATCTTTATATCTTTTTCTTCTCTTTCTATACACCTGTCTTTTAAGAGGCCTGTAACCTTAAATTTCCCATTCATTAGGATAATAAAAGATCCTCTCCTACTCTACTCTACTCTCTACATGTAGTGTGGCTAAAAGAAAGGAGGATTTCTAAGCTGAAAGAAAGGGTTAAAATTGAAGATACTAGATTTATTGGTCATCAGGCAGATAGTTGCTGGAAGCTGGTCCAGCAGTTTGTGTTCATCAAAGAAGCCAGGACACTCTGCATAGCTAAAGAGGCTGATCTGGTTGCTAAATACTCATTCAAGCCACATAGAATATAGGTTTGTTGACCAACGAGACCAAAATGTAACTTTTAGCTTGAAATAAGAAGTTCTATGTTTGGAGAACGATTCCAATCCAGCATCAGAACCGTCCCAGTCTCCTGTCTGTGAAACACGGCGGTGGTAGTTTCACCCTTTCGTGTCTGGTTTATTGAAACAAGGCACAAGTGTGTCACGCTCGATCCTGGAAACTGGAAAATCTGCAATACTGGATACTTTTCCTATTTTTGTCTCACTGGGTTCACTGGGTTGCCTTTATGGGGCCGCATGGTCTTGGATTTGTTTCCCCAATTAGTACTCTACCCTGAGGAACCCTCGAGCAAGGTTCTGTCCCCATCACTGCTCCCCTGGTGCTGGATGTCTGCCCCCTGCTGAGCCGGGTGTGAGACAGAGTTAAATACAGTGAATGGATTTAGTTTGGCAGTTCACTGTGTTCTAATGACAAAATAGTCACTTTCACTTCACTGTGCTTTTCTTTTTTTAATATGTGTGTGTGTGTGTGTGTGTGTGTGTAGTGTACCTGTCCAGGTCAGGTGTGTGGCACAGCAGGTCATCACTCAGCCTGCCTCTATTATGTGAAGTCGTTCTGCAGGGCCTGCCGGTCGGGGAAGTCGTCGGTGGTCAGAGGGAGGCAGGCGGGCGTGGTCAGGGACTTCCAGTCCACCCCGACCGTACAGCAGAAACTAGGCACTGTCGGGGGTGCAGACAGCAGCAGGGCTTCAGGGGCACACACACACACACACACACACACACACACACACACACACACACACACACACACACACACACACACACACACGCACGCGCGCACACAGTGCCCCGAACACGAGACATACACGCACTAACCCGATGGACTGATGCAAAAACACGTTCACTATTATTGCCCAGTAGAGGCAAGAAGAGAAAGGAAGGAAAAGAAATTGGGGGGAGGGGATCAAAGAAGAAAGCGAGAAGAAAAAAGTCCCAGGGACCTGAGTAACAGGTGAGAGATGAGAGAGAGAGAGAGTGAGAGAAGTGGTATATTTCAGACACAGGTGTAACAGGTCAGAGAGAGAGAGAGAGGGAGGGAGAGGGAGAGAGAGGGTATAGTTCAGACACAGGTGTAACAGGTCAGAGAGAGAGAGAGAGAGAGAGAGAGAGGAGTATAGTTCAGACACAGGCGTAACAGGTCAGAGAGAGAGAGAGGGGGGGAGAGAGAGTGAGAGAGGAGAGAGAGAGAGAGAGAGAGAGAGAGAGAGAGAGAGAGAGAGAAATTAGAGAGAGAGAGAGGAGAGAGGAGAGAGAGAGGAGTATAGTTCAGACACAGGTGAGAGAGGGAGAGAGAGAGTGAGAGAGAGAGAGAGAGAGAGGGGGAGAGAGAGGGAGAGAGAGAGAGGAGTATAGTTCAGACACAGGTGTAACAGGTCCATCAGACAGAGATTAACACAAGGAGAAAGGGGGAGGGAGAAAGAAAGAGAGAGAGAGTGGGAAGAGAAAAAGGAGTGTGTTACTTTCATTGGCTTCATTGAATGTGATGCTGCTGTTCTGCTGGTGCTTGTGCAGTCTAGAACGTGCTCAATTAATCATGCAGTCCTTCAGGAATTAGAGGGAAATCTGTGTTACAGGTGCAGTAAAAACAGGTGAATTAAACACACACACACACACACACACACACACACACACACACACACACACACACACAGCGGTGATCAGGAGTACTCTGTGTACAGCATGCAGGACATTGCACTGATCTGTGAGCAGGTGATTATCTGTGATTATCTGTGATTATCGGGTGATCAGCAGAAAGGGGGGGGGGGGTGGTGAGAAAGTAAATCAAAAAGGCGAGGCATCGCCGGCCTGCTGTGTCAGATTTGCCTCACGCGTTCAATAAATAACGTTTGTGTGTCCAAACGAAAGCGTGCTTTTACCCTCACTACTACCTGAGATATGAAACTTGGAAAAGTGGGCGTGGCCTTAACGTTTGTCTCAGATGGAATGTGATTTGGTGAAAAAGTTAAAGATGCTTCATTCATTCCGTTCTGAGATTATTTGTTTGTGCTCCCAAATCAGGAGATACAGAGATGTTTATTGCTTCTTATATCACATATAGATATTTAATACTCATAATAAAGAATTTATATAATTATATAACTTTAGACTTATAAAGTGAAAGTGAAAGTGACAACCCTCGTCATTGCGAGGTCACAGTACACGTGAACCACAACGAAATTGGACCTCTGCATTTAACCCATGCAAACAAACACCGTGCAGCAGTGGGCAGCTATTGAAAGCGCCCGGGGAGCAGTGACAGGGACGGTACCTTGCTCAAGGGTACCTCAGGGCAACCTGGGGAGGGAGTCGAACCCACAACCTTCCGATCCGGGGCAACTCCCTAACCACTAGGCCACCGCTGCCCCGATTATATAATTGAAGCATTTTTTTTGGTTCCTTTTCTGGTATATGAGCCATTAAAAATTGCATTATATTTAAAAATAATCGAAATTCTCAAATAAAATCTAGCAGAAAGTAATTGTCACCTTTAGAAAGAATCATTTCCATTTCTCCCATTTTTAAGAGACGCCTTTAGCTCGATAAACAGACTTTATAACTAGAATTCATCATTGAAAGGATTAATTATTTGAGATTGATTTAAATATCAGGACTCAAGCATGAGCTAAACACCAGTACAAAGCTGAAGTATATCAAGGGTGTGATGTGTATTTAAATATGTATATATTTTCTATTTATTTTTCTTTTTGCTATATTATAACTTGAATAAAATCAGTAAAACGTGACAGATCGAAGATGCTCTAATGCCTGATATTTTTCAAAAAATCCCATCTATTTTCTACATTTCTCAGATCCTCTGTTCATCGGTGATGCTGTTGATTTAAGTTTTGTTTCTCCACCATGTTTTTCCACTCTCTCTCTCTCATCTTTAAAAGAAGCTGTTTTGTTTGGTTTACAGAGACGGTTTTAAAAACAGGTCCTCCTGATTAAAAAGCCACGTTTGGTTGCCGTTTTGTAATGCTTGGCTCTGAATTCTGTTACTTAAACAAGAAATAGCTTCATTAAAAGGCCACAAGTGTCCATTTAGAGGGTAAAGACTCTGAACCAATGGCAGAAGGATGAGTTGATGGTGTTGCTCCGATCAAACATGTTCTGCTGAGCATTTGGTCGACGCCGAATCGCTTTTATGCGCTGTATTTGAGGATTTTTAACCTTCTATCCTCCAAAAATCTGCTCTACCACCTTCATTTTAAGCCCACCTTTAAGGCCACAGTCGCTTCAAACTATCTCAGTACTTAATGAGGGTCTCTGGGGAACCAGGAAGTCATTCTTGGACCATGTGAAGCAAAGGTGAGACGGTCAGACGTCGATATTTTTGTGACGAGGTGGAAAAAGTGGCCAAAGAAACACGAAGAAAAGATGAAACAGTGAGGAACAGAAGGGCGGAGAATCAACAGATCTATCGTTCGGGGTTTTTATTCCTGTGGAGGAACGTTTACTCATCGAACTTCACCCCAGAGCCCAAAAAGGTCAGGAGAGCGTGCCAGAGGTTCCTGAAGAACCCTGCAGTACCTTCTGGTGAGAGAAATCAAGAAAAGCAGTTCTCTCTCAAATACATCCAAGAAGCGGCCGAGAAAAGTGAAAAATGATCACACACATTCTGGCCAGAACTCCAGACCACCGTGTCTCCCAGAGTGTCCACACAAACGACCAATCAACAACAGCACTGACATGAACGTGTGTGTTGGTGAAGAAAACATCAAATCCTCTGACAAGTTGACGGAACATTAATCATCTCGTTAGTGGGTTTCTGAAGCGGTGTGTTGGAAGCAGGAAAAGTGGCCAAGCATAAGGACCTGGGTCACATATATACATCACACACTCACACACACACACACACACACACACACACACACACACCCCAAGGCACACACACACTTATATCTCCAAACAGCACACACAACATCTCCCAAACCTTGGTTTTCTTTCTATTTGTTGGATATTTGTGTGATTTCTTCTTTGTAAAATCCATGTTTTAATTATATTTCAATCATTTCTGTCCACTTTTACCTTTTAAATGCTTCCGATTCTGTATTCGCTCATTTTTAAAGTATTCTGAAAGGCTGAAGGACACGAAAGGTGAAATAAATGCACCCTTAAGGGAAGCCGCGGTAACGAGATAATCAACGTTCGCCTCACCTGCCGGTGCTTTGACGTTGTGGCTGCCTGGTGTGTGTGTATGAACGTGTGTATTCGATTTCAAACGGGACACTCACTTGGGTCCGGGCTGCCGGAATACTCTTCAAAAGAGCCACGGTTGACGGGCGTACCTGCAGATTAGATTCTATGTTATTATCAGCTCAGAAGAGAAGGGTGTGTGTTCATGATTCTTCTTTTTCTCTCAGTGTCAAACAGGATTATGCCCTCCTGACCGTTTCAGAATCCTGCTTCATAGCTTACACCCACTCTCACTCATTTTCTGAGCCGCTTGTCATGATCAGGGTCGTGTTCAGTGTCTCTCAGCTCTCACAGGGAGAAAGGCGGGGACACACCCTGGACAGACACCCAGACCAATATGGTGGTGGTCCAGTGGTAGGGTACCTGCCTAGAGACCTACGGATCTAGAGGTTGCAGGTTCAAATCCCACCACTGGGTTCCTGAGCAAGACCCTTTAATGTCCCTGTAATGGAACATGGACGTCGCTCTGGAGAAGAGCTTCTGCTAAAAGCTGCTAATGTAAATGGACAATTTAGCATCTCCAATCCTCTTGACATGCGAGATGGTGAGAGGAACCCAGAGTTCTCGAAGTAGCAGACACATGAAAGGACCCAGACTGTCCCACCTGGGAATCAAACCCAGGACCTTCTCACTGTGAGGAGACAGCGCCACTCACTGCAGGTGAACTGTACCTGTGCTATTGCTGCTGGCTGGACTCCCAGAGCAATCATCGTTCCCTCCAGTGATGTACAGCCCGTTGTCTCCAGTGTGACGAGAGGTGGCTCGCCTGCAACACACACACACACACACACAATTAATAATTTCTAAATCCTTTCACGCTTTCATCCCAAAACTGGGAGCACTTTAAATCCCTCCAGCTGATTTTTGGCTTTGGACATGTCTTTTGTATTTAACAAGGTTTTTTTTATTATTTAACAAAGTATTTATAAAGGACTGTGTCCTTGTTTTTAACACAGTTTTATTTATTGTATTCTACTAACCAGCATTAAAGTCACAAAGTAATTTCAGCAAAAATGGAGGTACAAGTCTAATGAAACCCCTCATTCTTTATATCGTGTACAAAAAAAGAGGCAACGGTCGCAGTGATTTACTGCGCTTCTCATTTATGTGCACATTTCCAAAAACATTGCATTTCAAACAAAAAGAGTTTGTAGAATTCAAAACAGCTTTAAAGTCAATATTAGGCTCAAACAACGTCATTCTTCAGAACAGCCTGAACTCTCTTAGCCGAACTCGTTTCTTTAAGTGGTCTTCAGTTCCGGAGAACAGTTCTCCAGGCTTGGAGAAGGATGTGTCAGACAGGACAGTGCTGAAAATGAGAGCCAAAAACTCTGTCCTTCAGGAAGATCTGGAGAACTGATTTGAGAACTTCAAAATACACCCAGTACTTAGTGCATGTGTCTAACCTGCCCGTGGCCTCCTGATAGGCCAGCTCCAGCAGCTCAGCAGAGGTGTGGGCGGGGTCTTTCTGCTCGCTGCCTTGAAGTTCAGCCATGTTCTGCCGCGTCTGATGGTGGATCTGAATAGCTTCGCCTGAGGGACCTGACACACACCAAAACCACTGGCGGTTAGAGCTGGCATCTCCACAACCTCCTTTACTGCTCTAGTGTGGCTTCCCACGACATTTTGGAGTTGGATTGAGGGAGTTTGTGGCCATTGGGGCTTTCTGTTCAACTCCAAGGTAAGAGAAAGTGAAGTGAAAGCGACTATTTGGCATTGCGAACACACAGCACACAGTGAAACGAGCACACCGTCCAGCAGGAGGCAGCCATAACCAGCAGTGCAGTGATGGGGACGTGTCCCCATCCTCAGGATAACCTACTGGTCCGGGATTCAAACCCGCGGCCTTCTGATTTTGAGATATTTCAACAAACCAACTCTACAAACTATATTTTTATATTTATGTCCTTACGCTACACTTCCTGGTCATGTAAACTTCTGTCTGTGATTTATATTCTGGGGACTCGTCCCTAAACGCTCCAAGGGTGGCCATAACGTTTCATACATGCGTCTGTATGTTCAAATCATGGACACAGATGTCTTCATGATTAAGGAAGAGTTGTGTTTTGTACGTCTGTGTTTGCTGCTCCACTCACCCACAGGGAACGTGTGCATCCAGCGTCTGCGGTTGGAGGTGAGTTTCATGGGCATGCGCGACGGAGCGAAGGGGTTGATGAGGGCCCTCTGTGGAGTGTACCCTCCCGGCCGGATGTGCAGGGTGGACTCGGCGCTGCCCACGGTGAAGCGGCCCGGAGCGCTCGACTCTCGCTGAGACTCCACCATCCTCTCCAGCAACTCTGACCGAGACAAAACACCGCACAGGAATCAGACAAACACCTTCATACCTTCATCATTAAAACAGCGGCTTCAGACGTTCAGAGCACCGGATGGTTTTCTTCAAATAAATCAATTGCCTCAAAATAATCATTAATTAACAACGACTTAAGACTAATCAATTTCCCAACCGTGGAAGAGTCAAGGGATCTTAGTTCTGAGGGTCTGAAGTTCTTTTTCTGCAGCCGAAACGTACCTTTGGTGCAGCTGGTGTACCCGAGCGAGCTGCTGACCTCGTATTGGCCGTGTAGCTGCCGCGGGATCAGCAGGATGTTGGAGATGTGTCCCAGGCTGTCGTCGGAGGCCAGGCTGCGCTGCTCATCGGGGCCCCCCGCTGGACGAACAGGAGGAGAGCAGCCCACAGCGCCGCCGCTCATCTCGGCTGGACCCCAACTCTTCCTACTGCCCTCCCTGTCCCTGCTGGACCTGAAACGAAAGAGCAGGACGCGGTGATGAAGCCGTGCAAGACGAGATGCTGGGTTTAGCATTTTATCTTCTTAAACTCGGGTAATTGTTCAATTCCCACATTGCCGGGCATTCAACCTACGGTGCGAAGTGAAAGCAACTGTCATCATTGTGAACACATTTCACCCGCATACCATACATCCAGCGCCCAGGGAGCAATGATGGTTGATGGTACCTTGCTCAAGGATACCTGTGGCAACCTACAGGCCCGGCATTCAAACACATAACCTGTCAATCCTGGGGTGTTGTCCCTACATCCTTCTCCTGGTATAATTCTTGTCCTTCCTCTGGACATGTTCCAAACCAACACTGCCTTGCTTCTCTAACTTGGTCTCCAAACCGTCCAGCCTGATCCGTCCCTCTAATATACTAATTTCTAATCCTGTCCATCCTCGTCACAAATCTCAACATCTTTAACCCTGACGCCTCCAGTTCCGCCTCCTGTCTTTTCATCACCGTCTCCAACCCGTACAACAAAGCTGGTCTCACTACCATCCTGTAAACCTTCCATTTCACTCTTCATTTTTCATTAGCTTTGCACTCTGTAGTGCAATTTAATGAAATGGGACTTTAATTAACCTGAAGTTGGTGCTTCTCTGGGCTCTGGAAGGTCCAGGAAGTCTGAAGACCTGAGCATCGTGGGCGTCGTAGTCCACCTGGATGGGCAGACTGTTCTCAGAGTCTTTTGAGGAGCCAAGAGCTGAAAGGAACAATGCAAATTAAACCAATGCCAACGTCACATAAATGAAGGTAAGCAAGAATTAATAATGTTAATAAAATCACTTACAGTGCTCTCTGCTGCTCTTCTCAGCATGGAGCTTGGATTAGATAAAGTGAGAAGAAGAAAATGATGTTTATAAACAGGTAAAAGGAAAAAGTCAATCTGACCGAAACGAACAACATTAATGTAGCCAAAAAGCAACAAGTAACAATATTATTTACAATCTTTTGAGTAAGCAACCAATGGAGGTATGTGATCACCCACCTTCCGACCTGCCAGCTTAATCCTGGGAGTGAAGCAGCTGGAGGAGCCTTGACTCTTCGACGTGTAGAAGCTGAAAAAATTCCACTCCGTTTTAGTGATGCAGCGTTTCGTTTAACAGACAGTCTCACAGTGAGGCATCAGGAGAACCTCCCTGGTTCTTGAGCCCCTCATTTCTACACATTTTGTTCCTAGACCTAAATATATCAACGAGGAATAGTTCTCCAGATCTTCCTGAAGGACAGTGTTGTTGTCTCTCATGTTCAGTCCAGTCTCTGTACCTGAGCAGTTTGATAGTTCTGTGTTGGTTAATCCACACAGTGATCTTCGTCTGAACCTTCAAGCAGAACAAAGCGTCTAACTTAAGACACGAAGCAGTGAAGAACCAGCAGCAGATGATTCCAGATGAACAGGTCATTCGTTTACTGCTGCTGAATGCTGAGTGGGTGGAACCCCTTTATCTAAAACCTTGTATCTTTAGGCACTTTGAAACCTGGCGCACTAAAACATTGGTTCCTGTTTCTTTCAATATACCCAGCTAAACATGAAGAAATGGACTTTTGCACAGTACTTTATTTTAGCCTTAGATCCCTCAGCTGTTTGTCAGAATTATCCATTTGATTTATTTTCTGTGTTTTCTTTGTGGGTATCCAACATCAAATCCCAGACTCTCCATCACTTTCACTGATGAACATCTCAATTTTCAGGACATAATTGAACATTAATGGTTTATTCCTGGTTTTTGGTCTTTTAATTGAACTTTTAATTTCTCCTTTCATATCCTGTACATTCCAGTCTTCCTCTAAAGCGGTGGAAAACCTTTCTCCCTCCAACAAACCAATGTCCAGGATATCTACATGACGAAGGTGCATCAGGGAGCTTTAAGAATATGCAGGAACTCTCAGGAAAGTGCTGATGATCCTCAAGCAAGTCACCGCATGTTCTCTCCTCTCTCAAACATTTTCTGCAGCCTCACCTGTGATTGATCCAGTGGGGCAGGTTATAGTCGTCCAATCTGGAGTCACCGGGTACCGTACGGTTGTGTAACTGAGGAAAAATCAACCGACTTTAAGACAAACTCTGATCTTTCAGCAACATGACTTCCAATCACATCAATGTTTTTCAGCATTCTAGCCTAAACGTTAAATGTACACAATTCACCGACTGTTCACACTGGAGCATCAAAGAAACTGGAAGTCTTTCCTTTTTTTTTTTTTTTTTACATAAATCAGTGCATTTTTGGGCCCTGATGTCATCAAGATGAAGTTAAAATTGAGGCAACTTTATGATCATGAACGATGACATGATTCAGCGGCAGCCAATCAGAATGTAGAAGTGCTTCACATTAAAAGGAAAAAACTGCATAAGCTTTCCTTCCACCAGACTTCTGTCCCAGGGTCAGAGGAGAGGGTCAGTGCCGGGACAGGGCATCCCATTATCACCCTTACTGTTAGCTTACAGAAACATAAGAGGTGTGGGCCAGTGTGTCTGAAAGCCTCGGTTGTCCAGACGAGGTGAAGGAGTGCAGAAGTGCTTTTATTTTATAAAAACAGGTGGAAACTTTCCATCCAGGACATCTTAAACAGATCACTCCATAAATGCGAGTCATTCTTCTGCTGCGTGAGCGTATGGTAAGGACCAGACATGAGCTTCATCACAAGCAGAGAGTGTTACCTGGGAGAGTTTTCAGACACTCTGTGTGTGTGTGTGTGTGTGTGTGTGAGTGAGAGAGAGCATAATTGTTTACACACCTTAAACAGTGGAACAGCATGGAGGGGCTGCTCTCCCATACACACCAAATCCACGCCAATACCTGCCAGTCACACACACACACACACACACACACACACACACACACACACACACACACACACACACCACAGAACAGCTCAGAGCACAGGGTTTGAAAGTTACCTCGTATAAAAGGGCGGCCCTGCAGAAAAAGTTTGGGAACCACCGATCTAAAGGCCAGTTTTATATTACTGAGCTTTTTTAAAGACATTTTTTAATACTTTTCTTCTTTAAGAGGATAAAAAGAAAACTTTTTACTGCCCTTTTTATTTTTGAAACAATTATACAAAAATAAATATTCATATTCAATTGCCGTCGTATTCACCGTCTTTTAGACAGCCTCGCATGC
Source organism: Hepsetus odoe (assembly GCA_017165825.1). Lineage (NCBI taxonomy): Eukaryota > Metazoa > Chordata > Actinopteri > Characiformes > Hepsetidae > Hepsetus > Hepsetus odoe. The sequence goes on from CM029383.1 coordinate 22,968,967, forward strand.
AGCCATTTTTTAGGTGTTTAGTGTGATTTTTAAAAATCCCGAAGTGTGGAGTGATGAAGCCTTAACCTTCCACATAGTTATTTTTTTGGAACTATGGCCCAGGTTCCATCTTGTGTTCTGAACAGATTGGTTTAAGAGATCTTCTAAAGGTTTAAAAAAAAAAAAACATTTATAAATTCATAATTAGAGTTATGCTTGTTTTTACAGGTCAATTACTCACTCAGCTAATAAACAGCCATTGTGCATTAAAATGAACAGAAGGGCCGTCCTGTGGAGTTGTGGTCTGGTGTTTAGAGAAGAGGTCTCAGGATCGGAAGGTCTTGGGTTTGAATCCCAGATTAGTAGGTTGCCCTTGAGCAAGGTCCCATCCCCATCACTGCTCCCTGGGATTCAAACCCACAACCTTCAGATCCTGGAACAAAGTCCCTGAACAGTAGACCACCGCTGCCCCACTAAATACATCATTCACATCATCTAATGTTACGTAACCAGCGCAGATCTCTACCTTTAGAGCAGACCCCCAGTATAGACCTCGGCTTTGAACTCACCATTGTCGATCATGCGCTGTTTGGTGAGGATCATCAGAAGCCGGTCAACTTCAAACACTCCCACTCCTGGCGTGATGACCACGGACATCTGACCAGTGCGGTCAAAGTTGCGGTTGATATAATGTTTATCAAAGACTGGAAAACAAACAGTGTCAAGCTTGTGAGAACTGATAACATCTGTTAAGTTCAAACAGTCTTAAAATGACAAAGTGTGAAACACTCCATTTCCTCATATTTTTGCCTCCAGAGTCAGGCTTTCTTGTATTTTAATTTCTTGTGGAGGGACACTTCTCCAGATCTTCCTGAAGGACAGGGTTGTTGTCTCTCATCTTCAGTCCAGTCTCTGTACCTGAGCAGTTCTCCAGATCTTCCTGAAGGACAGTGTTGTTGTCTCTCATCTTCAGTCCAGTCTCTGTACCTGAGCAGTTCTCCAGAACTTCCTGTAGGACAGTGTTGTTGTCTCTCATTTTCAGTCCAGTCTCTGTACCTGAGCAGTTCTCCAGATCTTCCTGAAGGACAGTGTTGTTGTCTCTCATGTTCAGTCCAGTCTCTGTACCTGAGCAGTTCTCCAGATCTTCCTGTAGGACAGTGTTGTTGTCTCTCATTTTCAGTCCAGTCTCTGTTGCTGAGCAGGTTCAGAAGCAGTGTGGGATCATCTTCAGAGAACAGAAAACAAAAGGCAGCCGATGTCCAAAGAAGAGCTTTGAGACGTCCTTCAAGAAGCCTGGAGAAGTGGTCCTGAAGACCACTTAAAGAAAGGAGCCGGTCTAAGAGAGTTGAGGCTGTGCTGAAGAACAGCGGTGGTGGTGAATATGGACTTTAATGCCGGTTAGAAAGAAACTCTGTGTTTAGACTGGAGTTACAGGTGTTTGCAGAGAAATACAATCAAACAGAAATAACTTTATTGCCTCATTTTCATACAAAGAAATAAAGGTCTTTTCTATAAAGTTAATATAATGAAGTGTTCCTAGTGCTTTCAAATAGTGCTATAAATGACAGACACACATGCACACACACGAGCACTTATTTTGTACAAACCATTAAATGACAGGTTTATTGCTTCTAGGTAATTCCCCTGAGCCGCAGTAGAATTCTGTCCACATGGGAAGCCGTCTATGAAACAGAAGAAAGAAGGATCAAAGACATCGTCTGAGGATGGATTTCTGCAAAAGTGCTCTAATGAAGTGAATTCTTTTATATAATATATAAAAAATTAATAAAAAACACACTTGTGCTCATTTTCTCCACCCAACGGATCTGGAGATTTATTTGGACATGTGTGGAAGTGTCTCCCTGCTCTTACACGACACCTGGACAGGTGTTCCTAAACGAGAACTGGGTCGGTGCATAAACGGGTCTCCACTCCTAAACGTCACCTGGACAGGTGTGTGTGTCTCTAATCACCTGGGCTTGTGTACAAATGTCCCTGCTATTACAATAGACCTGGGAGTGTGTCAAAGTGTGTCCCTACTGTTAAATGAGACGCAAGACATGTGCGTGCGTACCTGCGCCTTTGAGCCGCACCAGCACAGAGTACTGAATGAAGAGTTTTTTTATGGTGATCAGCAGAGACGTCCACTCGTCCCTCCTTTCGTTCTGGGCCACCACCCTTAAAACAGAGCGATTCAACAAACCAACAAGTGAGTGCAGTGCAGAAAAAAACTAAGTAAACTCCGAAGACGCAGGACAGAAGCAGGACAGAAGCAGGACAGATGCACACCTGTAGAAATCCTCGTAGAAACGTCCCTCATGGTCCTGCCTGATCGCAGCTCTCTGGCTTTCAGGAAACTCATCTAATGCAAAAAAAAAAAAAAAAAAAAGTCCCGCTTAGTAAAGGAAACGGGACACAGCTCTGTGAAAGCAGATGAAGTTTCAGGCACAAAACCGACCGAGAGATTTAGCAGCATAGAAGGTTCTGGAGAACAGCACCACAGTGACCTCATGGCTGCAATTCTTCTCCTAAAGTTAAAATAAAGAGAGTTCATTTTAGAAATAAATGTATATATATATATCTAAGTATTTCTGAGGTCCCTAGGTTCAAAAATTAAGACACTTACTTTCCATTTGGCGAACAGGTCGGAGAGGAAACCATTGACCGCCTTTTCAAAATAAAGGTCACCTTAAAAGAAGCACAGATTGCAAAAGCGTAATGTTTAACTTTTAGATTTTAAGAGAAAGGCAGACCTGCGGATCCCCATTACTGACGATCCAAAAAAAGAACACGTGCTTAGTGCAGGGCGGGACGGGACAGGGCGGGACGGGACAGGGCAGGATGGTGGGATGGATGGCATTGTTGCCTGTCAGTGAGAAAGTTGTGGGTTCAATTCCCAGATGGGACGGTCCAGGTCCTTGTGGAGTGCACGTGCTCCCTGTGTGTGTGTGTGTGTGTGTGTGTTTGTGTGTGTGTGTGTGTGTGTGTGTGCATGTGTGTGCGTGTGTTTCTTCCGGGAGCTCCGGTTTCCTCTCACCGTCCAAAGACATGCAGGTCAATTGGAGATGCTAAATTGTCCTCTAGGTATGAGTGTGTGTGTGTGTGTGTGTGTGTGTGTCCTGTGATGGACTGGCAACCTGTCCAGGGTGAGAGCTGGAACAGACTCCAGCACCACCCACGACCCTAATCAGGACAAGCAGCTCAGAAAATGAGTGACTGACGGAACATCAGTCTTCACATCTGTATCCTCAGAAAAAGAGAAACGCAGGAACATTTTGGAACAAATAATGTAAACTTTACAGCTTAAATATCTTAAAATCTGCCTCAAGAGAAAAGGGGGAACATTCTATGATCTAATGTTTTAAGGTGGACACAGTAAAATAGATAGGAGTTGGGACAGAGTCAGACCACCTTAAAAATATCCCTGCAATATGGTGGGATTATGATTCCCAGTTAAATGTACTGGCGCTTCCTGGGGGGAAAAAGACCAGCTGTGGGTTAAAGATTTACCGTAAATATCAAAGTCCCACATCTCGCAGCTCATCTGGATGAAAATGTAAACCATGGCCGAGGTGGAGCGAAACACCACCTGCAGAACAGACGGCAAACAAACACCCTGTCAGATCCTCATTAATCGGTTAACTATTAATTAATTAATTAGTCAATTAACACAAAGAAGAAGTACCATCCCCAAAACATTCAAAATGAGGATTTTATATTAAATAGATTTAGAATTGAATTTGTATTCAAATAATAGATTTATTATTCCATACCGGTATAATGATATTAATCTTATACATTTGCCATTTGACTTTGTTATTAATATAATAAATATATTGCCTTTTTATTTTGTATTATAAGTTAAATTTTTTATAAGTATTTATAAGAATTTTACAGTCTGATTATGTGCAGGTGAACAGAACAGAAAAACAACTGTAAAAGCTTCACTTAATAATAAACTTCATCTTGAATTATATATAAATAATGAATGTAATAAATAAATAAAATAATAGACTACTGACATTTTAGACTTGACAATAGAATGAAACATCTTTTTGCCAAAAAGTGTCTGTCTGCCCGTCTCTCTCTCTCTCTCTCTACTGCTCTCTCTCTCTCTCTCTCTCTCTACTGCTCTCTCTCTCTCTCTCACTCCACTTCTCTCTCTCTCTCTCTCTCTCACTCCACTTCTCTCTCTCTCTCTCTCTCTCTCTACTGCTCTCTCTCTCTCTCTCACTCCACTTCTCTCTCTCTCTCTCTCTCTCTCTACTGCTCTCTCTCTCTCACTCCACTCCACTTCTCTCTCTCTCTCTCTCTCTCGCTCCACTTCTCTCTCTCTCTCTCTCTCTCTCTCTCTCACTCCACTTCTCTCTCTCTCTCTCTCTACTGCTCTTTCTCTCTCTCACTCCACTTCTCTCTCTCTCTCTCTCACTCCACTTCTCTCTCTCTCTCTCTCTCTCTACTGCTCTTTCTCTCTCTCGCTCCACCTCTCTGTCTCTACTGCTCTCTTTCTCTCTCTCTCTCCACTGCGCTCTCTCTCTCTCTCTCTCCACTGCTCTCTTTCTCTCTCTCGCTCCACCTCTCTCTCTCTCTCTCTCTCTCTCTCTCTCTCTCTCTCTCCACTGCTCTCTCTCTCTCTCTCTCCACTGCTCTCTCTCTCCAAACACACTCTTTTAATTCAGCTATTGGTCTGAAAAAGGATCTCTGTCCCGAGTGTGTGAGCACGTCTCTCACCCGTGTGTCCTCACTGATGTAGCCACACGTCACCTTCTCACCCTTCACCCACAGTTCACTCGCCTGAGCCCTGCAGCAGGAGAGACATCAGTACACACAAACAGAAACGAAAGCAGACACACACACACTCTCAAACAGAAACGAAAGCAGACACACACTGAATGCTGATTAAGATTTGAACTTTTTTTTTTTTTTACCTGATTCCAGCAAACTCTACTTTCTGAGTCACATATGCGCAGGTGTTCACCTGGAGAGGAAAACACAAACACACAAACTGACCAAAAACTAAACAAAACTAAACTCGTTCACAGAGCATCTCAGTGGACCATCCAGCCTCTTCTCACTAAAACACAGAATACACATCAGAAAAATAGACTTCTTTACCTCCTGAACATCCTTCTTGAAGAGAAACTGATGGAGTTTTGATTATTCACACTAGAACTGTGCCTTAATTAAATAATTGATGTAATAATAATAATAATAATAATAATAATAATAATAATATCATGAAAAGTGTAAATAACTCTCTAATCCCGCCCTCCAGCCTGAGATCTAAACTGACCCACCAGACTCTTCTTCAGCCTCCACATGTCCCCTCGTCCAATGTACTGGTCTTTAAAGGTCAGTTCCACCAGATCCAGAGTGACTTCCTGAGAAGGAGAGGGGCGGAGTTAACCATTTGAACAATCGCTATTCCTTGAATTGATTCACGATGTTAATGAACACATGAGGGTAAATGTGGAACAGTGTAGATGGTCTTGGGCACCTTGGGATCCACAATGTTAATGATGACATCCTGGTAGGCTCTCAGCTTGAAGGCCTGAGCAACAGTCTGGTCCACACTGATCGTCTCTAAAAGAAATAAGAAGAACAAGATTATAAATCCGACTCGAAGAGCTCGTCCCGGTGACCGTTAAAGCCATAACATTTGATGGGACGTCACCGAGACTCCACACTGAGCTCCTCACTGTTACTGTGATAATAATACACACGTTATTGAATAGTTCTTCTCTCTCACTCTCACTCTCACACACTCACACACACACTAGAGCCAAACACTTTGGGGAAAGCATCCTATTGGTCGCAATCTTTTAATTAATAAATAAATAACATTTCTATTTATTATATTTTGTTCTTTGTAAACTGTACATCTTTTAAAAATAAAAGAAAGAAAAGAAAATTTCACTCCAGCTCTTCAAATAATCAAATATTTATGAAACGTAATGAATTACAGACTATAAAACTCCAGGCCCTCTCTTAAAGAGTTCAGTCGGGCTTTAGACCGGACAGGAAGATCATCTCAGAGCTGCCATGAAGCTTTGCTGGAGGTCCTGAAGTGGCTCTTTGCTTTACTTTGCAGTAGGTTCCCAACAAACACCAGGGTTTGAGGTTTTCAGATCATCTTGAACACATTCCCAGAGGATGTCATACCTTTCTGTAGATCTTCTTTCAGACTCTTCACCTGAAGCAGCAGGGGGCTAATGAGAGGAGAAGGAAGCTTGAGAGATGACCATGACACGGTTCAGCAGAACAAAGTAGAACTGTGCTCTTTAAAACTTTTAATGGTCTCAGGCCTCCTTTCAGGATATTAGGTGCCATGATGGATCAACTGACTGGCTGGAATGACCAGAACTTCAGTCTTAGAGAGATTAAGATGAAGGTGCTCAACCTTTTGGAGATATCTGAGAGACAGGCTGAGACACGGTCTGGATCATCATGTATAGTTGAGTATCGTCTGCACAGCATTGGTTAAAGATCCAGAGACTAAGCTGAGCTTCTGGAAGGCGCTCTCTGATTTGCTCACCTGTATTCGTCATTCGGGTGCGCGATCTCCACGATGTCCCCCAGTTTGACCAGAGGGAACACCCTCGGGTTCATCATCAGCTCATCGTCTGAGGAGATGAGAAGGAATGAACATTCATTTATATTAATGGAGTTACATTAAAACTACTATCCGGATTTTGGACGTCCAGCCACTCACCGCTCCCCCCAAAGCCCTTCTTGTGGACGACCAGCTTGTAGGTCTTCGTCTTGGTGGTGATCGTCATTCTGGCTGCAGGACAGCAGGTCAGCTGGAGGTTTCAGGGCTGAGCTCGGGAGTCCCCACCTACTGTTCACCTGTTTGTGGGGGTTCCATCAAAACAACAAGCAGGTTTTATTGTCTGAGGATTCGTTTTAAACCTGTTTTTTTCTCCACAGTAATAATCTGGATTAAACGTTTACACTAGTGTTCAAAGACTGCTTTCATTTGGTCTTTACTGCTGACTGTAGTGATTTTATTCAATTAAAATGAGGAGTAACTACAAATAAATGATACACTTACAGTACAAATACAATCATTTCTGCACATTTATATTTACATTATAAAAATCAACTAAAACAGACTGAAATCTTCATCTTGTGATTGTTTTTGGTTAAATTATTAATCATTTACAGTGATACTGGATGAGTCTGTCTGTCTGTGTGTGTGTGTGTGTTCTGTGATGGACTGGTGACCTGTCCAGGTGTTTATCCACCTCCTGGCTTTGGAGCTCTGGAACATCTCTGGGCTCTGGTGGTGGTAACAGGTTTGTTGTTTCTGATGTTAACTGCGAGACAACAGAGGACAGTTCTGATATTCCTCACATGCCTGTCCTCTGTGTGAGTGTGTGTGTGTGTGTGTGTGTGTGAGTGAGTGTGTGTGTGTGTGTGCTGATGAGGTATAAATGTGTTCACACACTCTAGACACACTGCTGCACACTTTCACACTTACTGTTTATGTGCTCATTATAACAGGCGCGCGCGCACACACACACACACACACACACACACACACACACACAGACACACACCCCAATAAGTGCAAACACAGGACAGAAAACACACACACACAAGAAAGTGATGCAGAAACGAGTGTGAGTGTGTGTGTGTGCGCTGATGAGGTATAAATGTGTTCACACACACTGTTGCACACTTTAACACACACGTACTGTTTATGTGCTCGTTATAACAACAGTTCTATACACACACACACACAAGAAAGTGATGCAGAAACGAGTGTGAATGTGTGTGACAGAGAAAACTCACCAACCAACATGAAGCAGTTAGAGGGTGAGTGTGTTTACAGTCCGTTCTTCCTGTTCGGGGAGTCACGTGACTGTGCCTGCGCTCCACTGCGCCTCCTATTGGCGGGGAGCCTCTCCGAGCCCACGTGACACTGAAGGGACGATCCACCCAAATTAAACTGCCTGTTTCCTCCTACCCTGACAATCCCTGGAATACTTATATATTCATATATTTATATATTTATATATTTATATATTTATAAAAGTGGTTTAAGATTTGGATTAATTTATTCAAACTAACAGCTGTCATTTAATTCATTAATAATTATACAGATTTTTAAAAAATGAGCGGATGTTTTTAAGGTAGAGGTTGGAGTACATCAGGGATCAGCACTGAGCCCATTCTTGTTTGCAATAGTAATGGACAGGTTGACGGACGAGGTTAGACCGGAGTCTCCGTGGACGATGATGTTTGCTGATGATATTGTGATCTGCAGTGAGAGTAGGGAGCAGCTTGAGGAGAACCTGGAGAGATGGAGATCTGCTCTAGAGAGGAGAGGAATGAAAGTGAGTAGAACAAAGACAGAATACATGAGTGTGAATGAAAGGGAGGAAAGTGGAGTGGTGAGGATGCAGGGAGTGGAGGTAACAAAGGTGGAGGAGTTTAAATAATTATGGATCAACAGTTCAGAGTAACGGCGAGGAAGAGAGGTGAAGAAGAGAGTGCAGGCAGGTTGGAATGGGTGGAGAAGAGTGGCTGGAGTGATTTGTGACAGACGTGTACCAGCTAGAGTAAAAGGGAAGGTTTACAGGACAGTAGTGAGACCAGCTATGTTGTACGGATTGGAGACGGTGATGAAAAGACAGGAGGCGGAGCTGGAGGTGTCAGAGTTGAAGATGCTGAGATGTTCGTTGGGTGTGAGGAGGATGGACAGGATTAGAAATGAGTATGTTAGAGGGACAGATCAGGTTAGACGTCTTGGAGACAAAGTTAGAGAAAGAAGGTTGCGTTGGTTTGGACGTGTGCAGAGGAGAGACGAGGATTATATCGGGAGGAGGATGTTGAAGCTGCCAGGAAAGAGGAGAAGATGAAGACCAAAGAGGAGGTTTATGGACGTGGTGAGAGAGGACGTGCAGGTGGTCGGTTTGAAGGAAGAAGATGCAGAGAACCAGAAGAAATGGAAACGGATGATCCGCTGTGGACACTTAACAGGAGCAGCCGAAAGGAGAAGAAAAAATCCATCCATCCATCCATTTTCTCCCGCTTATCCGAGGTCGGGTCGCGGGGGCAGCAGCTCCAGCAGGGATGCCCAGACTTCCCTCTCTCCGGCCACTTCTTCCAGCTCCTCCGGGCGGATCCCAAGGCGTTCCCAGGCCAGCCGAGAGACATAGTCTCTCCAGCGTGTCCTGGGTCTTCCCCGGGGTCTCTTTCCGGTGGGACGTGCCCGGAACACCTCACCAGGGAGGCGTCCAGGGGGCATCCTGATCAGATGCCCGAGCCACCTCATCTGACTCCTCTCGATGCGGAGGAGCAGCGGCTCTACTTTGAGCCCCTCCCGGATGGCTGAGCTTCTCACCCTATCTCTAAGGGAGAGTCCAGACACCCTGCGGAGGAAACTCATTTCGGCCGCTTGTATTCGCGATCTCGTTCTTTCGGTCACTACCCACAGCTCGTGACCATAGGTGAGGGTGGGAACGTAGATCGACTGGTAAATTGAGAGCTTTGCCTTCTGGCTCAGCTCCTTCTTCACCATGACGGACCGATGCAGAGCCCGCATTACTGCAGAAGCTGCCCCGATCCACCTGTCGATCTCCCGCTCCATTTTACCCTCACTCGTGAACAAGATACCAAGATACTTAAACTCCTCCACTTGGGGCAAGGTCTCACTCCCAATCCTGAGAGGGCATTCCACCCTTTTCCGACTGAGGACCATGGCCTCAGATTTAGAGGTGCTGATTCTCATCCCAGCCGCTTCACACTCGGCTGCGAACCGATCCAGAGAGTGCTGAAGGTCACGGCATGATGAGGCCAACAGGACAACGTCATCTGCAAAAAGCAGAGACCCAATCCTGAGCCCACCAAACCGGACCCCCTCAACGCCCTGGCTGCGCCTAGAAATCCTGTCCATAAAAGTTATGAACAGGATCGGTGACAAAGGGCAGCCCTGGCGGAGTCCAACCCTCACCGGGAACAGGTCCGACTTACTGCCGGCAATGCGGACCAAGCTCTGACACCGGTTGTACAGGGACCGGACAGCCCTTAACAGGGAATCCGATACCCCATACTCCCGGAGTACCCCCCACAGGAGCCCCCGAGGGACACGGTCGAATGCCTTCTCCAAGTCCACAAAGCACATGTAAACTGGTTGGGCAAACTCCCATGCACCCTCCAGGACCCTGCTAAGGGTGTAGAGCTGGTCCACTGTTCCGCGACCTGGACGAAAACCACATTGCTCCTCCTGGATCTGAGGTTCGACTATCCGACGGACCCTCCTTTCCAGGACCCCTGAATAGACTTTCCCCGGGAGGCTGAGAAGTGTGATCCCTCGATAATTGGAACACACCCTCCGGTCCCCTTTCTTAAAGAGGGGGACCACCACCCCGGTTTGCCAATCCAGAGGCACCGTCCCCGATGTCCATGCGATGTTGCAGAGGCGTGTCAGCCATGACAGTCCTACAACATCCAGAGCCTTGAGGAACTCTGGGCGGATCTCATCCACTCCCGGAGCCCTGCCACCAAGGAGCTTTTTGACCACCTTGGCAACCTCGACCCCAGAGATGGAAGAGTCCACCTCGATGTCCCCAGGCTCTGCTTCCTCCTCGGAAGGCATGTTGGTGGAATTAACGAGGTCTTCGAAGTACTCCCCCCACCGACCCACAACGTCCCGAGTCGAGGTCAGCAGCGCACCATCCCCACTATACACTGCGTTGACCGTGCACTGCTTTCCCCTCCTGAGACGCCGGATGGTGGACCAGAATTTCCTCGAAGCCGTCTGGAAGTCCTTCTCCATGGCCTCTCCAAACTCCTCCCATGCCCGAGTTTTTGCCTCAGCAACCACCAGAGCCGCATTCCGCTTGGCCTGTCGGTACCTATCAGCTGCCTCCGGAGCCCCACTGGTCAAAAAGGCCCGGTAGGACTCCTTCTTCAGCTTGATGGCATCCCTCACCGCTGGTGTCCACCAACGGGTTCTAGGGTTGCCACCGCGACAGGCACCGACCACCTCCCGGCCACAGCTCCGGTCAGCCGCCTTGACAATGGAGGTGCGGAACAAGGTCCATTCAGACTCAATATCCCCCACCTCCCCCGGGACGTGGTTAAAGCTTTGACGGAGGTGGGAGTTGAAGCTTGTCCTGACAGGGGACTCTGCCAGACGTTCCCAGCAGACCCTCACGATATGTTTGGGCCTACCAGGTCTGACCGGCATCCTCCCCCACCAACGAAGCCAACTCACCACCAGGTGATGGTCGGTTGACAGCTCCGCCCCTCTCTTTACCCGAGTGTCCAAGACATGGGGCCGCAAGTCCGATGACACGACCACAAAGTCGATCATTGAACTGCGGCCTAGGGTGTCCTGGTGCCAGGTGCACATGTGGACATCCTTATGCCTGAACATGGTGTTCGTTATGGACAATCCGTGACGAGCACAAAAGTCCAATAACCAAACACCGCTCTGGTTCAGATCGGGGGGGCCATTCCTCCCAATTACGCCCTTCCAGGTGTCACTGTCATTACCCACGTGAGCATTGAAGTCCCCCAGCAGAACGATAGAGTCACCAGGAGGGACGCTCTCTAGCGCCCCCTCCAGAGACCCCAGAAAGGGTGGGTAGTCCAGAATGCTGTTTGGCGCATAAGCGCAGACAACACTAAGGACCCGTCCCCCGACCCGAAGGCGGAGGGCCGCCACCCTCTCATCTACAGGGGTAAACCCCAATGTACTGGCGCCAAGCCGTGGGGCAATAAGTATGCCCACACCTGCTCGGCGCCTCTCACCGGTGGCAACTCCAGAGTGGAAAAGAGTCCAGCCCCTCTCAAGGAGACTGGTTCCAGAGTCCAAGCTGTGCGTCGAGGTGAGTCCAACTATATCTAGCTGGAACTGCTCAACCTCGCGCACTAGCTCAGGCTCCTTCCCCACCAGAGAGGTGACATTCCACGTCCCTAGAGCCAGCTTCTGCAGCCGAGGATCGGACCGCCAAGGCCCCCGTTTTCGGCCACCGCCCAGCTCACAATGCACCCGACCTCTTTGGCCCCTCCCACAGGTGGTGAGCCCATGGGAAGGGGGACCCACGTTGCCTCTTTGGGCTAAGCCCGGCCGGGCCCCATGGGTGAAGGCCCGACCACCAGGCGCTCGCCAGCGGCCCCCACCTCCAGGCCTGGCTCCAGAGGGAGGCCCCGGTGACCCACGTCCGGGCGAGGGAGAACGTCTTCCAAGGTTTTTATGCATCATCAGAGGTCCTCTGAACCGCTCTTTGTCTCTTCCCTCACCTAGGACCTGTTTGCCTTGGGTGCCCCTACCAGGGGCATAAAGCCCCGGACAACATAGCCCCCAGGATCATTGGGACACGCAAACCCCTCCACCACGATAAGGTGGCGGTTCAAGGAGGGGGAGAAGAAAAAAAAATATATAAAACATCCATATGAACTAATACATGAATAGTCATAAATCATCTATTTATATAATCTGAAGTGATTATTTTTAAATCTTTTAAATCTAAAGTTGATCAAAAAGAAAAAGTTTCTTTAGGATTATTTTGCCCTTCAGCCATGAATGAGTTTGTACTCATTTATCTGATTAGATTCTGAGAAGATTAATATTATTGATAATAATTCCACTTTTCTGCAAATAAAATTCTAAAAACAAAACAGAAAACGTTGATAACAGACATTATTTTTAATAAAACGCACCACGACAATGATGATGTTAAAAAAGTAAAGAAATTGGTATTAACAGCTTTCCTCCTAAAATAAGCTTTTTAGGTAAACCAGTTCCGTTCTTGAGTAAATAAGAGCTAAAAATACTGAAATTTTCACGTTTTTATTTCAGCTAATGGTTTCTAAACGTACAGAGAGCCAGAGGATTTTATATCTTCAGCTCCTAAAAGCTCCCTCCGCTCTGAAACGTCATGATGTTTATAGAGTGGCAGTGGTTAAAGAAGCGCAATACTGAGTGTAAAACACTGATAACGCTCGGTCGGGATCCTCGGTTCTTCTGCCTTTGAGTCTCTCCTCTGCCCCTCCGTCCCGCTGCGTCCTCTTTAGGCTCGAGGTTAAAGATCTGCACAAGCTGCTCAGGATCAGCAGCAGGACCTTCCCACTGCTTTGGCCTCAGGATCCACTGGAGCGCTGTCAACTTCTGCAAACATACAGAACACATGCAGCCACCGCTTAACTCCTACAGCATCTCCATCATCTTCCGTTCATTTAAAGCAGACCTGGCAAACGTGTACAGTACAGTAAAAAGTTTTAGGCAGGTGTAGAAAAAAAGCTGTAAACAGAACACTTTCAGAAACGGAAGTGTTCATCATTTATTTCCATCAATCAACAAAATGCAGTGAATGAACAAAAGAGAATCTAAATCAAATCAATATTTGGTGTGACCACCCTTTGCCTTCAAAACAGCATCAGTTCTTCTAGGTACACTCGCACACAGTTTTTGAAGGAACTCGGCCGGTAGGTCGTTCCAAACATCTTGGAGAACTGAGCACAGATCTTCTGTGGATGTAGCTTCCTCACATCTTTCTGTCTCTTCATGTGATCCAGACACACTGGATGATGTGGAGATCAGGGCTCTGTGGGGCCAGAAGAACTGATGCTGCTTTGAAGGCAAAAGGTAGAAACACCAGATATTGATCTGATTTAGATTTTTCTTTTGTTCGCTCACTTTACATTTTGTCAATTGATAAAAATAAACAATCATTATTTCTATTTCTGAAAGCGTTCTTTGTTTACAGCATTTTTTCACACCTGCCTAAAACTTGCACAGCACTGTATGACTCTGACTTCACACTCTCTGCTGATTTTACTGCACAATTACTGTTTATTTGTTTATTTCCCCCATTATAAAGCAACCTGGGTTTCGAGAAAGGGGCTAAATAAATAAAAAGTGCTGTTATTTGCTGTACTTAACATAGTGAGGGAACTTTGGCCAGTGCAGAAATAGAATTTCTCCTAAAATGTGAAACCCTAAATGCCTAGAAATTGCAGAATGCTCCTTGTGTTGGGTTTCTTCCTTGTACAGATGCTTACTTTCAGAGAAAAAACACTACAATTCATTTTGATTTTGTGTAAGACTGAAAACAGTGACAGGAAAGTTGATTAAAACAAGCTTTGCAAATTTGGTACAAATTGCCTAAATTCGTCGTTATAATTTGCTCTTTTTAATGTAAGATCTCATATATTGTGCTCTATTTCATTCACCCAGGACCGCTGACGAAGGAACTTCCCCACTCACTGAGAATTGCTCCCTCTCCGATCCGAGCGGTGCAGTTTTCCAGCTCTATCTCCTGCAGGATGGTGTCCTCAAAGGCCAGAGCAGCAACTCGAAAGAAAAACTCCTGCACGTTCTGCCCTGTGACACACAACGACCGCTTTACCGTCCTGCAGTTTATCACAACAGCACCACAGCGCAGAAAAGCTCGCTTCTTTATCTTTTAGAGGGAGTCACGTTGGTGCGAGAATACTGTTTAATCCCTGCCAATATGATCTTTGTCATATTGGGATTAAACGAAAGAAACGGGAACAAGCGTTTTAGTGCTCCAAGCTGCAAAGTGTCTAAACATACAAGGTTCTAGATCAGGGGTCACCAAAAGGGGCAGTGGTGGCCTAGTGGTTAGGGAGTTGCCCCGGTGGGTTCGATTCTCTCTACAGTAGGTTGCCCTGAGGTAACCTTGAGCAAGGTACCGTCCCCATCACCGCCCCCCAGGCGCTTTCAATAGCTGCCCTGCTGCACGAGTGTGTGTGGGTGAAACGCAGAGGTTGAATTTCGTTGTGTTGTGCTGTGCTGCGTTTCACAATGACAAGGTTAGTCACTTTCACTTTCAACATGGTGCCCACGGGCACCAGGATGCCCCCGAGGGCCACGAGTCGCCCGCGGAGCCGCTCTAAAAATAGCACAACTCACCTTTAATCACATTTGCATTTATATGGATTTGAAAATTACAAAATCTAAAAAAAAAAACATTTAAAACATGTTAAAACACAAACTGGTAGCCCTTCGTATGGTTCGGTACCCGTGAAGTAGCTCTGATTTTCAAAAAGGTTGGTGACCCCTGTTCTAGATAAACTAATCATCGTCCTGATCGTCTGCACCTGGTTCTTCACTGCTTCATGTTTTAAGTTAGACGCTTTGTTCTGCTTGAAGGTTCAGACGTAGATCACTGTGTGGATTAACCAACACAGAACTATCAAACTGCTCAGGTACAGAGACTGGACTGAACATGAGAGACGACAACACTGTCCTTCAGGAAGATCTGGAGAACTGCTTCTCAACAATATGATAGAAAAATAAGAAAGTCTGGATCTTTGGAAGCAAAATATGAAGAAATGAGGGGCTGAACTTTCTAAAGTAAACTTAAAAATCTGCCGTTCTTGGTGTTTTTTATTTTATGTTGAATAGTAAATATTATATTATATGAACAGTAATATAAATGCACCACATTTTATGAATTTGCACGTTTATGTACCTGTTTTGGACGAGACAGACCAGAACTCTGCGTTCATCTCTGACGCCATCTTTACTGCGTCTCTCTCCGTGCGCTGACACTCCTCTGGAGACTTAAAAAAAACACTACGTTTGTAGCGTACATTTCTTTTTATGTATTGTTCAAACTGGGTAAATAAATGAAAGGAGACCACATGTATGTGGCACATTTTATGTCGTATTGTTTCCCCAATATTTGAAATTCAGCACAGAAGCAGTCATTAAAATGCTCAAACTGTATGATACTCAGTGAGGGTGTGAAAGGACACCGAAGAAACTTAATCTCACCAACAGGTCTCTCTTGGTGCCAACCAAGAAAACGAAGCAGGCGCTCGGTTCGTTCTCCTTCAGAGCCTCCAGCAGCCACTGCCTGGGAAAAACACAACGAAACACCAGTCCATCGTTTTCAGCGCACTTTAAAACTGCACAGCTGCTTGTGTCTAGTTTTGTCTTGGGAAAGCCATCCTGCACCTTATCTTCTACAACTGACCATACGTTCCAGAACTGATGATCAGATTCTCCTGTAAATGACCTGAACACCCACACGTCATATTTACCCAACTTCATGCAACTTTACATATTCCATGTTTCTACAGCTATTTATTAATGGTAAGTCTTTGCACCTTCACTTTAATGATCTGCTGCTAAATGCAGTGTCATAATAAAGTATTCTCTATAATTCTGAACCCGGTACTGGATCTTCCACTGCTTTTTACTCGGCAGTCTCTGCTCTGTGCTGGATGGAGATACTAGGTTGTGTCGTATTGTTTTTGCTTGTCTGCACTTGTTTAGTCCTGTTTCATTTTCTTTGTCGTCCCATGTGTAGCACCAGGGTCCTGTGTACTGAGTTTATGGCTGAAATGATAATAAAAGTCTCCTTTATTACTTGACTTTTCACATTCGTGCCAAGTGTTTATTATTAGACCATAAATTAGCCGTTTAACCATATTTATATATAAAACAGTCATGTGAAAAAATTGGGACACCCCATTAAATATTCAGTTCTTTATTAAGAATGCATTTTTAATTTCTTTAATATAAGAATGTTACAAAAACACACAGGCTTTCCTAACTTTTACATGGCTGTATATATATGTGTGTGTGTGTGTTCCTTCATATTTGCTGTGGCGACCCCTATTTGTAGCATATATATTAATATATATTTACGTTTATGATCATATGTTCTTCATCAAAATGATTCAGAAAAGGATTTTCTGTTTTTATATAATGTGACCCCTTTAAGACGTCCATGTGCTTCACTCACCGTGTGTGCTCCAGGGTCTTAATGTCTGCCATGTCAAAGACAGTGATGATAACTGTACACAAGAACAGAAACGGTGCTTGTTATGTTGAGTATTGTCTCCGAACACTCGCACAGAAAGTAATGAAGATCCTACCCTGTGCTCCTCTGTAGTACGCTGAGGCAATGCATTTAAACTTCTCCTGTCCAGCGGTGTCCCAGCTACGGAGAGAAGAATCAAGTGCCAAATCAGATACAGGTGTTCAAAGTGCTGCAAGAAACACAGTCAACCTGAAACTGAACTTTTCTCATAGTTGTTCAAGTGCAGGATCACGTTTTTATGCCGCAAAAAACAAACAAAGATTAATCTGTGTAAATAGAAAGCATTAAAAGCTTTTATTTATACACGTCACGGGAGGGTGGCGGTGAAATGTTTCTGTCTGTTTGATGCGAACACCTTTTGAGGATGATGCTTAGAATTGTTTGCTTGCTTTTAATTTGATGTTTGCTTGTAATATTTGGACCGCATGACCTAAATAACCATTTGAGAGCAAAAGAAAGTGAAAATGACTACCCTTGTCACTGTGAAACACGGCACAACACAACACGACGAAATTCAACCTCTGCGTTTCGCCCATACACACACGTGCGGCAGGGGGCAGCTATTGAAAGCGCCCGGGGAGCAGTGACGGGGACGCTACCTTGCTCAAGGGTACCTCAGGGCAACCTACTGGTGAGGGAATGGAACCCACAATCTTCCGATCCCGGACCGACTCTCTAAACACTACAACGTTTGTGTTTGTGGCAGGCCCACTTTTCACCACAGGTTTTTAGTTGTGCTGCTGGAGAAGTTAAATATGGACCGAGCACGACTCACATCTGAAGAGAGAACGGAAGCCCGGAGAGTTCAAATCTCTCGATTTCAAAGTCGACCCCGATGGTGGCCTTGTAGTCCCGGTCGAATGCATCTTTACAGAACCTAGAACACAAGAACTTCTCAGTTTGGGGAAAACGATGATCAAAAAAATCACTATTTCTGTTAATAGTCACTTTCGTCCTTCGTGTACCGGTTGATTAAGCATGTCTTCCCCACATTAAGGTCTCCAACGACCACGGCTTTCGACATCTTCAGTCTGTCCAGTCTAAAAGTTAAAAGCAAAATCATTAGAGCTGCTTCACATGAAAGACGTGTTTTATGTATCGTCAACCGGGAAGCGCTCCGTGCAGTGAACTTCTATGTGTGAGCACGGACCGTGCTGGTCCTAAATTAGAGACTCGCTCACCCCTGCTGCCTGGCAGCTCGGTCCAGACACGCCGTTTTAGCTTTAGCATTCCAGTCTTCTTTCATCTGAAGGCAGGCCTGAGGATTATAGCACTGAAACACACAGAGAGACAGAGAGACACTGAGCAACAGCACCTAGACCTGGAGTCTCCCAGTCTGTCCTGGACATCGACCCTTTAGGAGTCCGGGACTGGGGGCTGTTCCACAGGATTTATATCAACTAAATAAGGATGCATACATTGTTTTTAATAAAATCATTTATTAATCGATACTGTCAATAAAAGCTGCTTCTTGTTACATTTAAAGCTCTTCATGGATCTGCCCCTCAGTACCTCCCTGAATTGCTCCATTCATACCCTCACACTCGTTCACTTCGCTCCTCTGTTACGAGCTCACTCCCTAAATTCGGGCTCGTTATCATGGTGGTGGATCACTTAGTGTTGCTGCACTTAAACTCTAGAATTCCTTCCCTCAAAACCTACGTCTAACGTCTTTCTGTCTCTCTTGAAAACTCAGTGAGACTCATCTCTTCAGCCTGTGCTGTTCCACTTCTCTTCATTTCTTCTTCCACACTGTCCTTCCTGCTTGCTTCTCCCAATTCTGCTGATTGTTTGGTTCCTGCCTTTTGTTTTTACTTTGTTTACTGTTTTTGATCAGTGTTGCTGTATTTTTCCTCTGTAAAGAGACCTTGGGTTTGAGAAAGGCATGATTTTAATAAAACATATTATTAATTATTATTCTTCGGATCAACTGTCTCCATTTCTTCCTGTCTTTTGCATCTTCCTGCTTCAAACCGACCACCTGCATGTCCTCCCTCACCACATCCATAAACCTCCTCTTTGGTCTTCCTCTTCTCCTCTTTCCTGGCAGCTCCATCTTCAACATCCTCCTTCCAATATAATCATCGTCTCTCCTCTGCACATGTCCAAACCAACGCAACCTTGCTTCTCTAACCTTGTCTCCAAGACGTCTAACCTGAGCTGTCCCTCTAATATACTCATTTCTAATCCTGTCCATCCTCGTCACACCCAACGAACATCTCAGCATCTTTAACTCTGACACCTCCAGCTCCGCCTCCAGCCTTTTCGTCAGTGCCACTGTCTCCAACCCATACAACATAGCTGGTCTCACTACTGTCCTGTAAACCTTCCCTTTTACTCTAGCTGGTACGCGTCTGACATAAATCACTCCAGCCACTCTTCTCCACCCATTCCAACCAGCCTGCACTCTCTTCTTCACCTCTCTTCCACACTCGCCGTTACACTGAACTGTTGATCCCAAGTATTTAAACTCCTCCACCTTTGTTACCTCCACTCCCTGCATCCTAACCACTCCACTTTCCTCCCTTTCATTCACACTCATGTATTCTGTCTTTGCCCTACTCACTTTCATTCCTCTCCTCTCCAGAGCATATCTCCATCTCTCCAGGTTCTCAGGGAAGTATTCCTTCCATCTGCTCAACACGCTCTTTTCACCTGTGAGTACGTTACCATTTCTATCTTTAATCGTCCTGACCTGTAGCACATCTTTTCCAGATCTGTCTCTCTGTCTAGTCAATCGGTAAAGGTCCTTTTCTCCCTCTTTACTGTCCAACCTCTCATACAATTCACCAAACACCTTATCTTTGGCCTTCACCACTGCTTTCTTCGCCCTGCGGTTCATCTCCTTGTACACCTGTCTACTTTCTTCATCTCTCTGACTGTCCCATGTCTTCTTTGCCTCCCTCTTCTTTTGAATACACTCCTGGACTTCTTGGTTCCACCACCAGGTTTCCTTATCCTCTTTCTTCCTTCCAGATGTCACACCAAGTACATTTCTAGCCGTCTGCCTGATCACTTCTGCAGTAGTTTCCCAGCAATCCGGTAGCTCTTCGACACCTCCCAGTGCCCGTGTTAACTCCTGCCTGAATTCCACCTTACAGTCCTCCTCCTTCAGCTTCCACCACTTGATCCTCGACTCTGCCCTCACTTTCCTCCTCTTCTTGACCTCCAAGGTCATCCTACAGACCACCATCCTATGCTGTTTAGCTACACTCTCCCCTGTCACTACTTTGCAGTCTCTGATCTGTTTCAAACTGACCCTCCTGCAAAGAATATAATCCACCTGTGAGCATCTTCCTCCACTCTTATACGTCACCCTGTGCTCCTCCCTCTTCTTAAAATAAGTATTAACTACAGCCATTTCCATCCTTTTCACAAAATCTACAGCCATCTGACCTTCAGCATTCCTCTCCTTGACACCATGCCTACCCATCACCTCCTCATCACCTCTGTTCCCTTCACCAACATGACCATTAAAATCTGCACCAATCACCACTCTCTCTCCCCTGGGTACACTCTCTATCACTTCATCTAACTCACTCCAGAATTTTTCCTTCTCTTTCATCTTACAACCAACTTGTGGAGCATAAGCACTAACAACATTCATTATCACACCTTCAACTTCCAGCTTCAAACTCATCACCCTCCCTGACACCCTCTTCACTTCCAAAACACTCTCCACATACTCTTCCTTCAGGATAACACTTACTCCATTCCTCCTTCTATCCACACCATGGTAGAACAGTTTAAACCCCACTCCAATACACCTGGCCTTACTACCCTTCCATCTAGTCTCTTGCACACACAAAATGTCAACCTTCCTTCTCTCCATCATATCAGCTAATTCTCTACCTTTACCAGTCATGCTGCCAACATTCAAAGTCCCTACCCTCACTTCCACTCTCCGCCCCTTCTTTCTCTCCTTCTCCCTCTGGACATGCCTTCCTCCTCTTCTTCTTCTTCTTTGGCCAACAGTAGTCCAATTTCCACCAGCACCCTGTAGGCTAACAGCACTGATGGCGGTCGTTGTTAACCCGGGCCTCGACCGATCCGGTATGGAATTCTGTATCGTTGTCCGCATATTGACTTGGCAAACTTTTACACCGGATGCCCTTCCTGACGAAACCCTCCCCATTTACCCGGGCTTGGGACCGGCATGAAGAAATACACTGGCTTGTGCATCCCTAGTGGCTGGGTTATATTATTATTTATTATTACTTATTTATAATTATATTGTTTTGATATTCATGATGCCGTAAGGCTTTGTGGAGCCAATCCCAGCACTAATAGTGTCAAAGACAGAACAGGAAAAGGAAAATAAAATTTAAAAAAAATAAGCTGCAGATATACAAACGACAGTATTTTCTCTCGGGGAGATAATGACAGCTAATGTTTTATTTGTTTTTATGTCTTTGCTTTCTTGGAAACTCTTCTTTGAGTGTATTTCCCTCCATGTCGACTAATGTCGTCCATCCTGAGTGTGTGAACGTGTGTCTGTGATTTAAATGCAAACAGAAACCAGCGGTCACGCTATTGTAATAACAGTCCGTCCCTTTCCCCACACAGGAGCTCTCTTTGACCCAAGTAGAGCGGTTTAATATGTTCTCAGTTAACTGAGGTCCTGTGACGTGTTCTTCATAATCGGCCCAGTCTGAGGACTCTGTGTGGAGGTCACACACTTTCAATCAGAAACCTCGTCACAAACAACCTCCAACTCTCAGGATGTTTTTGTCCTCAGAACTGACTGAGCCTTAAAAAGTTTCCATTGTAAACAGTTTATAATCTTCTTCATGGGGTGTATAATAGAATGAAATGTCTGTTACACTATGGTTTGCGTTTAGGTTCTGTTTTAATGTTGTGACTGAGTCATTATTTCCTTGTTTATTACCCTTTTAGGTTTGCGCCACAGCCTGACTGCTTTCCATCTGTTTCTCTTCACATAAATCTCATACATTCATTTGTTCCTTCACATTAACTTCACTACTACCTTCACTACTTTTTCTTCCTTAAAACAAAAAATAAAA
The DNA here is from genome assembly GCA_017165825.1 of Hepsetus odoe. Lineage (NCBI taxonomy): Eukaryota > Metazoa > Chordata > Actinopteri > Characiformes > Hepsetidae > Hepsetus > Hepsetus odoe. Next base: position 22,990,784 of record CM029383.1, read on the forward strand.
TATTATTTTGAGGAATGAGCCACTGAATTCTACAGAAATTACTAAATGGAGAGTATGAAATTACTAAGAAAGAAAGAAAAAAAGACTTGGAAACAATGGTTAAAAGAAGGAATGTCCGAAAAACTGATAAAAGCAATCAAGCTTGCAAAGCTTTTTTTAAGAAAGAACAAAAAAAGATTTGAGTGCTTTAAGTACAAAGCTGGAGAAAAAAGCCCAAGGGATGAAGAGAAAGAAGGCCAGGGTTTAGGCTGAAATTAGCTTTGCATCCAAATGAGTCAGGTCCACCTTAAATTGAGCGGCTGTGACTTTCTGGTGCCCTCACAGCACCATGACTACTGCTCCACTTAAGAGGGAAAAGAAAACGGAAACTTTATTCCCTGTTGCTAAATAAATGCAAGCAAAAGGGGATCAGATTAAACCAAAAAGTTATAAATAAAGTTCATCCTTGAATACTTGCCAAGGAACAAATCCTGCTGAAATGATCTACAAAAGGGTTTTTGGTGTCTGTATATGTTTAGTCATTCGGGCTGTATTGATCTCCATAACACAAAGATCACACAAGCCCTGTTTCTGGACTGGTAATGAATTACATCCTGTTCTTTATCTTTCCTACCTTGGGGAATTTGGTTATGATCCTGTTTTTGCTGACTGGTAGAGTAAAATGCATTTCTTCCAGAAGGCCTTCAGTCCAGGAAACTCTCACCTGAGGAGGAAGTGCACACAAAGAGCTATCGTTAGTTATTTACCTTCTCAGCTGTTTGCCAGGAGATGAAAAACTGTGTGTGTGTGTGTGTGTGTGTGTGTGTGTGTGTGTGTGTGTGTGTGTGTGTGTGTGTGTGTGAAGTATGAGCTGGCTTACTCATCTTGGCCTTGCTTTAAGTGATCAGAAAATAAAGGTAAATAGACGGTACACCACTCCCTGATAGGGAAGCTTTTAAAGGGCCTTCATGCTTTTTATACCTTTTCTCCATTTTTACCTAAAAGCCACCTACTGGTCAGACACTCGAACGCAAGACCTTCCGATTCTGAGCCCTAGTTCCTTAAACAGCAGGTCACTACTATCTGCTGGATGCACGCTGGATGCCCATATCACACCACATGTTCGCTCACCGTACACAGCGTTGAGTGTCATCTACAGGGGCGTTAAGCATTTCTGGTGTCAGGCTGGAAAATCTCTGGAGTAGAGGAGCTGTGAGATACTTATGATCCTACCCTTATTAGTGGGCGTCCACAAACTTTTGGACACGAAGGAATAAAATTCATTACAGCTGTTTCTGATGGGAACATGGCATTTTAGAGAGAAAGTGAACATTTTTAGGTGGAGTATTATCCATCAAGTCCCATCTTTAGCCCACAGAAAATAAATATCTCCATCTTCAGCCTGTTTAATGCAGCTAACGGGAGAAGCCACCCCTCTTCATCCCCTTATGAGTAGGTGTCCACAAACTTTTGGACATGTAGGAATCAAACCCATCACTTCCAGTTAAATGAACTGGAACCGCTCTCTCTGATGGGGACATGGCATTTTAGAGGGAAAATGAACACACTCGGCTGCAGTACTGTCCATTAAATCTCACTTTTGGCCCCATAGAGGTTAATCTCTTCATTTTTCAGCCTCTCTGCTGCATTTGGATGAGAAATGTGGACAGTAGACGGAAGAAGTCAGAAACTGTTAGCTTGTTGCTAAACTGACAAGAATTGCGTCGTCCCTGCGAGAGACCTCCCAACACTACATCACAGCACCGTGTGGAATCATTTTCTTTGCCATTTTTAATTTATTTTAAAGGATTTTCCGTCGTTTTAGGTCATGCCAGCGCCTCCGTCTTACCTGAACAGTCCAGCGTTTATCTCTATGCGTCGTGTTGCCATCTCCATGGCAACCAGAGCGCCGCCGGAGAAACCACGCGATGAAAAGGCGAAGTATCGCGATAACTGAGCAAGCGCTAAAAAAGGAGAGAAAAAACAAATAAGGGCATAATTTAAGCGAATAAACCTCACATTCAAAGAGATTTCTCAAGAAACCAATACATCAATGAAATAAAAAAGCACAGAGCTGCTATAAAAGAGAAACACAAAAAGCAAAATAATAATAAAAGCAGTACAATTGCATCAAAACCGTCACTTTAATGCAAAATGTTGGACACTGTGGCAGGTACTTTGATTATATATGTTCTCCATCCTCTCTCAGTCATCACATCCCACACAGGAGGAAAAGGACTAGATGAGAGCGCCATTAAAATAAGACGAGCACCCATCTGATTCTGATTCTGATTCTGACTCTGACTCTGATTCTGACTCTGACTCTGATTCTGATTCTGACTCTGATTCTGACTCTGATTCTGACTCTGATTCTGATTCTGATTCTGATTCTGATTCTGACTCTGACTCTTACTCTGATTCTGACTCTGATTCTGATTCTGATTCTGACTCTGATTCTGACTCTGATTCTGATTCTGACTCTGACTCTGATTCTTATTCTGATTCTGATTCTGACTCTGACTCTGACTCTTACTCTGATTCTGACTCTGATTCTGATTCTGATTCTGACTCTGATTCTGACTCTGATTCTGATTCTGACTCTGATTCTGACTCTGACTCTGGTTCTGACTCTGACTTTGACTCTAATTCTGATTCTGATTCTGATTCTGTACAGCCAAAGTTCACACTAGTCTGTTCTGGAGCCCCGAACACGAGTGGAATGAATAAAACTGATACCGGGAGAACATGTCCTCTCCCCACAGAAAGGACTCGGACTGTCCTGCCTTGGGATCGAACCCAAGACAGTAGTAAATGGATAAGGGGCCAGCCATGGTCAAAAGTATGTGGACATAAAAGTATCTGGTCAAAAGTATGTGGACATAATTGTTGCATCCCATCCCTCAGAACTACTGGTAAAAAGAAAGAAAGAAAGAAAGAAGAGAGAAGATGATTATGCAAAAAAATCATCTATCTTTCATCGTCTATCCGTCCATTCATCCAATCTTCTATCCATCCAACCATCCATTCGCTTTTTTATCTGTCTGTCTACCTGCCTGTCTGCCTGTCTGCCTGCCTGCCTGCCTGCCTGTCTGCCTGCCTGCCTGCCTCTCTGTCTGTCTGTCTGTCTGTCTAATATGCTGTTGAGTGAATGAGCTGCTCAGTGGTTGTTGGACCAGCAGGTGTCACTGTAACTCCAGATTGAGTCTGGTTCTGGAGTTACTGTTCTCTAAGCAGACATTCACATAAATTCAGCCATGCTCTTATCTGGCACAGCCTCAGTCACTATGTTTAAAAGGTTTATGGGTATTTACAGTTATTTGACTGGGTTTTTTGGCTCACCGCACTACTGCACGCCACGCTGGGGCTGGGTCATGATAAGCCCGTTAGACTGCTCTCCCCCGGCTCGGCTCGTCTCGGTGTGAGGCCTGGGCCTGATGTTCTGTTACACGGCCTGATTTTTTAAATCATCAGCCATTTTCACATTGGATTATTTACCTGGAGGCCTGCTTGGCCTGAGAGTCTCAGATGGGCCACGCAGCTGAATCAACCACTTTTAAACGGGCTTTAAAGCCGAAAGTGCAGAAGATAATCACCCCCCCTATCTTGCCCAGGGTGTAATTCCATTTAGTTCCAAATCAATACTGACAGACAGAGAGGCCGAGGGAGAGGTTCCTCCTGACATTTATTCTTTCAGTGTGGCCTGAAAAAAAGAACCCCAAGAGAAAAAACTGGCCTCGTATGAACAGATAAACTGTAATGGCTGCTCTTGAGTGAAGACTTTGCTTTGCTATCTAATGTCCAGAGTCTGGTCCCCTAGCAGACCCTATTAAAGGGGGCAGTTTGCAGGATCAGCCTCTACTGTGGGGCAGCAGTGGCCTAGTGTTTAGGGACAAGGCCCCAAGATCAGAAGATTGTGGGTTTGATTCCCAGCCCACTAGGTTGCCTTGAGGTACCCTTGAGCAAGGTACCGTCCCCATCACTGCTCCCCGGGCGCTTTAAATAGCTGCCACCTGCTGCACGGTGTGTGTGGCTGAAATGCAGAGGTTGAATTCCGTTGTGTTGTCACTTTTACTGCTCTCCAGGGAAGGGCAATAGATGTGGGGACATTGCTGTGATGGTTTGATTGCAGACACTAGGTCAGGTATTGACGTTTAATGATTAGGTTTACATCACAATCAAAAGCTACCTCTGATACTAAAAGTGGATGGAGCTCCACAGAACAATGTCTGTTATTCCACAGGACGGTGCGGGAGATGTGGGGTGGTGGGGGGCCTTCATACCCCTCGAGGGACGGTGGCGTTACTGTCCTGTTATGGTGCTAAATGTAAAAAAGTGGCTGGAGTGATCTGTGATAGACGGGTACCAGCGAGAGTAAAAGGGAAGGTGTACAGGACAGTAGTAAGACCAGCTATGTTGTACGGGTTGGAGACGGTGGCACTGATGAAAAGACAGGAGGTGGATCTGGAGGTGTCAGAGTTGAAGATGCTGAGATGTTCGTTGGGTGATGAGGATGGACAGGATTAGAAATGACTATATTAGAGGGACAGCTCAGGTTGGATAGTTTGGAGAGAAAGTTAGAGAAGCAAGGTTGCGCTGGTTTGGACACGTCCAGAGGAGAGACGAGGAGTAAAAAATTAGGCCTTAACATTAGATCAAATCACAGACTGATCTCAGATCAGGACCTCTACTTTAAGAAGCTTGATGTGACCTCACGTTCAAAGCCGAGTCCATGTGATGCTGTTGGAGATGTTGTGAAATGATGCTGTTGTGTGCACAGCAAGCACAGTTCTCATGATTTGCTGGACAGCTGGTTTATTGCATCCGTGCACTTTAGTCTTTCTGATGACACATTGTGGTAATAATTAACAAATGATAATATTGTTTAAAAGACTCGCCTTTAATCCCACTCTAAAAACTGAACCCAGATCAGTGTGTGTGGGTATATGTGGGTGTGGGTGTGTGTTTGGCTGTCTCTCCTTCATTACTACTCATGACAGTCACAAGGTCGGCCCTGCTGCTCGGCCCTCTGTGGTATTTTTCATTCATTTGTTTTTATTGTCACAGAGAACAGTTTGGAGTCCTATTTGCAGCGAGGGGTTTATTCCTGCTTCACTGTGTCTTATCAGAGCTCTGATCTACACTCAGTTACACTACGCTGTAACTGTTTCTACACCCTGACAATGTGATGCATTTCTGCATCTTTAGGAAACGCTGAGGCCTCGATGAGAGTGTTAGGAGCAGCAGCCCAATCGTAGTTATAGAATTTTCTTGTTTATTGGGAGTTTCTGCAGTTTTATGCACTTACAGTTTAGAGTGAAAATACTGGTTTTGTATTTCACACATAAAGATACTGTGCAGGTACATTTTGCTTTGGTCATCAATATAAAAACAGTATAAATATACCTACAATGGTACAAGATAACCTTTTGGGTGCAATACAATAAAATGAATGCTGTAAACGTGATCTATTGATGATCTCTTAATGCTGTAAACGTGATCTATTGATGATCTCTTAATGCTGTAAACTCAATCTGTTAATGATCTATTATTGCTGTAAACATGGTCTATTAATGACCCGTTAATGCTGTAAGCCTGACCAATCAAAACATCGACATCAACGATGTCTGTATTTATCATCGTGTGTTTGGAGGCTTGCATCTTCTTTGCTTTAAACCACATGTAGCCCAACTGGCCTCATGGATGAGGCCCCATGATCAGATGGTTGTGGGTTTGAATCCTGGACTGGCATGTTGCCCTGAGGTACCCTTGAGCAAGGTACCATCCCCATCACTGCTCCCTAGGTGCTAGATATAGCTGCTCCCTGCTGCACGATGTGTGTGGGCTAAACTCAGAGGATGTATCTCATGGTTCACTGTGTTCACAATGACTAATAGTCACTTTCACTTCATGTTCAATAAACCTTACAATAAAAAATTCAATAAAAAATACAGACAACTTTGACTGCGTTTTGATTAAGGGTCAACCCATTACAGGGACATCAGTATTATATTATTCTGTCGCTCTCAACAGGCCGAGTCCATCTCGTACCCTTGTTGGTAAATGAGTGCTGTTTGGACCTTTTCATGCAGTTTTCTGACAAAAAATGCAAATCGAGGACCCTTGGCCCCCTTAGACCCGGCTCAGCGGGGTGGTACAATTAAAAGAGTAGCAGGGGGAGATGAATACAACTCTCTCTCTCTCTCTCTCTCTCTCTCTCTCTCTCTCTCTCTCTCTCTCTCTCTCTCTCTCTCTCTCTCTCTCTCTCTCTCTCTCTCTCTCTCTCTCTCTCTCTCTCTCTCTCTCTCTCTCGCCACTCTCAAGTGCAGAACAGCAGTGCTCTGTAAACAGCCACAGAGGTCAAGCCGGGTTTGGGCGCTAATTGGCATGGAATGTGTGACCGTCCCAAACTGTCTTCTCCTCTCTCGCTCTCTCTCTCTCTCTCTCTTTCTCTCTCTCTCTCTTTCTCTCTCTTGCTCTTTCACGCACATACACTCAGCTTTTTACATCACAGGCGATCTCTCTGTAGACAAAAATTCATTTCAGTATAATTTAATTGCACACTTAATTAGCGTGTTGATTGTTCGGCACTGGTGCCAGGGCAATCAAATTTCAAGGGTGTCCAAGAGTGGACTAAAAAGATTGTGTGTATGTGTGTTTGTGTGTGTGTGTGTGTGTTATGGGAATGCAGCAGAGAATGCTGGGACTTCCCAGAACAAACTGAGTGGAGTTACGTAAAGACAGAAAACCATTTTCTCATGGATTCCTCCCCACGTGCCCTGCGGCCTCATGAGTAAAGGCGGAAAAAGACTCAGCCGGTATCTGCATGGGTCAGGTGGGCATTGGTCCCTTCCGCTGAGGTTCATAATTGAGCTTCCCCTCATTAACTATGTCAGCGATTTCTCATTATAGCTGAAATTTACAGCTTTTGCCACAAAATCTGATCTTCAGGTCATAAATGACTGATTTCTCAGTCCTTTTCTGAGCCACTTGTTCTGACTAGGCATTCTGTCCCAGCACTCACAGGTCACCAGAGCACATGAGGCAGACAAACACCTAAAACAACCACACATTCACATGCACACAGCCTAGGAGGCATTTAGCATCTCCAGTCCACCTGATGCCAGGTCTTTGAATGGTGGGAGGAAACAGGAGCTCCCGGGGGAAACACGGAGACACATGGAGAACGTCTACTCCACACAGAAAGGACCCTGTCTGTCCCGCCTGGGGATCCAACCCTGGACATTCTCCACTGTACCACCCTCCTGATTTCCATGACACCATCAGAACCTTCTTTACTTCCCATCATGTCTGCAGGAGATGCTGCACAACCCTTAGCACTCAATGTACTAATGCCCAGCATATGTATCCTTCCTGAACGTTAGAAAAGGGAGGATTCCTAAAGGAAATGAAGGGATTATTGGTGTAAAATGTGGTACTGCAGTTGTCAACACTGTTTGATTCTCAGTCTGGGTCCTTGGTTTGGATGTTCTCCTCGAGACTGTGAGGGTTCTCTCTGCAATACAAAGATACACCATTTGGTCTGGAGAAGGAAAGTTGCCCCCTAGGGGTGACTGTGTGTGTGTGCTAGGTTGTTCATCCATCTTCTGCCTTATGACTGCTGGGCGAGTTTTGTCAGGTTTCTGAGCAGGGAAGTCATCAAACTGCGCAGGACACAAGCCTCCAGGACTGGACTTAACATGGGCATCCTAAGCTAAGGTCACATTATTAGAAACACCCACCTAGTGTTTCTAATGACTTTCCACTTTATTAGAAACACCTATGCTGTGTTTTCATTTGATGGCCTCTTTATTTGAAACACTCGACTTGTGGCTCCATTTAATGGCCACGTATTAGAAACACCCATCTTCTTTCTTAGAACAGGTAGAACTACAGCCTGTGGTGCTTCTCGTGATGAACAGTTTATCAGTCCCCCTCAATAATAATAATAATAATAATGGGCAGCGGTGGCCTAGTGGTTAGGGAGTTGGCCTCCAGATCAGAAGATTGTGGGTTCGATCCCTCCCCCAGTAGGTTGCCCTAGGGTACCCTTGAGCAAGGTAGCGTCCCTGTCACTGCTCCCTGGGCGCTTTCAGTGGCTGCCCACTGCTGCGTGTGTGTGTATGGGTTAAATGCAGAGGTCGAGCAGCGGTGGCGGCTGGTAGTTAAGTGTGCTTTGCGTGATTTTGGAGGATCGGGGTTCGAACCCCCTTCCCAATAGGTTGCCTGAGGTACCCATGAGCAAGGTGCGTCCCCGTCACTGCTCCCGGCGCTTTCAATAGCTGCCCACTGCTGCACGGTGTTTGAGTGTGCATGGGTTTAATCTGAGGTCCAATTTGCGTTGTGGTTCGCGATGTGCTGTGCAAGTGACCTGTAATGACAAGGGTTGTCACTTTCACTTTCTTTCTTTCAAAAGTGTTCCAGGTGGTTGTTAGGATAATGCCAGATGGTTGCTATGCTTTTGCAGGTATTTGCTAATATGTTGCTAGCTGGTTGCTCTGATGTTGCTAGGTGTTGCCAATGGTGGTTCTCAAGGTGCTGCTAGCTGGTTGCTGTCAGCCAGTACAGTTTGGGGCTTTTTAAAGTGAAAGTGACCATTCTTGTCATTGTGAACCACGGCACAGCGCAGAGAAATTATACCTCAGCGTTTAAACCACACACTCACACACATGCAAGGCGGCAGCTATTGAAAGCACCCAGGGAGCAGTGTTGAGGATGGTACCTTGCTCAATGGTACCTTAGGGCCCCAACCTACTGGTAAGTGATTCCAAACCCACAATCTGCAATCCTGAATGACTCCTAACCACTGGGTCGCAGACCCATGAACCCACACAACAGCGGTGGGGCAGTGGTTCGCTTAGTGGTCTTGCTGGATTAGAAGGTCACAGGTTTCAATTTCAGACTAGCAGGTTGTGCAGGTGCCATCCCCCAGTGCTGCCCCTCTCTGGACCCTGGCACTGCCCACTGCTCCAGGCGTCTGAGTTCACTACTGTGGCAGCAGGTGTGTTGGAGGGGCTCAGTGCAGGAGTTCTGGTCATGGTGTGTGCCAGCTGAAATTTCAAAACCGCAACACAATAACGTCTGGAACACGAGGGAACATTTGCATAATCCTCTTTATTTACTATTATTGTTCTTTTATACTTTGTTTTAAATATTTCTCTGTTTGTTTTCAGTGGACATCATGTAAAGTCAAACCTGAAGCCCTTATCTCAGGATGGTCGTACATCATCATCATCATCATCATCATCATCATCTCACCATCTGTGTCTTAGTAAATGGCCGGGAGGAGGCAGAGAGGAGATGAAGAAAAGGGGGCGGGTCCTTTTACTTTCTGCAGATCACCCAAGTCTTAAAACGTGATTATTTGTTTTATCTTTTCTCACGAAGAATGCACCTCACATACTATTTACACGTCAAACCGAGAACAATGTCCACTCAAAATGATGGCAGAATAAAAAAAAGTTCTCTCCTGCTGGAGATCTTTTACAACTTTTTTGCTGCCAGATTTTTTAGTTTTTGTTTTTTTATTTTTTTAATTTGTTTGCTTGCTTTTTTTCTTTTCTTTTCTCTTCTTTTTTTGCAACAACCAGCATATTTTTGGCTAATATTGACATGCTGGGTTGGGGTTTGAGCTGGATATGAGTTACAGTCTCTGCTTACAGTCCTCTCTTCAATAAATACCTCTCGGAAAACAGCTGTACAAGTGTACACAGTGTTCGACTTATATATATATATATATATTTGGGAGTATATTGGAAAAATCCAAAAAATATAAAACAAATCAAACTATAATTTATCAAAATTCCAAAGTAACAAAATCATGCATATTTGAGTATTTCAGCATTTTCTTGTCATTTTTTGTTTGTTTTTTTTTTTTTTTTTCAGTAAAAACCAAAAAGGTTTTGCATGGGTCTCTTCTTTATTTACATTTAAATTGGCACTATTTATTTCTCTTTTTTTAAAATGGTTTTGGAACGTGGAATGATCTTTACGAAAACACTTAATGCTCAGTTTTCATTTCAGTGTAACACTCTCGGAAAATCAGGCGTCTAAAATCCTTTTTTAGACAAAACAAACAAAAAGACCAAAAAAAAAACCAAAAAAAAAAAAGAAAACAGAAAATAGCATTTTTTCTCTATGGATTAGACAGCCATAAATTAAATACAGTGTGAACGTGTGTGTAAAAAGCCATAGTTATCTTAGCATTGTATGATGGCAGTTTTCACCTTTGGAAAGGGAACCAAAGTGATCAGTCTTTTGACTCCAACAAGATCCTGGATTTCTCCTTATCTCTCCTTTACCACGTGGGTAGTTCGTGCTCTAAAGCAGTCTTTTTAAGACTCTTTCTTTCTTGATCTTCTCCCAAAGCAGCATCGCTCAACTCAGGACCCTCTCGCAGGACAAAACCGGACGGGAAGGGACGGGTGCGCACGTCTCACTGAATATGGGGGGGCTTGTTTGGCTAGCTAGAAAAGGAAGCAGTCGAAAGCTACCAGTGTTTCCATGACATGGAATGACATGGGCTTGACAACTGATCCCGATTGTCAATTGAGTCTTTTCGTGAGTGAACAAGAAAGCAGACGGGCGTGTGCATGTATTTGTGTGCCTACATACTCTTAAAATTCAGTGCAAACACATTTAAATCAGCGTTGAAATCCTCCTCAAACACGTTAATGACTTTTGCAAGGTGGCAGCATCTGCATCTGCAGCACTCTGCTGACCATCTTCCACTGGTTCCACTTCGTAGAAGCGAGACCAGATGGATGGAGGCCAATTGCAACGGACGGACAGACAGGCCTCGGTGTGTTTTGTGGGGTTTTGCTGGGCCTCCATTTCTCTCCAACAATCCAACCTAAGCACTCGCCTCCCCCCCTCCCCTGGTCCTAGCACAGGCCAATGTACTTGAGATTATTCTGGATAATCACGTCCGTCACGGCGTCGAACACAAACTGGATGTTGCTGGTGTCGGTGGCGCAGGTGAAGTGCGAGTAGATCTCTTTCGTCTCCTTGTTGCGGTTCAGGTCCTCGAACTGCCGCTGGACGTAGACGGCCGCCTCCTCGTAGGTGTTCCACAGCCCCCTTGCATGATCGGTAAGCAGGCGGTCAGCGGGGATCTGGCAGCAGTCTTCTCGGCCAGCAGGTCCTTCTTGTTGAGGAAGAGAATGAGGGAGGTGTTGGTGAACCAGTTGTTGTTGCAGATGGAGTCGAAGAGACGCAAACTCTCAGCCATGCTGACTCTGGAGAGAGAGAGAGAGAGAGAGAGAGAGAGAGAGAGAGAGAGACAGAAAATTATAAGGCTATAATGGGGTAGAGTTACATATATAAAAAATTATATACACTACAGGCCAGATATATATATATATATATAAATGTAATAATATAATAACATACACTGTATATACCCAATTTAATGAAACGAGCACTTAAGTACAAGTTTAATTAAAATGAGAATCCTCTGAGGGGAAGCAAGACACCGGAGAATCAAGAAGGAAAAAGAAGTGACATTTTCATAAGTAAAATAGATTTAAGCACTGATTACCAGTACAGTCTGGATTAGCAGAAATGAGGTCTACAGTTGAAAGAATATTAAAAGGTTTGAAGCTGATAGTAGAGTCTGTAGTTGGGGTTTGTGATGACAACAGTTGTAAAAAAGCCTCATACAAATAAAAACTGACTGATCTTCACACTATCGTTCCTGTTGTCGGAGGGAGTTTATGGGGTAAAAGAGGAAGCAACATAAGACTTGAGTGCTAAAACTCAACACACTGATCATGTCTTGTCTAATCACCTGCATTTGGGGTGAGGAAAGAAATTTCACTTTTGGCACAATTCTCAAAGCCTGGCAGATACGTGAGCAGAAAGTGCACTTCCTCCTGCCTGGCCTGTGTTACACTGTTATTTAAACTGCAGACTGAAAAATCTGCTCTCCAGCTTCCAGCCTTCTCCGAGCACATGCATAAAACACACATTTTATCTCTCAGACCTTCTCTCCTTCAGCTCACTGCTTCCACAACAAATAAACTGTACATAGCTCAGAAAAATGGCTTTTTTAAAGGGCCATTAGGGGAGCCAGTGGGATTTAAGTTAAATGGGATTGATTTTTGCAAACTAAGTTCATTTTAGTGCATTATAATTATGTCAGTTGAAGAAGAAAATACAGTTGCTCAAGACTATGACTGCCAATCAGCTTTTACATTTTACATTTATATGAAAATATCTCAAGGACATATTTTTCACTTGAAGTCGCTTCAACATTTATACTCTTATTTATACCTTATTTATACCAACAGACAACGGTATTTATCTGTTTATATTCATGATTAATTCCTTGGTTTATCATATTTATTACTTGCCCTCACTTAGGTATCATGTGTAGAGTTTATTCTTATTTCTTTAGTTAATTTCTTATATTTATTTCTTATTGTCTGAGGATCAGGAATCAATCGTATCAATCTCCTGCTGTTGCTGTACATCTGATAAATAAATCTCAAAGCTTCAGTAATACATGCTGGGAATTAGGAAATGGAAGTCACTGCGAATAAGATCATTTGCCATAAATGTAAATTGAAAATGAGATAAAAAACCATCGGGAGCCAGCTGTGGTCTTCTACCAGGTCTTGCGTGGTTGTTAGTAGTCCCATTTCCTCAATAAAACTCTTGTCTTCACTTATTTTACTTTGCCCGTGACATATTTTCCTTTCCTTTGCCTTAATATCCTCAGAAATGTCTCCTTCACTTGCATAATGTCCATGTGAGAAAGAAATGCTTTGGACAGCTGAGGTGTGTGTGGGTAGCGGTGGCCTGCCTCTGTGTGACTGATGTTCCTGTACAACTTTATAGGTACATCTGTGGTTGAAATATGTTTCCCCTTATCTTCCTTTCTCCAGTTATTAATAAACTGAGGTCTGGTATTTAGGAACTAGGCCTCGCCCCCAGGAAGCCAGTAAGCTACTGCTGCCCAAAAGAGGAAGATGCAGAGGACAGGAAGAAATGGAGAAAGTTCATGGTGGTGAATCTAACAGAACCTTGAAATACTGAAGAAGAAATTATTTTCCTGAAGCTTAAAGCTGAGATTCAATTACTTTGTGACACTGAATACTGTTCCTCCATCAAATGAAAAAAACATGTTCATTTGTAGAAATGTGGAAAAAAAAAAAAGACATAACCAAGCACTGTCAATGCGGAGTCACATCTCATTATTAAAATGTGTATCTCGCCTGTTGGAATATTAGCCCCACGACAGCTGTGTTTTCTTTCCACAGTATGGATTAACACTAACCAGCCGAATGATATGCAGAGGGAGAGACAGGCTCAGCCACCAGTGTTTCAGGATAAAGTTCTATTCCTCTCCACCAGAAAATCATTTTGGTCTAAATACAAATAATCCAAATATTTATTAAGATTCATTTCCAGCTGCTGAAGGCCTCCCCCCCAAAGAGTGGCCCAAAAACAACACCAAGGGGAAAAGGGAGAGTGGTATAAATTGGGCGTGGTGTGTACTTCACGAAGAGGCAATTGCCCACTAGATGGTTTATGTTTCAACAGCGCTGGATCTTCAAGCAGGATAGTAACCTCTGTTTCTGTAGACCTGCTCCGCACTTGGTCTAATTCAATTAGTCACCTGCCCATGTGCGAGAGAATCCTCGGTGATCTTTTATTCACTGAGTAATGCCATAATAATAATACTTAATAAAGACAGATAGGACTTAGCATCTGTGAAGCACTCCTTTCCCAGGGTTATAACACCCAATCACATCTTCAGTCTATACAGGAAAATAAGCAGCATTTGTTAGATATTTTTAAAATATATATTATTATATAAATATATATATATATTATAAATACCTATATATTTTTTATATATATATACATATTTTTTTAATATCATTTTTAAAATATCAATAAATGCGGATTATAGGTGACTAATATACATACATTTTGTCATCTTGTCATTTTTTTAATAATTATAATGAATTGTATTTTTATTGGAATTTTATATATATATATATATATATATATATATATATATATATATATATATATATAATACAATACTATTAAAATCATTTATATAAATTCATTATAATTAATAAAAAATTACATATTCACATATAGATAATTTCTGTGAAGCATGTCATTTTTTAAATAGTATAAATGCATTTTGTATGTACTTTTTTATTGGAATAATATTATATTTATATTATATTATATTTATCTTCTTCTTCTTCTTCTTCTTTCAGCTGCTCCCGTTTAGGGGTCGCCACAGTGGATCAACTTTCTCCATTTCTTCGGTCCTCTGCATCTTCTTCCTTCAGACCGACCACCTGCATGTCCTCTCTCACCAAATCATAAACCTCCTCTTTGGTCTTCCTCTTGTCCTATTTCCTGGCAGCTCCATCTTCAACATCCTCCTTCCAATATAATCATCGTCTCTCCTCTGGATGCGTCCAAACCAGCACAATCTTGCTTCTCTAGCTTTGTCTCCAAGACACTCTAACCTGAGCTGTCCCTCTAATATACTCATTTCTAATCCTGTCCATCCTCGTCACACCCAACGAAAATCTCAGCATCTTTAACTCGGACACCTCCAGCCCCACCGCCTGTCTTTTCGTCAGTGCCACTGTCTCCAACCCGTACAACATAGCTGGTCTCACTACTGTCTGTAAACCTTCCCTTTTACTCTAGCTGGTACGCGTCTGTCGCAGATCCTCCAGCCACTCTTCTCCACACCCATTCCAACCAACCTGCACTCTCTTCTTCACCTCTCTTCCACACTCTCCATTACTCTGAACTGTTCATTATCTCAACCTTTGTGACCTTTGTCCTAAACACTTCACTTTCCTCCCTTTCATTGAACCCTATGTATTCTGTCTTTCTCCTACTCACTTTCATTCCTCTCCTCTCTAGAACAGATCTCCATCTCTCCAGGTTCTCCTCAAGCTGCTCCCTACTCTCACTACAGATCACAATATCATCAGCAAACATCATCATCCACGAAGACTCTAATAACCTCGTCCGTCAACCTGTCCATCACTACTGCAAACAAGAATGGGCTCAGTGCTGATCCTTGATGTAACCCAACATCTACCTTAAATACATTCATCACTCCCACTGCAGATCTCACCACTGTTACACTGCTATCAACACATATCCTGAACTCTCTCACATACTTCTCTGCTACATAGACTTCCTCATACAAAACCACAACTTCTCTCTAGGCACCCTGTCATCTGCAGCTCCTTCTGACCTTCTCTGTACTTCTCTATCAACACCCTCAAAGCAAACATTGCATCTGTGGTGCTCTTTCTCAACATAAAACCCTTACTGCTGTTCCTAATCCTCACCTCTTTGCTTAACCGAGCTTCTACTACTCTCCCCATAACTTCATGCTGTGGCCGATTATCTTTATCCCTCTATAGTTACTACAGCTCTGTGCATCACCCTTACTCCTCAGGCATCCTCTCACTTTCCAAGATTGGGTCAGAAACTCCATCTCCCCTAAACATCTCCATGCTTCCACTGGTATGTCATCTGAACCAACAACCTTTCATTCTTCATCCTCTTCATCGCTGCCCTTACTTCCATCTTGTTTATTTGCTGCACTTCCTGGTTGAATATCCTCACATCATCCAGTCTTCTCTCTTTCTCATTTTCTTCATTCATCAGCTCCTCAAAGTCCTCCTTCCAGCATCTACTCAACACGCTCTGTTCACCTGTGGAGTGCGTTACCATTCTATCTTTAATCGTCTGACCCTGCACATCTTTCCCAGATCTGTCTCTCTGTCTAGCCAATGGTAAAGGTCCTTTCTCTCCCTCTTCACTGTCGACCTCTCCTTACTGGTCACCCAAACACCTTCTCTTTTGGCTTCCTGCCACACTTTCTTAGCCTGCAATTCATCTCATATATTCCTGTCTTCTTTCTTCATCCTCTCTGACTGTCCATGTCATGCTTTGCCCTCCCTCTTTGTCTGTATGCCTCCTGGACCTGGGTTCCACCACCAGGTTTCCTTATCCTCCATTTTTCTTCCAGATGTCACACCAAGTACTTTTCTCACTGTCTGCCTTACAACTTCTGCAGCAGTTTCTCTCTCCTTCCTTCTCTCCTGCACTTCTTTCTCTCCTCCCCCTTCTGGACATGCTTTCCTCCTCTTCTTCTTTGGCCAACAGTATTCCAGTTTCCCTGTAGGTCGTTGTTAACCCGGGCCTCGACCAATCCGGTATGGAGTTCTGTTTCGTTGTCAGATATGGATTTGACAAAAGTTTTACATTGGATGCCCTTCCTGATGTAACCCACCCCATTTATCTGGGCTTAGGACTGGCCCCAAGAAATACACGAGCTTATGCACCCCTAGTGGCTGGGTTATATTATATTATATTTATATGTTTTGTTTTTTAGGGTTACTGTCTTTAGGTTACTCCTGAGCACGAAGTATGTTCTGCAGGATCTCTGGATCTCTGGGTCGGAAAATCACTCGGAATGCCCTTTTCATCTGCAGATTTAATTACAGCATGACTGATTCTGTTTCTGTTCTGTTTCTGTTCAGGTTTCTTTGGAGAAATCAGCTGTGGATAACTCTGACCCCCCCCACCCCTCACCTCCAGGATAATTTATTTTTGTCCTCCAATCACTCTCTCCTTACAATTTACACTTTTCAGCAGGAGAAGACACTCCTGGGCTCCAGACAACATCTGCTCCAGTCACTACAGCGCCAAAAATCAGTGAAAGTCAGCTGTGGGTCAGCGCAAAAGATGCCGAAGCAGTGACCAGGATGAAGAGCCTTCCCAGCTACAACGTCAGCATATGATCCATATCATTCGTGCACAAAACCAGCCGCCGAGGACATCATCTCACAGCGCAAAGAAAGAGGGATATCCATTACAGTCCTAACTTCAGTGCTAGTCAGTCCTGTTCTGATGGATGTGGCAGCAGAAAAAAGGCCCATTCAGTTTGTAAAGAATGTCTTTAAATATATAAAACAATGTGTTTGCTCTTATACACAATGCACAGTCTGTCTTGGGTTCTGCCTGAAGCACAGTGAAGAACAAAGACGTGGCTCTGATTGGACAGGATTATTTTCATAAACTCCTGGGGTAACTTGCTCTTACACAGGTGCAACTCGGAGGTTTTATTTCCGTCCCTTCGGCCTCGTCTGTGTCTCTTCCTCCCCCGAGGAGAAAAAACCGGGCTGAGCTACCTGCGATTTGTACAAGCTCGGTTTCTTCCCCAAACTGCCCGACTATGACGTCAGGTGATTAGAAACAGGGAAAAGTGGGCCTCTCTCTCAACCTTTACGACCTGAATGATTCGCCAGAACATTTTTAAGTGTCTTTACACAACATCACGTTCAATAATTCATCAGGCGCGTCCCAATTCAGGAGCTGTGCGCCTCGAAAATGACAAAAGCTCTGGCGGAATCCGGCTTTGAAAGATGCAGCGATGGGGCGAAGATTCACAGGATGTGTCTTTGCGTGACCATCCAGATTCCTCTGCGTGCCATTGATGGTTTAATCAGTCCGCCAGATCGCCAAGGTAAAACAAACATTACACCAATCGCTTTTAAACGCGGGCGGAGATATTAGCTGGTTTGTCCAATGCCGGGGTGGGCACTGGCACCCGCAAGCTGCTGTAGTTGCTAGGCAACAGGAAGTGACTAATCATAAAATCTAAAACAATAATAATAATAATATTTTGGGGCACTTCACTTGATCTCAAACAGCTTTAAATTGACCATTTTTAAACCAATTAGTTGTTTAATTGATAGAAGCTGTGAATAAATACAGTGAAAACAAGACATCTAAAATATATATAAAGAAAGAAAATATCTAAATATCTAAAATGGTCAGAATTGGGTGAAATGGGGCAGCCGGTGGTCTAGTGGGTGGAGTGATTGGTCACATGATCGGAGGATCGGTTGAACCTTCCCAGCCGGTGCCTGGTACCCCCTTGAGCAAGGTGCGCCCCCATCCCCACTGCTCCCGGGCTCTTTCAATAGCTGCCCACTGCGGCACGGTGATTGTGTGCATGGGTTAAATGCAGAGGTCCAATTTCGTTGTAGTTCACTGTCTGCTGACTGGCGACCTTGCAATAGCGAGGTTGTCACTTTCACTTTCAAATTAAAATGAATAAAAAGTACAAAGCTCTGCTCAACATGTTTTTAGCAGTTTAAAAACCTGCTACCCTGTAGTTTTCTAACAGATATTTTTTGGCAGCCTTTCCAAAGTTTAGGTGAATAAAAACTTTTCTTAAACTTTTCTTAACATTTCTTAGTCTTTTTTCTTTCATTTTTATCTATTTTCTTTTTTTTTCAATTGTTATTTATTTGGGAGGCATCAGTAAAGCAGCATTTTGCTGAATTGAAAGATTTGATAAAGGAGCCTATCAGGCATTCTGGACGGATGAAGGTGATCTATTTAAAATGTAATGCATATGTGTAATCCAGGAACAAATTTTAAAATCAGTTCTAAAGTGGGCAGCCTGCAATGACGCTGAAACAGGTTGAAGGTTCTCGGGCCATAGCGTTCTGGACCAGACTCTCATTTAATGTTCATTTTGTAGCCCCGACCGTCCTCCGACACCTTATATAGACCGCCTCCTTCAAAGGCTGTAACCCCTGATTCTGGGACACGCCATTTATCTGAACCGCTCATCCTGAGGTTGATGTCGTGGGTGTTTCTAATAATGTGGCCGTTAAGTGGCAACACAAGTGAATGTTTCAATAAAGTGGCCAGTGGTGGCGGCAGCAGTGTTTCTCTAATAAAATGGCCAGTGGTGGCAAAAGCGGTATTTCTAATAAGTAGCGTGGTGGCAACACAAGAGAGGAGTTTTCTGATAAAGTGGCCAATGAGAGGAAACACAAGGGAGGTGTTTCTAATAAAGTGTCGGTTGGCCAACAGTGTTTCTAGTGGCCAGTGGTGGTAACACAGTGTTTCTAATAAAAGTGGCCAGTGGGTGGCAAAACAGTGTTCTAATAAGTGGCCAGTAGTGGCAACACAGTGTTTCTAATAAAGTGGCCAGTGAGTGGCAACACAAAGTGGGTGTTTCTAATAAAGTGTCCGGTTAGTGACAACGAAAGTGTTTCTGATAAAGTAGCCGATGGCAACAGTGTTTCTAATAAAGTGGCCAGTGATTGGCAAAACAGTGTTTCTAATAAAGTGGCCAGTGAGTGGTAACACAGTGTTTCTAATAAAGTGGCCAGTGGGTGGCAAAACAGTGTTTCTAATAAAGTGGCCAGTGAGTGGCAACACAGTGTTTCTAGTAAAGTGGCCAGTGAGTGGCAACACAAAGTGGGTGTTTCTGATAAGAGTGGCAGTGGCGGCAACACAGAAGTGGGTGTTTTTTTTTTTTTCCAATGCAAGTGGCCAGTGAAGTGAAGCTTGCGATGCATTGTGGCATGCTGATGCCTGGGTTATGTGTGGTATTAGTGGTGTGTGATGCATGGATGAGGCGCGGTGGCGGGCGGCAGCGTGGTGACTGGAGGAGGGGTTTATTGAAGACTGAGCCACTGTTTGAAAGGTTAAACAACACATCATGCTCAGAGCAAATCACAAGATCCGATAAAGGCGAGAAGAGAGAGAGATGCACACAACAGGAGAGAGAGAGAGCAGCAGATGGATGAATAGATAGGGACTTTAATGACTCACTCAGAGTGAAAGAACTGAACACTGTGGTTCAGTTTTAAAGAACAACTGTTTCAGTGAAGAAGCTATCTGATTTGTGAATCCATGACTGACTGTAATGTGATGCTCAAGAAGTTTTTACAGACTGGAAATGACGAAATAAACTCATATCAGGGAAAGTCGAGAGCAAACTACAATGAAATGAATATCTAAATTAGGTAAGTGACTATCCTTTGTCATTGTGAAACTCAAACAGCTACCTGAAACTCAACCTCTGCCTTTCACCCACACACACCCACGTGCAGCAGGGACGTGTGAAAGCGCCCGGGGAGCAGTGATGGGGCGGTACCTTGCTCAAGAGTACCTCAGGGCAACCTACTGGTGAAGAAATCGAACCCACAATCTTCCAATCTGGGGCAACTGCCTAACCAGTAGACCCTGCTGCCCCTGCTGAATTAAACTTAATATGAATATTAATATGAAGGAAAAAATAGAATAATATAATATAATAATGATATGAAAATCCAAAATGAAGTTCTAACAAAATGAGTATATATATTACAATAGCGATTCTAATTAATTTAAACCAGGATGAAGTAGTGTAAAGCTACCCTTAATTATATTATAACAATAATAAAATGTATATTAAAATAAATTTCTGATAACATTAATATTTAGAATGAAGTTAATAAAACTCAAGAATTCTAGAATCTAGAATGAAGTTCTTTTCAGATGGATATAAAAATGTAATCAGTGAAATTACAAAATAAAGTTCTTATAATAGTAATGCAAATATTACGTGTATTAATAATAATAATAATACAATTTCATTATCCTGGATTAATTAGGTTTTAAAAATTCATATCAAGAACATGAAAATGTTCATATTATATTCTAAAAATCCAGAACTCCAGAGCAGAATTAGTCCACTGCCGTCCGGTGTGAGGCAGAGACGAGTTTATGAGGCAGAAATAAAGATTATAAAGCAGTAAAATAACGGCTTGCTTGAAACATAGTGTTCTCATGTAGAAAGAGATAAAGTTGTAAAGACAAACTGGAATCACAGTCAGATCCTCCAGACCACAGACCTTCCACCGAGGAGCACATCACAGAT
Organism: Hepsetus odoe; assembly: GCA_017165825.1. Classification (NCBI taxonomy): domain Eukaryota; kingdom Metazoa; phylum Chordata; class Actinopteri; order Characiformes; family Hepsetidae; genus Hepsetus; species Hepsetus odoe. The sequence continues at coordinate 23,011,491 of CM029383.1, forward strand.
TACTGAGAATGAGGAGAGAGAGGCAGTGTGTGTGTGTGTGTGTGTGTGTGTGTGTGTGTGATGTGAGAAGCTCAAGCTCTTTTCTTTCAGCTATGATTCTTTTTTAAGTGATTCAGTGAATCGTTACATTGCTGAAATACACTCAACACACTCGCCTGGGAAACAAAAACCACTGCAGTGAAATTCACAAATGAGATTTACATTTTCAAACTCAATACAACTGCTGCAATATTTTATACCTTAGTGTGAGTGGGTGTGTGTGTGTGTGTGTATTGTGTATTAACGCACATGTGTGATGTAGTGTGTGTGTGTGTGTGTGTGTGTGTGTGTCTACATGTGTGTGTGTGTGTGTGTGTGCACACATGTGTGCCAGTGTGTGTGTGTGCAGTGTGTATGTGTGTGTGTGTTGTGTGTGTGTGTGTGTGTGTGTGTGTGTGTGTGTGTGTGTGTGTGTGTGTGTGTGTGCACATGTGTGTGCGAGTGTGTGTGTGTGTGTGTGCGCGCGTGTGTGCATGCGTGTGTGTGTGTGTGTGTCCTGATTAGAGACAGATGAACAGGCCCGTGCTGTAAGCCTTTGGGAAGTAGGTCACCATAAAACACCCCTGGCATCTTCAAAGCTCTGGGTGTCTGAGCCACCCCGTCCAGGGGATTGTGGGCTTGTGTGTCCTTGGAGACTGGGGCATGGATACCACAGCTAAGACACACACACACACACACACACACACCACATACATGCATATATATATATATATATTATTGTTGGTGCACCTTGTATGTGCAGCAGACTCACTGCATATCATTTTAAAATATTATTCTATTTTAAGACTTAAATACAAAAAAGAAAGAGAGGTTTGAGAGTAACTCAGTGAGTGAGTGAGTGAGTGAGTGAGTGAGTGAGTGGTGAATATCTCTCTGTGAATGAATGGCTTAACCAGGTAGTGAGGTGACTCAGTGGTGGTGAGTGGTGAGTGAGTAGATGAGTTAGTGAGAGTGGTAGTGAGAGTGAGTGAATGAGTTAAGTTGGTGAGTGAGTGACTCAGTGAGTGAGTGAGTGAGTGACTCAGTGAGTGAGTGAGTGAGTGACTCGGTGAGTGAATATCTCTGTGAATGAATGGCTTAATAAGTGAGTGAGTGACTCAGTGAGTGAGTGAGTGAAGGTGGTGAGTGAGTGACTCAGTGAGTGAATATCTCTGTGAATGAATGGCTTAATAAGTGAGTGAGTGACTCAGTGGTGAGTGAGTGAGTGAGTGAATGAGTTAGTGAGTGAGATGAATAATTGAGTGAGTGAGTGAGTTGAGTGGTGATGAGTGACTCAGTGGTGGTGAGTGGTGAGTGAGAGTGACTCAGTGGTGAGTGAGGTGGTGTGGTGACTCGGTGGTGAATGGTGAGTGAGTGGGTGACTCAGTGAGTGAGTGAGTGACTCAGTGAGTGAATGGTGAGTGAGTGACTCAGTGAGTGAGTGAGTGAATGAATGGGTTAGTGAGTGAGTGAGTGAGTGAGTGAGTGAGTGAGTGAATGAGTTAGTGAGTGACTCAGTGGTGAGGTGGTGAGTGGTGACTCCAGTGGTGGTGAGTGACTCAGTGAGTGAATATCTCTGTGAATGAATGGGTGAGTAAGTGACTCAGTGAGTGAGTGAGTGAGTGAGTGAGTGACTCAGTGAGTGAATGAGTGAGTGAATGAGTTAGTGATTGGTGAGTGGTGGTGACTCCAGTGATTGAGTGAGTGGTGACTCAGTGAGTGAGTGAGTGAGTGGTGAGTGACTCAGTGAGTGAGTTAGTGAATGAGTGAGTGACTCAGTGAGTGAATATCTCTGTGAATGAATGGCTCAATAAGTGAGTGGTGACTCACGGTGGTGAGTAAGTGACTCAGTGGTGGTGAGTGGTGGTGGTGGTGTCCAGTGAGTGAATGAGTGAGTGTGAATGAGTTGGTGAGGTAGTGAGTGAGTGAATGAGTCAATGAGTGAGTGAGTGAATGTGTGAGTCAGTGAGTGAATATCTCTGTGAATGAATGGCTTAATAAGTGAGTGAGTGACTCCAGTGAGTGAGTGACTCAGTGAGTGAATGAGTGAGTGAATGAGTTAGTGAGTGACTCAGTGAGTGAGTGAGTGAGTGACTCAGTGAGTGAGTGAGTGACTCAGTGAGTGAATATCTCTGTGAATGAATGGCTTAATAAGTGAGTGAGTGACTCAGTGAGTGAGTGAGGTGGTGGTGGTGGAGTGGCTCAGTGGTGGTGAGTGAATGAGTTAGTCAGGTGAGTGGTGGTGGTGAGTGGTGAGTGAGAGGTGAGAGGTGAGAGGTGAGTGGGTGGGTGGTGGGTGACTCCAGTGGTGGTGAGTGAGGTGGTGGTGGTGAGTGGTGGTGAGAGGAGGTGAGTGGTGGGTGAGTGAGTGAGAGGTGAGAGTGAGAGTGAGAGGTGGTGGTGGTGGTGACTCAGTGGTGGTGGTGGTGAGAGGTGAGTGGGTGGTGGTGTGGAGTGAGTGAGTGGTGAGTGAGGTGGTGAGTGGTGAGTGGTGAGTGAGTGAGAGGTAGGTAGGTGGTGAGTGAGTGGTGGTGAAGTGAGAGAGTGAGGGTGAGTGGTGGTGTGAGTGAGTGTCTGTGGTGTGTGAGTGAGAGTGAGTGAGTGAGTGAGTGAGTGAGTGAGAGAGTGAGTGAGAGAGTGAGTGGAGGAGGAAAGGATTATAAATGTCCCTCACTGTGTAATACACAACACTGTGAGACTGCCCTCCGGGAGCCCCCCTCAAACACACACACATGCACACACACACACACACACACACACACACACACACACACACACACACACACACACACACACACACACACAGAGGCTTTAATTAAGCATCAGCAATAACGAGGAGTTTCTTGATGATATTCAATGTTTTGTTCAGTAAGTAGAAATAGCTGGAGACGCCCAGACTGATGGAAAAATCCACTCCATCCAAACAACTCCTATCACAATCACCACGGCAACAAAAACAGAGGGAGAGAGGAAGACATAAAGATGGACTTAGAAAAAGAGTAAAAGAGAGAAAAGAGAGAGAGAGGAGAGAAAGAAGAGAGAGAGAGAGAGAGAGAGAGAGAGAGGAGAGAGAGAGAGAGAGAGAGAGAGGAGAGAGACAGAGACATTAGAAAGTAACTAATTTTTCCAGATTATCTCTCCTCTTTGTATCTCTTCTGTTTGATCTGTATATTGAATGTTTGTTGATTTTCTATCTTTTTTGTTGTGGCACAACTGTGCTGAAACTGTAAACGCTAGCTGGAAAGTGACTCTTATTTACACTTGATTCTAATGTGAACCAATTTAAATGGTTTCCATCCCAAAAAATATAAATCAAATCTCTCTTTTTCTCTCTCTGTCTCTCTCTCTCTCTCTCTGGGCAGCGGTGTCCTCGTGGTGAGGGAGTTGCCCCAGATCAGAAAATTGTGGATTCGATTCGCTCACCTGTAGGTTGCCCTGAGGTACCCTTGAGCAGGTGCCGTCCCTGTCCTGCCACTCCCGGGCACTTTGTGGCTGCCCCTGCTGCTGCGATGTGTGTATCGTTGAAAGCGCCAGAGTTGAATTTTGTTGTGTTCAGCTGTGCTGCGTTTCTGGCCAACAAAATAGTCACTTTCACTAAACTCTCTCTCTCCTCTGTCTGTCTGTCTGTCTGTCTGTCTGTCTGTCTGTCTCATTGGCATTAAGGAGAAGCCGTTGAATAGGAACTTGAATAGTCTGAAGGGTGAAACCTGAAGAGTGACCAGTGTAAACTCAAGAGAAAGCCTCAGTTAGGCCTCTGTTTTTCACCCTTTTCACCTGTTTAGCTTTTTCACATCTTTGACTTTGTAACTTTGAAGATGGAACTCAGCAAGTTTGCTAGTTAGCTATTCCAAAACATCTCAAATTCACATGATGATGAAAGCGTATCCCAATAAATCTTTGGGATTAGAGTAGAAAATGAGCTTGAGCTTAGTCGTCGCTCTGACAACGATGCTCCCTGATTGACTAGAGCTGCATCTGGGTAGATGAATAAATCGTCCGTTCTTATCATTTCCCCAGATACTATCTGATCTGAGAGCCATGTGAAATCCAAACGATACAAATGTATTTAGTGCGACACTGGGCGACAGATGAGACTAAATCGAGGAAAGCGGGAAGATTTGATCCACCGAACCATCCAATGCTACCCATCCCTGCCAAGCGGTGGATCACACGTGAGAAACTGCGTCATGACATCAGCCTTCGTCCATATTAGCAACTCCAGGTTTAAGCCGATCTTCACAGTATGAAAAATCAATGGCGTTTTCAAAACAATCCTAAAACAGATTCCTAAAAACTTCACTGAATTGTACCGGGTGCTCTTATGAAGTGAAAGTGACTATTTGTCATGGTGAACACTGCACACAGTGAACCACAGCCAAATCCATCTTCTGTATTTCACCCACACACACCAGCAGCAGGGGGCAGCTATAGCCAGGTGCCCATGGAGCAGTGACGGGGACGGTACCTTGCTCAAGGGTACCTCTGGACAGCCTGGGATTCAAACCAATGACCTTCCAGTTCTGGGACCTAGTCCCTAAACACAAGGCCGCTGCTGCCCCACTGGACCAGATTGTCTGCTAAAAATGCTATAAGCGTAAATATTGGAATTTATCATCAATGGCCTAGGTTGCCAGTTCCAAGAAATATCCCCGTTCTTGTCAAAGAGATAGAAAACCTTACAGACTAGCCAGTCGATTACGGCAATCTTGCATGCATGTGCTGCTTCCACGGATAATAATAGAGTTGAACTATGAGTGTAAGTCAGAAGCTATGAAATTGCGAGATGACTAGTGCACTTGCGTGAGGCCAGTTAATGTAGCCCAGGAGGTCAAATAATGCCAAACAGGTTAATTCAATGTGTCACTCTTTGCAGTGTAGATGGTCATTTCTATCCACACACCGAGGAATTTCCGCACCTGAAATAACCTTTGGATCTCAGACAGGTGTCAGAATCGTGGTTTCTGTTCCCGAACACTCAGCCACAGGCTGACGTGAGCTTCCCTGCTGTAGTGATTTTCACTGATATCCACTGACGGCTGGCCTTTCTAACAGCTGCCGCCACACAGAGACCATCGCACAGCAAGATATGCTGTAATTGATAATTATTATGTGCCCCCATGGTGAGGATTATTCTCTCTTCCCTTCCTTGTGTTCTCGCTCCCTCTCTTCCACTGTGTATATTAATGAGCAAAATCCATCTTTTATCCAGTTAAACTGCCGTCATGAACATTTAGCTCCTTTTTTATTGTGGGTTTAATTTCCTTCTTTAAGTGCGCTGCAAATTTATATGATCTCGATCTAATATCTGATATCTAGCATTTTTCATTTTGAGGTTGATGACATGTTAAATAATCCGTTTTTTCAATTGACAACTGATAGCCCGATGCGGCCTGGTCAGGCCTGGAGTCCAAATTTAGCTCCTTTTGCACAATCTTTTCTATTAAAGCACCCTTAAAACCCTTAACCATCCAGTAGTTTAGTAAGGTGGAGCAGAAATGTAAAACTTTTTAACAGAAAAGACTGTTAAAATGCCATTTCCATATATTTTTGAGCAGAAAAAGAGCTTGTTTTCAGGAACAGGAGCGCTGATCTGGAATCAGCTTTGAGACTAATAACTGTACTAAATATTGAGGAATCTGATCTGAGATCAGGGTGTTTTGTGAACGCCAGCCAGCTGCCTGTAGCAGTAAAGTTTAGTTCATGTTTTATCTGACGGTAAGTCATGCTGTGTCCTCAACCTCAGTCGGCCACAGGATTGGGTTTCCGCCCTCTCCACAGTAGGTTGCAGCAGAGTACCGCAGGCAAGGTACCATTCCCGTCACTGCTCCCCAGGCGCTTGCCCCCTGCTGCTAGTGTGTATGGGTTAAATGCAGAGTCTAATTTCGTTGTAGTTCACTGTGTGTTGTGCTGTGATCTCACAATGACAAGAATGGTCACTTTCGCTTTCACTTAAAAAAGCAAACATGTCTCGGCTGATCGGCTGCATCTGGGGTTATTTCCAGCGTTTTTTGCCACTTGTTTTTAGATTATAATTTTTGTAGAAAAATGGCTGAAAATGTAAGAAATAATTGTATTAAATTTTGAATATTCAAATCAAAATGTTTACACTGCTATCATATGAGGACATCAAGCTGTTTGTGTTCTGCTTTACTTTTCCTCACACCTCTCATTTTGCAGCTTCAGCCTTTTATTTTAAACAAAAAGTTACAAAAGAGATGAAACAGAGCCAAACACACTTCACGTCCTACGCTGATAGGACTTAGATGGAGACGTTCCCCTGCAGTTCCGTTATTTAGAACATAAAGGGCCCGTGTCATGGAAAAATGAACTGAAATCATTTTAAGTTAAATGAAGAACCTAAACAAATACCTTAGAACATTCCATTCAGTTCAGTTCAGATCACTCACTATCTTAACCTTGTCTAATTGAGGTTGCAGGTGGTGCTGGAGTCTAACCCAGCTCTCACAGGGTAAAAGCAGGGACACACCCTGGACAGGTTGCCAGTCCATCACAGGACAGACACACAACCGGACCGTTTTGCCTCTCCAATCATCTCCATGCGTGCAGTTTGACTGTAGGACATGGGTGAGAACATACAAACTTCACACAGAAAGGACTGGACGTCCGCCTAGGGGTCAGAGCAGAACTTCTTGACGTGGGGTGGCTTAGCGTCACCACTCTTTACCGATGCCACCCTCCAAGTCAAAAAGAATCGGTTTGAGCTGAGGGAGGTAGGCGAGGGCAACAGAGAAAAAAATTGAGGAAGAAACAGGAAGAACCAAGATAAGGGGAGCCTGTCCTCCTCTGGTCGACACAGGAAATAAAGAAAGAAAAAAGAGAGAAAGTGTTTATGAATGAATAGATTTAGTGATGAGTTCCGGTAAAGTATGAGTTACTATGAAAGAGTCCGTTAGAGTCTGTAATTGGAAGATCAATCAGCCAATGGTGGTGGTTCACCCGGCTGTGTGGTGGGCTTTGTTGTCTTAGTGGCAGCAGCTCCTGCAGATGATCCAGTCTGATGGAGTTCAGCTGGTGAGAGGAAATCTGATGATTCGGCTCAATTCATTTCCAACTTGATTAATTAAATGCAATTCAATCAAATCCAGTTCAACTGCTATTCTAAACGAAAGGAGGGGGGGCAAAACATGGGAAGAGTGGGGGGCAAACAAGGCCAAAGATGATCATGTGAACAATCCATTTCATCCACACGAACATAAAACATGAGCCACTACTGTTGTCCTCCTGTTCATCATTTTGTGGCGGGTTTCTTGCTCTGCTGGCTCCGCTGTGGTGTGTTTAATTAGTGGAAATCCAAAGGCAGGTGATCCACAGCAGGCGGGACTTTCCTTCACGACGTCTTTAGCCTCCTCTCTCTGCTGAGCTGAGAAGAAACCCTAGAACAGCTTCTCTCTTTTGTCTCTAAAAATAAAAAAAGCATGCTTATCTTTGTGAAATGAGTCCTTTCTGCCAGTGTGACTCCGGTCTGCTTTTCTGTTAAAATGTTTGTTTATGAAAAATGTCCCATATCGCATACTGCATGCCTAAAATGATGACATGGCTTATCTTTGCCTTAAAAGGCCAGAGAGCCATAAGCAGTCTGCCTCACCAGCGCAGTATCCCTTTATAGCTCGCTGCACTGCTATTGTTTGTCTTATTGACACCCGTGTAAAATATCGGAGACCCTTGTGCGCCTGTGTGAGTCCACGTTCCCAGTGCCGCGCAGTCTTTCACTTACTGTCCAGCACGCTGTAGTACACTGCTATTAAATGGCTTGTGTATGCATGCGTGTATGTGTGCATGTGTGTATAAGCATTTCTCACTGGTTTACATTCAGCTCTCTCCTGGAATAAATCACATCCCGCGGTATCTGTAGCAGCAGCAGCCCAACATTCGAAAACACTGGACATGGAGTTGTGCAATATGAAGAAAGACTTTCTTCAGCTCTATATATTGTGGCAAGCTTGATGTATCAGAGGCTAAAATGATGGAAAGCCTTCTTCTCGTTTCAGCTGCTCCTGCTATGGGTCTCCAAAAACGGATCATCGGTCTCCATTTCTTCCGGTCCTCTGCATCTTCCTCTTTCATACCGACCACCTGCATGTCCTCTCTCGCCACATCCATAAACCTCGTGCCTGGCAGCCCCGTTCTCAACACCTTTCTTCCGATATACTCCTCGTCTCTCCTCTGGACACGTCCAAACCAGTATGCATCTCACTTCTCTAACTTTGTCTCCAATCCATCCAACCTGAGCTGTCCGTCTAATATACTCATTTCTAATCCTGTCCATCCTCGTTCCTCCGCTCAGCTTCACTCTGACACCTCCAGCTCCGCTACCTGTTTTTCCGTCATTGCCACCGTCTCCAACCTGTATAGCATAGCAGGTCTCACTGCCGTTCTGTAAACTTTCCCTTTCACTCTCTGTTGAAGCCAAGCGTTTAAAATCCTCATGTGTACCTCAAATCACCAAATCTCTAACCACTCCGCTGTCACTCCTTCCGTTTCACACTCGTGCATTCCATCTTTTTCCTACACACATTCATTCACACTCTTCTCTGGAGTATTTCTCCTGTTCTTATAATGATAGTATTCATTGTGCTTCTGAGAAAGAACAGCCAGAGACTATATACGCTTTAGGAAAAAAACAGAATAAAGAGGTGTGAGTGTGGTTGTTACACTCGACTCTTACTGTTCATCCTTGATTTTTTAGCTGCTACACACTTTGAACTTATGCCACATGTTGCAGTTTAGGACACAGGCTGGAATGTGTGGCAAAGCAGGCTATATTGCATAAGCCTAATTACCATAAATATAGGAATGTGGGTCAGTAGTTTGAGGTTAAGTTATCACCAGCTGAAAGAGGAAACTTATGTAGAAATGATCTCCGGAGCTGCGTGCAGGCAAGAGTGAGCAGAAGCAGCTGTCGTTTATTAGGTAAGAATAAAAGATGCCTTGTGGCCAGTGGTCTTCCGTGACTGAAGCGGATGCCAGAGCCAAACACGGCCTCCTGAGATGCATGTGCATTTTTCTCCCATGACCCACATCTCCACCCTCCCAGCTAAAGGCACACACACACACACACACACACACACCACAGTGTGTCCCTTCTCTCTTTCTGCTTTCTCACTTCAGCCTGTGTTGTACAATGCAGTTCCCTCTCTACCCTACTTAGCTCAGAGCACACAGACACACACACACACACACACACACACACACTACACACTCTTCTCATTTCAAGCCCTCATCAATTTAGGAATGTTATACCAAACCCCAGTACCCCCCTCCCAACATGCACGCACATATACTCCACCCAACCCCACCTCAACCCATCACGGCTCTTTGTCAGCAGCCCAGAATTAGGAGCGTTGGACCTGCTCTGTTGCCAGGCGACGGTTACTGTGACAACCACCTTTTTTTTAAGAGGGATGGGTGAAAAAAGGAGATTGAGAAAAAGGATGTTACAGGACACACACACACACACACACACACAGAGCGAGAGAGAGAGAGAGAGAGAGAGAGAGAGAGAGAGAGAGAGAGAGAGAGAGAGAGCACATCTTGTGCCTCATGCAAAGATCTTTGAGCCCTTTTTGAGTCTCAGGTAGAAACAGGAACAGAAAGATCCCAAAAGGACACTCAACCATTTCATTTTTTTTTTCATTAAAGGTCTCACTTCCTTGCATTTTCAAGTTCAACACAACATTTAAACAGTTTTACACGAAAGGCACTATTTGATTTGCACACAGCCATTTTCCCACATGTCTTTATCCATTAGATTAATATTCAAGCTCATCAGATTCTTTACATTCTGCTTCCAGAGAGCCAGACTTTCCTCTTTTTTGTGTTGAGTTTTATAAACGTTTAAGTCTTTGTTTCTCATTTTCAGTCCAGTCTCTGTACCTGAGCAGTTTAAGAAGCAGTGTGGCATCATCTCCACAGAAAACAGAAAAAAAAACATCCAAGGAAGAGCTTTGGAACATCCTTCAAGAAGCCTGTAGAACCGTTCCTGAAGACCTCTTAAAGAAACACGAGTGTTGAGGCTGTGCTGAATAATAACAGTGTTAATACCGAACACTGACTTTAAAGCTGATTAAAACTACACTGTGTGGCAACCGTGGCCCTGAGGTACCCTTGAGCAAGGTACCGTCCCCATCACTGCTCCCTGGGTGCTGGATATGTGTGTTTGGGTTATATGCAGAGAAGCCATTTGGTTGTTGTTCACTGTGTGCTGTGTTCACGTGAACAGTCACTTTCACTTCACTTTCCCTTCATACAACAAGGTTATCAAAGCTGCAGCGGTTTTCCGACAAAGTGTAAAGAAATGAGGGGACAGAAGACTTTTCACCAGGTTAAAATGGGGAAAGAACAGGCCAGTCTTCAACAGAAGGTCAATATCGAAAGAATCATATTCAGCACATCAGTATCTCTTTAGAAGGGCTGATGACCTTGGCCTACAGCCAGGAAGTGCCCCGTTGGAACTGGGCTGTGCCAGAGTATGTCTCTGCCCGTCTCTTCATACATGTTGCAGTGAGGAGAATCATCCTGGCCTGTTCAAAATGGCTGGATAGTCTTCATCAATACAGTGATGCTGGGAATCACCTTGATGATGCAGAAACTATTTTATGTCTTTGGCATGTTGAGCAGATTCAATGAAAGAAAAGGGAGCACATGCTTTAGTGCTCCAGACTGCAAAGTGCCTAACAATACAGTTTTCTAGATAAAGGGGTTCCACCCACTCAGCGTTCAGCATCAGCAGTAAACGAATCACCTGGAATCTGGAATCATCTGGAATCATCTGCTCCTGTTTCTTCACTGCTTCAAGTCTTAAGTTAGACGCTTTGTTCTGCTTGAAGGTTCAGACGTAGATCACTGTGTGGATTAACCAACACAGAACTATCAAACTGCTCAGGTACAGAGACTGGACTGAACATGAGAGACAACAACACTGTCCTTCAGGAAGATCTGGAGAACTGCTCAGGTACAGAGACTGGACTGAACATGAGAGACAACAACACTGTCCTTCAGGAAGATCTGGAGAACTGCTCCTCAACAACAAGTCTAGAAGCAAAATATGGAGAAATGAGGGGCTCAAGCTTTTACACAGTAGTGTATTTTTAATATCAGTAAAGAAGGCTATTTTCTAATGTTTAAAACAGAGCAGAAGCTCATGGTGACACCACATGCTCCCTAGGCTTGGTGCTCTAACATAATACTACTAGATCTAATACCAGTTATTTGTTTGTGTACAGCCCGTACGCCATTTACTCCATCCTCTGCAGAGGGGTCATGACCTCACAGCGCTTTATGGATTCACATGAACGTATTGCCTAATAGCCGTGGCACAAGGGCTGCATATGGTGCATTTTTGTGGCATGCCGTTGTTTGGCCATCGCTTCGGCCATTATTGCTCTGCATATGGTGCTTATTCTTTAGCAGCATTGCCCTTTGACCTGTACATCAGATCATCCTGGGTCTCTGATTATGACTGCCCCCACCTCCGGCCATGCCTCGCAGGCTGTGGATGAAAGAACAGAACGCAGTCGTGTCCTCATCTATTTGGCTTACAATACCACAGGTTTGAAATTAAGAAATAAAGGTATTTTTCAAAGTGAAAGTGACTATTTGTCATTGTGAACACAGCACACAGTGAAAGTGAAAAAAGTGAAAGTGACTACCCTTGTCTTTGTGAAACCCAGCACAGCACAACACAACAAAATTCAACCTCTGTGTTTCACCCATACACACGTGCAGCTATTGAACACGCCTGGGGAGCAGTGACGGGGACAGTACCTTGCTCAAGGGTACCTCAGGGCAACCTACTGGTGAGGGAATCAAACCCACAATCTTCCGAACCAGGGCAACTCCCTCACCACTAGGCCCCCGCTGCCCCAGTGGTGATTGCAGCCAAATGCATCCTCTGCTTTTCAGCCCTACACACCGTCCAGCAGGGGGCAGCCATATCCAGCACTGAGGGAGCAGTGATGGGGATGGTACCTTGCTCAAGGTAACCTCAGGGCAACTTACTGGTCTGGGATTCGAACCCATGACCTTCTAGTCCTGGGAACTAGCCCTTAAACACTAGTACATTGAGGAACTATGGACAATGTCTAGGCCCACAAAACAAAAAGGAACTAAACGAGTGTAGTTATATTGTGTAGTAACAGAGATGGAAAATAAATACAAGTATTTGCTACTTTGAAGTTGAGTTTTCAGGTATCCGTACTTGAGTATTTCTTTCTTGGATTACTTCTTCCTTTTACTCCCTACACTTGAGCCCAAGCATGCTTCAATTTTCAGAAAAGAATCCTTAATAATCAGCCTAAATGGACAAAAACACACACAAAAAGACGTCCCTCTGTGTCCATCGGTGCAGGATAGAGTGAAGGAGGCGTGAGAGAGAGGACAGGGAGAGTGGATGGTGGAGTTCAGGCGTGTGTTGAGTGTGATGTCCGTGACGGGAGAACCAGCAGAGACGTGCAATACACATTTCCTGTAGTTCCATTCTATGGGTTTGATACAAATCTACTGAAGTTTCCTAATTAACGTATGTCTCACCAATTCTTGCCAACTGCAAGCCTCATCACAAACTTGCCTCAAGTCGAGTCGTTAAACCTCGAATAGACTTGCTGACATGCTGTTATCTATCCAAATGGAAAAAATGTTTCTGAGGCTGATGCACTTCCAGATGAACTTGTGGTGGTTTCAGCAGGCAGTTTGCACGGTTCTATCTGGTGGGACGTAAAGTGGTCCGCGTTCGATATAAAGAGGAAAGTGCAGATTGGATTTGTCACCAAACTATTGCTTTAAACATGAGATGTCAAACCTTCCCCTTCTTTCTATGAATATCTGATTTGAAAAAGAGCAGTAGAAGGCATCATGCATATTTCAGATTATAAAAAGTGTGCAGTCCCCATCTTAACTGAAGCTTGTGAAGGCCCTGGGCTACACTAGAGCTCACTTCATTACATAAAGCGAGCAGGTAGGTGGGTGTGTGCAAGGGCCCGAGGCAGGAGCCTCGAAATAGATTAATGAATAAGCATTCAGTGCATTAGGACTAGCCCACCAAAGGCCCATTCAGACTGTCTTACAGGCCGACGGTGTGGAAGGAAATGTCCTCTCTGCAAAGCTTCATGATTGCTTCAAAATATTCCAAAGGTGTAGTTTTATACTCTTTTTATACTCTGTTGTGTCCCAAATAGTCGAAGCCATACAAGGCAAGTTTATTCATATAGCACCTTAAATGGTCCCAAAGGCCCAAAAGATCCAGACCTGCTACGCTGGTCATGAATAATTGAAGTTATTTGTAACTGAGTATTTTTTTTTTTAGACTACTTACACGTTCAGGACAAACGCCTCACTGTTGTCTGAACATTTCAGGGGAAATTTCCTTTATTGTTATTTTCCATCACCTTCCTGGCGTCCAGGCTTGTTTCGGAATAAAACAGACACAATCACACGGGAAAGAGTGTCCTTCGGCGTGTCCTTAAGAGGAAGAAGATCTAAGATACAAGGAAGGGAGAGTGGACGGTGGAGAAAAGGCGTCTATCGAGTGTGATGAGACATGGATGAAAGTGAAGGAGTGAAGTTAATGTCCATTATTTTCCATTCAATGCTCTTTACAGGGGAGAAAAAAATGAAACACAAATGAATTAAAATTTAAACACGATTAAAACTTCACAGTGCAGCTCAGGGATGACGTGGTTCCTGGTGCCGGTGGAAAAACCAGGAAAGACTCACTAATTTGGCCCAAAAGAGCAGAATATTCACTTTTTCTGATCTGAACACATACGCTGCCCTCATATTACCATTTTGCACTTTTTCTTTGGGCTTAAATGTGACATTGGACACACCGATCTGACCCTTTCTCGAATCGCATTCTAGTCCCTACAAAGCACACTATATAGGTCAAGTAAATAAAAGGGGGCTTCTGCACCCAAACAGAAAATTATATTTCTAACAAAGAGCCATTTGGGATTCAGTCCCTGTGCACACATCCCCAGAGGGCTTACGATGCACTATTAGGGTAAAGAGCCCTTAGTTTCATGACTCAAAGAGTGCTCTTGGGAGTAGGGAGCCATTTGGGACTCAGTCTGAGTTTGAACGCTCAGGAGGCTCAGAGTTCATTCATGTGATGTTATTGATCAGGAAGTGCACATGGAGGTCGTTTCAGGGCACATAAGGACACATACGAGTCACTTTCCAACACAAATGTGCTCCATTATGTTAGACAGAAGGGAGTCAGTTGTGTTTATGGGGTGTTCAGTTGCTTTTAAGGATGCTTGCCTTTTCTCTCGGAGGTCACAGCAGTTCAGGGAGTGCACCGCTCAGACACACTTGATTCAATTTGCCAGGGTTTGTGGGTGAGTGCAGAGAATTTCCCAAATGGACTGGACATTGGCCTTCCAGGATGGCCAAAAGTACCAGGGCAGAAACTGAAAAGGACTTATTGTATAGAGTCTATACATAAAGCCTCATGAATACTCATTTAATGAAGTGTCTACACTATATACACTTCATTAAATGAGTATTCATGAGGCTTTATTACACATACATTCAATCTTTATAAACATATATGTAGATTTATTCCAAAAATAGATTTGGAGACAAAGTCAGAGAAGAGAGGCTGTTGGTTTGGACGTGTCCAGAGGAGAGATGAGGAGTATACCAGGAGAAGGACGTTGAAGATGAAGATGCAAATTTGGTTTAATGTCAATGTATGATTTACACAGGCATCATGGATAGCACGGCCCTTCAAACCGAGACATTTTAACACTTTAAACTCTCCAAACACAACACACCAAACTGAGCTGATGAAGAGGAGGAATCAGGTGGATCTGATTAGAGCTGCAATTAAACTCTGCAGGAGAACCAGCAGGAACTCTTTAACACTCGCACACACTGTTACTGCACACATATAGACTAAACTCATTAACACTCAGAAGTGGCGAAGGTCCACACTTTCTATACGTAAGTAGAGGAAGAGAAAATCACGTAAGAAAGACTGGTAATAGTGGAGGCGCTGGGACTCAGTACAAGTAAAAAAAAAATACAGGAATTTGAAAATTAGAAAAAGTTATTAAAAAGCAATGTTCAGTCTAACTATTCTTTAAAAGAGGAAGCTATCTGTTCTCTAATGGCTTTAGTTTGCATCAGTGAAAGAGAGAAAACCCACACCAGCAGGATCTTACTAATGCATGGTTGTTGATCAATTAATCTAATGTCTGTTGTGACTTCAGCTGTACATGAATGCTCAATTAATTATCAAACTAATCGCTAGTTATTGCTCAATTTTCTAATCAGAAGATGCAAAAGTCAACGCATTCTTTTCTCCAGTAGAGGGACAGATAACTAGGTAAAAAAAATGTAAAGGGGAAGTACTGATTCGACTTCTTTACTAAAGAAAAAGTACAGGAATGTACTGAGAGTGTAAAGTAAAAAGTACAGGGATGTACTGAGAGTGTAAAGTAAAAAGTACAGGAATGTACTGAGAGTGTAAAGTAAAAAGTACAGGATTGCACTGAGAGTGGAAAGTCAAAAGTACAGGAATGTACTGAGAGTGTACAGTAAAAGTACAGGAATGTACTGAGAGTGTAAAGTAAAAGTACAGGAATGTACTGAGAGTGTAAAGTAAAAGTACAGGAGTGCACTGAGAGTGTAGAGTGAGACGTGTCTCCTCTGAAGGACGTCTGGAGCGTCTGTCTGTGCTGAAAGTGAACTGAATCTCACTCCATATTAATAGAATTAAAGACTATTAAAGCCTCGAACTTCAACTCCAATAAAAACAATCTACTGAAAATAATCCACATTAACTTCACCGCTTCACTTTCATCACCGTCTCTACTAGTTCTCCCGTCACGGACACACACTCAACACACGCCTTTTCTCCTCACTTTCTTCCCTCATGAGCATGGTACTGTTCCCATTACTGCTTCCTGGTTGCTTGATATGGCTGCTCCCCGCTGGACGATGTGCGTGGGTTAAATACAGGGGATACATTTCATTTTGTGTTTTGCTGTTTCACTGTGGCATTTTCACTTTCACTTTACTTTATCAACTAAATGCCAAAAGTTGTAGGAAATGCCAAATGTAGGCAGTCCCCCTATAGACTGTGTGCACATATTCACGCTTAGGAAGCCACTAAATGTCATTTGTTGAAGTGGTGATTAGAAAATGGACAATGGTAAGAGTTTTCACCCAAACTATCGCTTTAATTCACTCATTAAACTGCACTCGTCCCCTGATGGACGCATCTATTTGAGTTCACCAGGTAATTTTACAAGACGGAGACTCACTCATGAGGACGGGGTGGGCCAGACTTCTGCTGCGCCAGTGGTCCCTCCAGAGGGAAGTTTGAGAAAGCTGTTGAAGTGAGGCTTCCCCAGCATCCCCTCTCATAACAGTGACTTTAACTTCCTACCTCTGCTCAACTTCCTCTGTTTGCCACATCCTTATCACCCCATCTCGCTCACACATGCACAAGTTCAGCACAGCAGGACATACAAAACTTCACATCAGCCATTTCCCCTGGTGCCCAAGCTGCTAATTCTCACAGGTACACCCTAACACCTTGCACTGTGAACTCAATTATCACTTCTGTACTTGCCCTGCCCACCTGCACCCCTCCAACCCACAGAACGCCTTTATTTTTAAATCTAATTAATACTCCAGGCTTTCTAGTTTTGAGACTTTCGCTGAAAACCTCTGATTAGCGAAGAGCTCGCTCCCTGTGCAGAATGGCATCAACCCCTGCGTTTCCCCACAGGGTTGATTTGGTCACCCAGTGTAAATATCACACGCCAATTATTAGCACAGGCCAGGCGTATCGGTGTCGCCTCTCTCAAGAGCGGCTGAATCCCGTGGACAGGATGGGAGATGTGGAAATGTGAAATGGGGAGATAAAGAAGTGGGAGCGACAGGGGCCAGGGGCAGGAGGCTGGATTTACGGTGAGGATGGCACGGCATTGCGCTGATAACGTCAGGCCTGGTGCGACTCTGTTTGCTTTATCTGGACGCCTCATGGCCGGAAATACAGTTGCGCTCATCCACCCCTCTCCCTGCGGTTTTATCCCAGCTAGGCGCGAGGCGTATTGACCAGCTTTTGAACACTTCAGCATTATTGCCTTAACTTTATTGCTCATTTCCGCTTGTTTGCTTTGGATCTGCTTGATGGGTATCGTACCAGGCTCATCTTGTAATACTGTACACCTATGACTTAGCAGACCATCAGGTATGTGGTCTGTAGACCTTCCACCAGTCTAGCAGATACCCTTCCCATACTCTGTGACATTTCCTTGGAGGAAGTTTTCCCACAGCGATCGCCCAGACCTCCGATTCAACTGCTGCTCTCATCTCCTCTCAAACTACAATTAAACACTTACTACAGACTCCTGATCT
This sequence comes from Hepsetus odoe, assembly GCA_017165825.1. Taxonomy (NCBI): domain Eukaryota; kingdom Metazoa; phylum Chordata; class Actinopteri; order Characiformes; family Hepsetidae; genus Hepsetus; species Hepsetus odoe. Next base: position 23,028,897 of record CM029383.1, read on the forward strand.
GAGCCGAGACTACTTACAGTTTTAGTTCAACTCTAAAATCAAAGAGAGATCATCAGTTAATCAATTTATCAGGTCAATATGCCTTCTGCTCTCTTCTACTGCTCAATCACCGACATCATTCAAAGTTCCAACAAACAGCTTTTTACATTTTGCTGCATCTGTCTGATTTCAGTAATTGGTTATATTATCAATGTTTAATTATCAGTCAACTAATTGGACCACTAGAACCTTATTCTGTCCTCAAAAGTCTTTCCACGCAACCAATGATTAGTAATAATTAATAACTTTATTTCTATCGTTGAGTAAAATACTGTTTCCTTCTGTGAACTTGTTTCTCTCAATATGCAGTAAAACTACTGATTAAGAGAAGTCTTTAGCATCTAATAAGACTTTTTAAAATCTGTAATTTAAGACCAATCCCACCTAATTATTCTGTCATTATTAGGTTCTGCTAAAACACCGACTGCAAACTTAATCCAGGATGAAAATTCTTTGCTGACTCTGCAACTAACCCGAGACACTGGCTCTGTCCTTACCGTCTGGTTGTCTTCATAAAGCTTGAGGTCATAGCCACTCAGCTCCACGCAGAAGATGATGGCGGTCACGCCCTCGAAACAGTGGATCCACTTCTTCCTCTCTGAACGCTGGCCACCCACGTCCACCATCTTGAAGGTGAGCTCCTTGAAAGTGAACTTGTTCTCCACGATGCCAGTGGTCATGTCTCGGGAGCGCAGGATGTCCTCCACAGTTGGGATGTATTCGGGTGCAGAGATGCGGTCCAGGTCGTTCAGATAGTAGGCCGTGTTGTCCTCCAGGTGGTATTCATTGGAGCGCTGAAAGCACTCCTGTACCCCAGTGTCACCCCAAAGACGCTTCATCACACCCAGGAGCTCGGGCGTGATCTCGCCTTTGCTCTCAGCTGGACCTGTTAGGGCGAAGAGTTGAACGGCATCATAGGCACGGTCCGGGTTGTGGAAGTCAATCTTGAGCGTTGCTAAGGCCCGGATGATGCGGGTGAGCGAATCGATAGCGTTGTAGAGGATCAGAGGCTTGTATTCTTTGCAGGCCTCCAGGTTGAAGCCGCCGCTGTGGATGATCTTCATTTGCTTGACGATGGTGCTCTTGCCCGAGTTGCTGGTGCCTAGAAGCAGGAGTTTGATCTCGCGTCGCTGACGCTGGCTCTCCGAGCGAAGGTGCCGGTCAATGCGCCTTGAGCGCCTGGCCGCCTCTTTTTCTTCTGAACTCTGCCGGCAACCCATGATTAAGTAAGGATTACCTTGACACTGGTACTCCAAAACAACTTCCAGAAAGTCAAACCACAAAAAATGGAAAGTAGAAGAAAGGTGAAAAATTCCAAAATGAGGTTTGGGATAACACTAGAGAAACACTAAGAGGAAGAGCACTGGTTGTGCAACAGAGTCGGTCACAAATTGTTGCCCCACCTCAGGACAAAGAGAAGAGGCAGGAACTACTAATATCAGCAGTCAATCAGTATTATTACAATGATCAAAGGTTTGGTATTCAGCGCTACCAGGACATGGTGGAAGAAGAAAGACTTCTATCCTGACTGGACAACTTGGCTTCCTTGCTAGATTCCTGTAGCTGGGGGGGTCACATTTAGGGACGCCCCCCAAAAAGCGATGGCTTGAAAGAATCTGTCAGCTTTGAGGGACGGACCATGGATAAGGCGAAAGGCCCTCAGCGTCCTCCCTCATGTTATAGAGTGCGCACTCTGTATCTGACAATCCGTGACCATCGGATGATATCCTGTATTCCTGTTTCCCTCTCTCCGTCTCCTACAGTGGGCCAGGCCTCATGCTCACCAGGTGGTAACTTCTGGGCACCAGATCGTCTTCCTGCTGCTTGTGTTGCATAAGCGGGTGCTTCTCAGGCAGGCAAAGGCTTGAGTTCCTGAAGGTTACAAAAGAGGGAGAGGTTAACTTTTGGTGAGAATCATGATGCATCTGGAGTAGCACTTCACAAATTCAGCTTGGACTCTTCTAGACAAAAGTGGTATTAAACTGCTCCTGTTCCTGTTCTCTCCCCCAAACGGCTCTCTGTCGACCTCGGTCACAGACTGCACCCCCCTTATTGCTTTCACTTTCAAAAACCTGCTTCAAAGCTGCCACTCTCTGTTAATATTTACTAGCAACCTTCCTCTTGTCTGATCACATCAGCCCAGAACACGGGGCCACATGACAGGAGCCTGAGCCAAATTCCGATTAGAGGAGTCTTTCTGCTCCGTTTGGAGCTGACTGAGTCTCCCTGTGTCCACAAGACCGCAGAGTACGAGAACACTTTATTAAGGCGGATGGATTCCAGGAAAGTAATGTCATCGTAATCACAGCCAGCTTTGGTTAAAGCGTGTAAAATGCATTATGAACCTGCGCGCGGATATGAAGAGCATGCTTGATAAAAACGACGTGAGTACTCGCACACAGCTCTGCTGCAATGTACTTCCCCAGCAAACAATGACACTTGAGTTACACAAGTAGAATAAACAGAAAGATACTAAACGGCTCGTGCATGCGCAAGCTCGCCACGCAAACCCAAGGTAGTCAAACACACACTGACGGGCGCACACTGCGCTCTTGCGATTCGCTGTGGCCTCCAGCTCCTGCTCTGTGTTTGGGACCGTGTCGGCTTGTTTCCTCACTTGCTTTCCTATTGTTCCTGCCTTCTGCATTTCTGCTTTAGCCCAGATAAGACACTCTCACATAACCCTGGCAGTGAAACACACAAAATGTGAAATGAAAACAGATGCACTATGAATGTTCTTCCCCATGGCTGGCTCCCACTGCGTTGAGTGAGGTTAATGAGCGCAGCTAACCTGCGCAGTGTTTCCCGAAATTGTCCAGGGGGCGCCAGACAAAAACTGTAATGTTGGGCCAGCAGTGGCCTCGTGTTTGGCTGCTAAGCCCCAGGATCAAATGTTTGTGGGTTCAAATCACAGTGGATTGCCCTGAGGTACCCTTCAGCAAGGTACTGTCCCCATCACTGCTGCTGGAATCTGCTGCCTGCTGCTGTATGGTGTGTGGTATAAACACAGAGGGTGCATTCTGTTAGTTCGCTGTGAGCTGTGCTGTGATTAACAACGACAAATAGTCGCCCCCGCTTCTATCTGAGGTGTTGTTTTAGCCTGGATTCTTCAAACTTCTTGCAAGCTAATCAGAGTGGTGTTGGTGGTTTAGGTGTAGGATGCTCGCCTACAGACCAAGAGGTCGCAGGTTTGAAGCCTATCTCCAGCAATACCTCCACTGGGTTCCTGAGCAAAACCATGAACCCCAAGTTGCTCAGTCGCTGTAATCAGGAATTGGGAGTTGTTCCAGATGTGGTCAGCGGTGGTCTAGTGGTGAGGGAGTTGCCCCAGCATCGGAAGATTGTGGGTTTGATTCCCCACTAGTAGGTTGCCCTGAGGTACCCTTGAGCAATGTACCGTCCCCATCACTGCTCCCCGGGCGCTTTCAGTAGCTGCCCACTGCTGCACGGTTTTTGTGTGCAGAGGTCCAATTTCGTTGTGGTTCACTGTGTGCTGTGCTGTGACCTCGCAATGACAAGGGTTGTCACTTTCATTTCACTTTTCACTTTCATAAGAGCACCTGCGAAATGTCATAAATGTAAAGGTAAGAACGTTGAAGGCTGGATTAAGAAAGATCTGAGGCTTAAACTGTCTGCAGACGAGCTCACCGAGCTGTGCAGAAATGCTGCCAAATTAAAGCGGGTCAACGGCTCCATTTATCTCCTGATTTCAGTGGGACTTCTGGCTAGTAGATCAGATTAGTATTTACCTGTAGCCACACAAACTCTCTGGATGAAGCTGGATGAAGCTGGTTTTATATTGGATCTTCGCTGGATTTCTGTGATTTAAACAGCATGTCTTTGTGAATGTGGCAGTGGTTCCTTCTGATTTAGCTTCAGTGAGGAGAGGGGAGTGTTGCACAGCTTTAGTTGGCTCTGCATTCGCCATCGCCTGAGGTCGTCTAAAAAGTGCAACTCACCAGCTTGGGGAAGCACTGATCTAGTGGAATTAAAAGAGGTCCCGATGCTTTGTTCACACTGCAGCCTGCATTTGTCTCTTAAATCTGATTCAATTTAAAGCAGGTTTTGATTTACAAGCAATCGGATCCAGTTTCTATAGCCAGGCTGCAGTCGCGTTGACCGATGTTGCGTCAGGACTTGATATTTGAGTAGTATGACGTGGTCAGCAGGTTAGCTAACGGACTAATAGGCTCTTACAAAAACAATCAGAGGACCAGCTGCCGGCAGCACTACATCCCACATTTTCACCACAATGGGGCAGACATTTTCAGTGCCCGGGGAGCGGTGACGGGGATGGTACTTTGCTCAGTTGCACCTCGGGGCAACCTACCGGTCTGGGATTCATACCCAAGACCTTCCAGTCCTGGAGCCTAGTCCCTAAACCAGGGACCCGCAGCCTATATCTAACATTACAGCCTGTTTATTGCTAAACTGTAAATGACGTACGCTGTGTGTGTAGCGTGTATCATGTGCGTCTCTGACGTGATCAATCAAACGGAGTCGCATGTCCAGAGACTCGATTTGAATCAGACTTGAAACCGTCTTCTAGTCACTGGAAAAAGGTGGACTTTTTTTGCTGTTCAGGCTGCAGAAAATGTGCTGAGAGGGTTGCACGGCAGAGCTAACCGGCTTCACTAAGTCAACGGCAACTGATCTAAGTGGCCTAATGGCAGGTGGGCTGCGTATTTACGGTAACAGAGGAAAATAACAGCCTCTGGAAAGCAGCAGCCTTTTCAGAGCGATGCAACAGCGTGAGCTCTACCTTAATCAACAGTATCTCTCCTTTTTATTCCTGAGCAAAAAAAAAACATCAGCCCGTTCCAGTTCCAGATTACAGTCACTTACGTAATTGCGGGAAAGTGAATGGAGCCAGGGTTAGAGAAAATGCCACAGCAGCTTACACAGGAAGTGAAAGTACACTTTAAGATGATTTCATTCAGCGGTTATTTGGTGTTAGATTGCGCTGGAGTTGATTTAACAGTTTCATACCAGTAAACAAACACTTGCTTTATGAAGGAGAATTCAAGCAATCTTTCCGGATTTCTTCATTTTAAACACTGTGGTTCGGTCACTCATTGGGTGTGAAATGTTCCTTTCTGGCGCAACCAGGACCAGAACCAGAACAGACTGATCATTTTTTTCCCCAAGGCCATCACTCACATGCCTGATCACCCCTTGGTTACCGTCAGCAGTGGTCCTCCTCCCACACGCACACACACACACACGCAGATGGAGTGAAATGCAGTTCTAGCATTTTTCTTTCAGGTTATGAACACCTTAATAAACCTTAATAAGCAGTTATTACACATAATTCAAAAAATTAAAGAGCAACATTTGCGGTTGCCAAATAGTGAACCAACATTAATCTCTAACACTGGCCATCAATCTGACCTCGTCTCAGGCCACCGAAACCTACTCCCCCCCTTCACGCATGGAAAGGAGCGCTATTGTAAAGTGGTTTTATATTATTATCATTATACATTTCCTCCCATCCAAAGACGTGCGGGTCACATGGACTGGAGATGCTAAATTGCCCTCTAAGAGTGTGTGTGTGTGTGTGTGTGTGTGTGTGTATGTGTGTGGTTCCAGTAGCCTGGTTAGGATGAGAAGCTGGAACAATGTATGCATGGACGTCACAGAGACCACCAGGGCCGCCTTCTCCTTAACCCACAGCCACCCATGTTTGTTTAGAAACAGGATCTAAAATTATGCTCCTGCAAGTCTGAGCTTTCAGGCTTGCAGAGTTACACTGTGACTTTACTTGACAAAAAAAAGTGCCAGCCTTCGCCTCTTGTGTTTACCTTTGTTTTGCAGCGTGTTTATATTCGCCAGCTAAAGGTCAGCAAGTCAACCGACTGCTTGCTGCATGTATTGACGTAAAAGGAAAAGAGCGTCTGCAGCAATGCCAATTGGAACACAGCCCATGGAGGCCGCCACACAGTGAGAAGGTTCTGGGTCCACTTCCCAGCCTTTGTCCTTCTTGCAGGGAGTTGTTCTTCCCACATCTGTGTGGGTTTCCTTCCACTGTCCCAAGACATTTGTCCCGTGGGTGCTTATCCGCTCATCGGAGCGGCAGTGAAACCGAGTAACGTAGCAGTGGATGGTTAAATAGTGCTGCCTTTCTACTGTCATTTTTATTCTTTTTTTATTCAATCTGGAGACAAAAAACCAACACAAAGTCTAACAATCACATGCTCTTCTGCCCCACAAGTGCCCCGACTCTTGCTTGGCAGGCTACACTGCAAAGAAAAGGGGAAAAAGCACTTCCAACAATGTCTTTAGTTCATCTTTATGCAATGCTTCATTTTTGTGCCCGCCGGCGTTTGAATGCATTAAATCACGCCCTTGAAAAACATGTCAAAACAATAAACTGATAAATGATTTAATGCCCCTGCGTGCAGCCGTGGCCACTCACGCCGGTCGCACGCTGGAGTGAAAGGGAGAAACGTTGAAGGCGATCTGTTAGGAGAGTCGCTGGTGCCTGTCGGGGCGGGTGGGTGAATTGGGGAAGGGGGGGTTAAATGGATGCTCTTTGTGACAGGTCGCATGCTATTGGCTGTGTAATTTAATAAATGTGGAATTGTGCCGTGACCTACTTTTGGCTCTCAGTTCAGAGATTACATTCCCCAGAAGCTGGCAAACAGTTGCGGTTTCAGCCCGTGCTGCTATTGGAAAGACTGGAGACGGAAGGGTGGGGTGGTGGAGAACTGGAACAAAGGAACAGGAGGTGCTGTTACAATAAAGGTGCTAAACAGGTTCTGGAGTGACAACTTTTAGTTCCTGGAGTGGTTCTTTAAAGAGTTTTTCTTGGAAATGAGATGTGAAGAACCTTTCTGAAGCCCACATAATATTACCAAGCCAAACTTTGGGTTTTTCAGAGTGTTTCGATGTTTGATCCTCACAAATCCAATCAGAAAATCTCCACTTTTCAACCAAAACATCCCGCAAATATCAGCGTCAGGAGCACTGCAGAAATCTGGACTTTAAACGCGCCTGTCCGGCGCTCTGTACAAAGCATGGTGTTCTCTCCGTGGAGAAATCACTCGAGGAACGACCTTCATTGCTGTAGGACTTTATTATAGTTGTGTGCAAAAGTCCTAGCACCCATGGCCAAATTCCATGTTTAGTAGTTAATAACTTTACATCCTCTTGTGACCTGCTTCTTCACATTTACCACACATTTACTGCTTATTGTTGCATTTAATGTCAAATAAAGTCGAAATATGCCGTGTAGAAGTTATGGCACCCTTCCTATGTTCAAATGATACATAGAAACTGTGCACAAAAAATTCTGTTTATAACTTTTCTGTATTATACTGTATATAACAGTTCACTGTGGTGAAGGGAACCAGAAGTCTGAAGCTCTGAAGCTCCCTCACAGAAAGTGATTCCATGAAATGGCAGGGAAGAGGCTGCTTGATGCCTGGGACTATGTTTTTTTGAAGATTTGGGATCAAAACTAAAAGCTGTCATGGTGGAGGGATACAGGCAGGGCGTTACGAGGCAAAGTAGTCCCCAAAGAGAAGTGATTTAGTTCAGACTGTTTTACCTTCATCTCCAACCCATACAAACACTCAGAAGACACGTGTAGCTTCACTGATTGGCTACGGAGAAAGCATTGGCTATGCTTGTATTAGAGACATCTGGTTCCATTCACCACCACTGTAAGAAATGGGAGTCCGAACCCACTCTGGATGATCCCATTTCAAATACTGTATTATGGGGTCATTTTGAATATTTTCCTTTCAGCTTGCCATCATATCATGTGTGTACAGCTGAACTCTGATTGTGTGGAGTATTTCTGATGAGGACTGGGAATGAAAAGACATCTGAGGAAAAAGGACCACCTGTCCAAACAGCGCTGTGATCCTGAAAGGAGACAATAACGGAGACGTTTATGGCTGTTCATATCAGCTCCGCTGATTCAGCGCTCCATTACGCAGCACACCAGCCATTTTACAGCCACCACCTTTCTCGATAATTGCTTTGGAGAGATTGCGCTTATTAAAGTATATTCTCTGAATGATCGTGATTAGAGCATCATTTCTTCACGGTGTCTTTACTCTAAATGCAGAGGGATGTTTCGCTGCACTGGACCTTCACTGCTACTCTTGCAGGCCTGTTCTGCAGGGTGTGGAAGCTCCATCCCGAAATTAAAAAACGCCCAGAGTTTAAATAAAGCTGCAAAAAAACGCGGCTTTGGTCCTGTACAGAAATTTAGGTTGGACTTGGGGCAGCAGTGGTCTAGGTCCCAGGATCAGAAGGTCTTGGGTTTGAATCCTAGACCAGTAGGTTGCCCTGAGGTACCCTTGAGGAAGGTACCATCCCCATCACATTAATAATACACATCACTCTTCATACATTGAACAAATGAATTGGGTTATTGTTATTGTGTTTTGCAGAAAGAGGGGTGTGGCGGTGATTTTTCAGAGCAGGATTTCTGAGGGAGGCATGGGAGGAGGTCCTGTGTTCAGTTCCCAAGTGGGGCAGCCTGTTCTCCACATGTGTGTGTGGGTTTCTTCCCTCAGTCCCAAAAACGAAGCTGTCAGATGGACTGGAGATGTGCTTGTCTGTCCTGCATTGGACTGGTGACCTCCCCGGGGTGTTTCTATGTCACCCTATGAGACGTGAGACAGGCTCCTATAATCCTAGCTGAGAGAAGCAGTTAAGATGATTGATGGATGGACTGAGGGACAGATGGACAGACAGATGCCATACCATTTACATCCTGCCATTTAAAGAGGCCATGTTCTTCCTTGTATTTTTCCGGCTCTCTAGCTCTCTCAGAAGCTCTCTACCTCCCTCTGTGCCCTTAAAACAAGTTCTGACACTTTTGATTGGCACTCTTTGTAACGCCAGCCTGAATGGGCGTGGCTTAATTGCAGTTTGGTGAATAGGTGGATATAAGGAAGTGCACTGCCGTTCATACAATCCTTTAGCACAGGCACTTTTTGTAAATAAGTAAATATGAAACAGATCACACATTCGAATAATAAATGTACGATCTGAAAAGCCACACCCGGTCCACAGGCTCACCCTAAAAAATGTCCATTTTGTCAACTTTTGTACTTTTATGCCATTTGAATCTTGCGCCTTGAAAATGCTGTTAAACGTGACCAAGGTTTGTTCACACACTGACATTCTATAATAAGCTGCACTCACCACCGGGGCAGCGGTGGCCTAGTGGTTAGGGAGTTGCCCCTGCATCGGAAGATTGTGGGTTTGATTCCCTCACCAGTAGGTTGCCCTGGGGTACCCTTGAGCAAGGTACTGTCCCCGTCACTGCTCCCCAGGTGCTTTCAATAGCTGCACGGTGTTTGCATGGGTTAAAGGCAGAGGTCCAATTTTGTTGTGGTTCACTGTGTGCTGTGCTGTGACCTCGCAATGACAAGGGTTGTCACTTTCACTTTTTTTTCACTTTCAAAGATCTGTTTCTGCAGGCCGGAGTGGGTTCAGGAAAAGCCATCAGGCATCCGTTCTGCACCCCTTTACACCACAACATCATATAATGAACAGATTGTTATATGAGCTCAGTGGCATCTGCGTCTTATAGGTGAACGTCTGAGTTAAAGCCTCTCGCTGTGATACTGGCTCACTTATGTCCAACAAATTACACACACCCATCTTCAAAGAGTGTGTATCTAATTTAATGAGTGACCAACTACGGCAGGGATGCATGAAATCAAAAATGTAAGACCGGGGTTCTGAGATGACGCACAGTTCCTGAAAGAGACGCTTTAATCTCGCCAAGGTGCATTATGATCCCACGCTCCTCTGAACATTTCTATTACAAACCTGCTGAAATTGACTTTTCTACCTTTAATGGAGTAAACAAAGTTCGCTAACATGAGCCTGCAGAGTGTGGAAGTACATTAAATGTACTGAGTGAAGGAAACATATGTCCAACAGACAGAGAGGAGCATTCAGGGCCCTTTAGGCCGTACACATGGAGATGGCGAGTAGAATAATTAGTTTTGTGAAAAGATACTGGTGCAAGTAGAAGTACTGGTTCAACTTCTTTCCTCAGTAGCTGTGAAAAAGTGCAGGATGTGAAATGTACTAAGAGTATAAAGTAAAAAGTACAGGAAAGTACTCAGAGTATAAAAGTAAAAAGTACAGGAATGTAGTGAGAGTATAAAAGTGGGGCAGTGGTGGCCTACTGGTTAGGGAGTTGCCCTGGATTGGGATAACCGATTGTGGGTTCGATTCCCTCACCAGTAGGATGCCTTGAGGTGCCCTTGAGCAAGGTAGTGTCCCCATCACTGCTCTCTGGGTGCTTTCAATAGCTGGGTGCTTTCAATAGCACTAATTTCATTGTGTTGTGCTGTGCTGTATTTCACAATGACAAGAATAGTCACTTTTTTTAAATGCAGGAATATACTCAGAATATAAAAATAAAAACTACAGGAATGCACTGAGAGCATAAAGTCAAAAGTACAGGAACGTACTTTTTCATCAGATGTCTGAATAAACTTCCCACATGAGGGTTTGGCATACTGCGGGATATCGGCACTGGGTGTCAACTGGGAGTGGGTGGATCAGAACATGGTGCCGTGATACAGCCCAACCTGATTATGATTCTAATCATTAGATTGGACAGTGTTGACCCAAAATCATGAAAAAGGACATTTATTAACACCCCACAATGAAAAAAATGTTCAGCACAATTGTTACTATCACAAAAACGAAAAGATATGTAACTTATATTGGAGCGTCTTCAAACTTCAGACTTATCACCTTGAAAGAAACCAGCTACACCATTTGCATCTGTTTAAGGCTTTTATAAAAGACAATCTCAGAAACTTCCAGCAGAAAAAAACACAAACTGAAACTTCCTTCAGCTCTAGAATCTGCAGTTCCTCCACCTCTAGAGTCTACAGTTCCTCCACCTCAAGAGTCTGCAGTTCCTCCACCTCTAGAGTCTGCAGTTCCTCCATCTCAAGAGCTTGTAGTTCCTCCATCTCAAGAGTCTACAGTTCCTCCACCTGTAGAGTCTACAGTACTCCACCTCTAGAATCTACTGTTCCTCCACCTCAAACATCTGAACCCATTATTTATTAGATTTAAGCAGTTACATAACAATACTCAAAAACAGCCATTCTACACCACAAAATGTATTAAATGTTCTCCAGACGAGACATATTGCATCCACACAACCACAGTCTTTACTTTTCATTCTTAGACAGGACCAGTCCCGCCTGTAGTTTCCGTTCCAGTCTGGGACTTTCGTTTTGATCCTTACACACCAACACACCCAAAGTCAGGATAAAAAAAGAACACAGACTCTGTCGCCACACAGCTAATGCACCTTTCATTTCCCATCCATTCAGGTAATTCTTTCATTTCCTTTTATTGACAAATGTAATACTCATCATGAGAATAGGAGGTTTGTTGGAAATGAATAACAGTTACACACACACACACACACACTCACACACTCACACACACACACACACACCAAAATACATCCTCTGTATTTAACCCACACACACTGTCCAGCAGAGGGCAGCCAAATCCAGCACCAGGGAAGCAGTGATTGGGACGGTACCTTGCTCCAGGGTACCTCAGGGCAAATGACTGGTCCGGGATTCAAACCCATGACCTTTGGATCCTGGGGCCTAGTCCCTAAACACTGGTATAAAGCCTCCCAGCACTGGAGCAGTGGTTCATCCAACGTCACTCCCTGACCTCACTAATACCCGTGTGACCGAATGCAATCAAGTCCTTGCAGCAATGTTTCCATTTCAGCCTTCAGAGAAGAGAATATGCTGCAATATGCTCCCCATCCTGATCTGACTCTTGCACCAGACAAGGCCAGTAACCGATCACTCAACACTTTCAGAACCATGTACTCCGGCTTTGCTCCGAATGTGCGGCGAATCAGACGTCACGAATCACACCCGCCCTGACGGGATCGTTCCGGGTTATTTCCCAGCTATTGTCCCAGTAATGGAGGGACATTAGCTGAATTAACCCTTACAAGATATATTACTGTAATTTGCTGTATTATTTCATTGTACTGATGTAATTAAAATGAATTTCATACAGATTTATGTAACTAATTATGAAGTCCAGGAGTTTGCACACATTGTTCTGTTATACTTTCAGTTTTTATGATTAAATTCAGGGACACATTTAAATGTTTCCTGTCTGTCGGAACAAAACCTTGTTACTTTGCAGTTGAAAACATTTCTAATTTGTAATGAAAATCATTGTAGGATGCTTTTTCCATGATTTTAGACCTTTTCTGTTGAAAGTTGAAAGTTAACGTTGATTATTTTCCGTAGATTGTTTTTATTGGAGTTGAAGTTCGAGGCTTTAATAGTCTTTAATTCTATTAATATGGAGTGAGATTCAGTTCACTTTCAGCACAGACAGACACTCCAGACGTCCTTCAGAGGAGACACGTCTCACTTTACACTCTCAGTACATTCCTGTACTTTTTACTTTACACTCTCACTACATTCCTGTACTTTTTACTTTACACTCTCACTACATTCCTGTATTTTTACTTTATACTCTCAGTACATTTCTGTACTTTTGCTTTATACTCTCAGTACATTTCTGTACTTTTACTTTATACTCTCAGTACATTCCTGTATTTTATACTTTACACTCTCAGTACATTCCTGTACTTTTACTTTATACTCTCACTACATTCCTGTACCTTTTACTTTATACTCTCAGTACATTCCGTACTTTTTCAATTGCACTCAGTAAAGTAGTTGAATCAGTTCTACACTTGTTATCTTTACTTCTACTGAAGGACATTTGCCACGTCAGTCTAAAGGTAAGAAATTTTTGATTGATGGTGCAAATCCATGTCTTCTCCATTTCAGGCTGAGTGTCCATCATTTTCAAGGATCTAACCCTGTTTTTATGATTAATGTGCTCCTTCCATCAGGTAATTTATCTTTGAGTGAACAAACCGAACACACATTGCTGTTGTTTTCTATCTACAACATGAACACGACAACTTTCAACAACTTCAAAACTTTAGGGAATGGGAACATATGAGGAGCACGTGAACACTGTGTAACTTTACACCACATTCAAAACCCATAAAATCTCCTACTTTATCTCCACTTGTTTCTCCAATCGTTTTGCAGAGAGCAAGAAAAAAATGAAACAAAATGTTGCAAAAGACACTTCAAGGTCTGTGCACAAATAGCCCAAGTTGGCATTGCAGTTCTGGTGATGAGAGAGATCAGCAGACGTCCTTGCGAGAGCCGAAGAAACCCGGAGAGTGAATCTTCTGAGGAGGTATAAATATATCACCAGTAAGACGTCTTGCTCAGTCTTTGAAAAGGGTTCTTAGAGGGCTGTGGGGTTCTCCATGAACCCGCTTAAACACAAAACCCTTCCTGACTCCTGAATGATTACTAGCATCCTTTACTCGTGCCTTGAAAGCTGTGGGACACCCTTCAGGTTTTTCAAGTTTGATAGTCACTCATTTTCAATCATTTTCTGAGCCACTCGTCCTGATTTGGGTCGCGGCATTGCTGGAGTCTATCTCAGCTCTCAGAGGGCGAAAGGCAGGGACATACCCAGGACAGGTCACCAGTCCATCATAGGACAGACGCACAGACAAACACACTCACACCCCAGGGGACAATTTAGCATCTCCACTCCACCTGACGTTCATGTCTCTGGATGGTGGGAGGAAAGCAGAGCTCCTGGTGGAAACACACAGACACAGGGAGAACACTCCACACAGAAAGGACCCAGATCGTCCCATCTGGGAATCAAGCCCAGGACCTCCTCAGTGTGAGGCAACTGCACCACCATACTGCCCTGTTTGAAACTCATTATAATATTAAAGGGCCTAAATCTCACATTTATCATTCATCAGCTCATTTTTGGAACCACAAATTCAGGTTGTGTGATTGCACCTTTAAAAAGAATCATGTATAGGAAGTTTGTTTATTACTGTAGCCAGGCTGAGCTGCTCTCGGCTAAAAGAGGTGTATTAATGCTGCCTTTTGTGACATCACAAAACAATTCACTTTAACGAGCTGCTTTTGTAGCTCCTTATATGGGCTGACGAGCGAACGTCATGCTTTAGAGCTTGATGGGAGAGTCATTTCTCCATGACGACGACTAATCAGGATTATTTCGAGCAAAACAATGTCACAAGGGAGCTGCCAGTGTTAGCTGACAGTTACCTTGGCAACACATTCTCTCCGCTTGTTGTGACATCTGCGGTGCGATTTGGGGTTTTAGAAATGGTTGATTGAGTGGTTGACATACTTGATTTCTCTAAAAAAGAAAACCCAACAATGGCTCTCTATTTCTTTTGATCTTCACATTTTTCTGTACAAAATCATGATATAGATCCCCACTGTTTGACTTTGTTCTGTTTTTTATCTTTGTATATTATAGTATATCGCTCCTGCATTATATTCATGTACATCTTTTCCATCTAAATGTATCTTATTTTTTTATTATTACTTAGTTTCCATTTTAATCTGATTCCTATTACACTCATCCTCCTGTTGTCTTTTTTCCCTTCATGTCTTCGCATAGTCTTTTCCCGGGGATACGTTTCACTGGCGGCGCTGCTGTGTATGTGACAAATAAAGAGTTTGAATCTCCAGTCCCTACAATCGCTCTGACCAAAGTAGTGCAACCTCTGTATGTACATTCACACACACATGCCCAAGCAGATCTGAGTGTTTATGTGCTGGTTTATATGTCAAAAAGAAAGATATTCTATAATAAAATATACTATATATAGTATATTTGAATGAAATTGCTTAATTAATTAAATCTCAGATGCTTTTATGAAGCAGCAGAACCAGATAAAATGCAAGGTGACAACCGAAGACAACACAAAGATAGATAGATAGATAGATAGATAGATAGATAGATAGATAAGGATGGTTATAAAAAAAATGTTTGAATGCTCTTTAGACCAAAAAGAAAATGCATCACTGAAGTGCAGGCAAGACCCTTAACCCCATATTTGTCCCCGGGTTCACAGCCCACTGGTGTGTGTCCACTACCGGTGTGTTTGGATGTGTGAAATGCTGAGGACAAATTCACTTCTCAATCTTCACAGTGTGTGGCAGCACAGTAATTTCAGTTGTATTTCTTTTGCATGTGAAGTGAACCAGGTATGTCTGGGCAGCAAAAACACCAAACTGGGCTGGAAGCTGAGACCCCTGATGTAGAGTATGTGGATTGGGGTGCTGAAACTATTGCACATTCCGGGTGTAACTGTGCAGCACCTGTAACTCTGAGATTTCACTACATATGGATATATATATATATATATATATGAACAGAGCACCGTGGTGTCAGCGAGCAGTGTCCGAGCACCCCAACTGACGAGCAGTGCGCCCAGCATCAGTCAAGGCGAGGTGCCTTCCTGCCTGGGCAGACAGGACAAGTAAGGATGGAGGGAATGTTGGAGGAATGTTAGTGTCTGTGGCCAAGGACACACAGCACGTGGTCAGTGCCTGTGATCACTCTTGCAGCCACAAATCCAATAAATACTCCCTAATCGAATTGGAGTTCCTCGTCTTGGTTTGGTCCAAGAGCCCAAAGGACGAGGGCTGTTTCGAAATGAAGCAAGAAAGAGAAACTAAACATGACAAAAATAAGGAAGATGTTACATAAAGTTTCCTGTTTCACTGCAAATCGCCACTCCCTTCTTCCCTTTTTCACTCTTTTGTATTGAAGACACGGGTTTTCAATCTGACCGAAGAACGAAGCCAAGACCTCGGCGGCGTGTGACATCGGAAACTTTAATGGGACGCACATGACTCAAGCCAGCCGTTTAATTGTTCAGAAGAATTCCAGCGGGATTCGGTCCCTTTGGCAGAGACAGACAGAGAGGGAGTGGGTGGAAGGGGATGAGGAAAAAGAGGAGAGGAGAGGAGAGGAGAGGAGAGGAGGAGGCTTTGGCAGACAGACAAGGCTTTAAACAGGCAGTCTAACCTAGCCCAGTCTTCCAAGCTGCGAGCTGCCATCCTGGCATGTGCCAATCGAACAGGATGTAATTCCATCATCGTGGCTCCTTTATGAAGAATTTTGATCGGATTATCTTGCCTTCCAACAGCGTGATCTGCTTACGATACGGTTTGCAAAGCCACGGGCCGAACAGACCTAAAAACAACAACCCCAGGATACGGCCAGGCTGGGGGGGGCCTTCAGCGGTGACCTTGTTAAGACAATTACGAGGCTTAATTCCTGTGCTAAAAGGTCATGATGAAGGACATTTTTTACCCAAAAGTAGTTTCATACGTTGTTATGGGGTTATGCTGCCTCATCATGCATGTTTTCATTTATCAACGTTCTCTCATTAAATAAATGTATTTATGTGTACTGAATGAATAACCCAGCCACTAGGGATGCACAAGCCAGTGTATTTCTTCGTGCCGGTCCCAAGCCCGGGTAAATGGGGAGGGTTACGTCAGGAAGGGCATCCGGTGTAAACTTTGCCAAGTCAATATGCGGACAACGATACAGAATTCCATACCGGATTGGTCGAGGCCCGGGTTAACAACGACCGCCATCAGTGCTGTTAGCCTACAGGGTGCTGGTGGAAATTAGACTACTGTTGGCCAAAGAAGAAGAAGAAGAGGAGGAAGGCATGTCCAGAGGGAGAAGGAGAGAAAGAAGCAGAGGAGAGTGGAAGTGAGGGTAGGGACTTTGAATGTTGGCAGCATGACTGG
>CM029383.1:23045705-23070705 GCA_017165825.1 Hepsetus odoe
TATTTCTTCGTGCCGGTCCCAAGCCCGGGTAAATGGGGAGGGTTACGTCAGGAAGGGCATCCGGTGTAAAACTTTGCCAAATCAATATGCGGACAACGATACAGAATTCCATACCGGATCGGTCGAGGCCCGGGTTAACAACGACCGCCATCAGTGCTGTTAGCCTACAGGGTGCTGGTGGAAATTGGACTACTGTTGGCCAAAGAAGAAGAAGAAGAGGAGGAAGGCATGTCCAGAGGGAGAAGGAGAGAAAGAAGCAGAGGAGAGTGGAAGTGAGGGTAGGGACTTTGAATGTTGGCAGCATGACTGGTAAAGGTAGAGAATTAGCTGATATGATGGAGAGAAGGAAGGTTGACATTTTGTGTGTGCAAGAGACTAGATGGAAGGGTAGTAAGGCCAGGTGTATTGGAGGGGGGTTTAAACTGTTCTACCATGGTGTGGATAGAAGGAGGAATGGAGTAGGTGTTATCCTGAAGGAAGAGTATGTGGAGAGTGTTTTGGAAGTGAAGAGGGTGTCAGGGAGGGTGATGAGTTTGAAGCTGGAAGTTGAAGGTGTGATAATGAATGTTGTTAGTGCTTATGCTCCACAAGTTGGTTGTAAGATGAAAGAGAAGGAAAAATTCTGGAGTGAGTTAGATGAAGTGATAGAGAGTGTACCCAGGGGAGAGAGAGTGATGATTGGTGCAGATTTTAATGGTCATGTTGGTGAAGGGAACAGAGGTGATGTGGAGGTGATGGGTAGGCATGGTGTCAAGGAGAGGAATGCTGAAGGTCAGATGGTTGTAGATTTTGCAAAAAGGATGGAAATGGCTGTAGTTAATACTTATTTTAAGAAGAGGGAGGAGCACAGGGTGACATATAAGAGTGGAGGAAGATGCTCACAGGTGGATTATATTCTTTGCAGGAGGGTCAGTTTGAAAGAGATCAGAGACTGCAAAGTAGTGACAGGGGAGAGTGTAGCTAAACAGCATAGGATGGTGGTCTGTAGGATGACCTTGGAGGTCAAGAAGAGGAGGAAAGTGAGGGCAGAGTCGAGGATCAAGTGGTGGAAGCTGAAGGAGGAGGACTGTAAGGTGGAATTCAGGCAGGAGTTAACACGGGCACTGGGAGGTGTCGAAGAGCTTCCGGATTGCTGGGAAACTACTGCAGAAGTGATCAGGCAGACGGCTAGAAATATACTTGGTGTGACATCCGGAAGGCAGAAAGAGGATAAGGAGACCTGGTGGTGGAACCAAGAAGTCCAGGAGTGTACTCAAAAGAAGAGGGAGGCAAAGAAGACATGGGACAGTCAGAGAGATGAAGGAAGTAGACAGGTGTACAAGGAGATGAACCGCAGGGTGAAGAAAGCAGTGGTGAAGGCCAAAGATAAGGTGTTTGGTGAATTGTATGAGAGGTTGGACAGTAAAGAGGGAGAAAAGGACCTTTACCGATTGGCTAGACAGAGAGACAGATCTGGGAAAGATGTGCTACAGGTCAGGACGATTAAAGATAGAAATGGTAACGTACTCACAGGTGAACAGAGCGTGTTGAGCAGATGGAAGGAATACTTTGAGGAGCTGATGAATGAAGAAAATGTGAGAGACAGAAGACTGGATGATGTGAGAAGAGTTAACCAGGAAGTGCAGCAAATAAACAAGATGGAAGTAAGGGCAGCGATGAAGAGGATGAAGAATGGAAAGGCTGTTGGACCGGATGACATACCAGTGGAAGCATGGAGATGTTTAGGGGAGATGGCAGTTGAGTTTCTGACCAGATTGTTTAATACAATCTTGGCAAGTGAGAAGATGCCTGAGGAGTGGAGACAAAGTGTACTGGTACCGATCTTCAAGAATAAGGGTGATGCACAGAGCTGTAGTAACTATAGAGGGATAAAGTTGATCAGCCACACCATGAAGTTATGGGAAAGAGTAGTAGAAGCTCGGTTAAGTAAAGAGGTGAGGATTAGTGAACAGCAGTATGGTTTTATGCCGAGAAAGTGCACCACAGATGCAATGTTTGCTCTGAGGGTGTTGATGGAGAAGTACAGAGAAGGTCAGAAGGAGCTGCATTGTGCCTTTGTGGATTTGGAGAAAGCATATGACAGGGTGCCTAGAGAGGAGTTGTGGTTTTGTATGAGGAAGTCTGGTGTTACAGAGAAGTATGTGAGAGTAGTTCAGGATATGTATGAGGGCAGTGTAACAGTGGTGAGATCTGCAGTGGGAGTGACGGATGCATTTAAAGTAGAGGTTGGATTACATCAAGGATCAGCACTGAGCCCGTTCTTGTTTGCAGTAGTAATGGACAGGTTGACGGACGAGGTTAGACAGGAGTCTCCGTGGGCGATGATGTTTGCTGATGATATTGTGATCTGTAGTGAGAGTAGGGAGCAGCTTGAGGAGAACCTGGAGAGATGGAGATATGCTCTGGAGAGGAGAGGAATGAAAGTGAGTAGGGCAAAGACAGACTACATGAGTGTGAATGAAAGGGAGGAAAGTGTAGTGGTTAGGATGCAGGGAGTGGAGGTAACAAAGGTGGAGGAGTTTAAATACTTGGGATCAACAGTTCAGTGTAACGGCGAATGTGGAAGAGAGGTGAAGAAGAGAGTGCAGGCTGGTTGGAATGGGTGGAGAAGAGTGGCTGGAGTGATTTGTGACAGACGCGTACCAGCTAGAGTAAAAGGGAAGGTTTACAGGACAGTAGTGAGACCAGCTATGTTGTATGGGTTGGAGACGGTGGCACTGACGAAAAGGCAGGAGGCAGAGCTGGAGGTGTCAGAGTTAAAGATGCTGAGATTTTCGTTGGGTGTGACGAGGATGGACAGGATTAGAAATGAGTATATTAGAGGGACAGCTCAGGTTAGACGTCTTGGAGACAAGGTTAGAGAAGCAAGGTTGCGTTGGTTTGGACATGTGCAGAGGAGAGACAATGATTATATTGGAAGGAGGATGTTGAGGATGGAGCTGCCAGGAAAGAGGAGAAGAGGAAGACCAAAGAGGAGGTTTATGGATGTGGTGAGAGAGGACATGCAGGTGGTCGGGTTGAAGCAGGAAGATGCAAAAGACAGGAAGAAATGGAGACAGTTGATCCGCTGTGGCGACCCCTAAACGGGAGCAGCTGAAAGAAAAAGAAGAAGATGTGTACTGAATGAATAAAGGTATCCTCCAGGTACGATGCAGATCTCTTCTCAATTGTAGTTCCTTAAATGTGAAGTGAAAGTGACTACTCTGCATTTCTCCCACACACACACATATGCAGCAGAAGGCAGCTATTTAAAGCGACTGGGGAGCAGTGATGGGGAAGGTACCTTGCTCCAGGGCACCTCAGGGCAACCTACTGGACTGAGACTCGAACCCACGACTTTCCGCTCCTGGGGCCTAAACACTAGACCACCACACGTGTTTCACTGTGCCAGTTAAAAGGGACATATTTGCGGTTCCTTATTCTTTTAATAATTTAATTTGTTTGGGAGTGAGTGTCGTACATTTTGGAAAAATCAGTGCTATTTCATAACTGATATCACCTCGGGTTTCAACTGAGAAACCCGATTGGAATGGGTGGAGAAGAAGGGTAGCAGTAAGAGTGAAAGAAAAGGTTTACAGGACGATAGTGAGACCAGCTATGTTATACAGGTTGGAGACACTGGTGCTGATGAAAAAGAGCTGCAGCAGAGCTGGAGGTGTCAGAGTTAAAGATGCTGAGATTTCCGTTGGGTGTAACGAGGATGGGCAGGACTGGAAATGAGTATATTAGAGGGACAGCTCGGGTCGGACAATTTGGAGACAAAGTCAGGGAAGCGAGACTGCTTTGGCTTGGACATGTCCAGAGGAGAGACGAGGAGAAGGATGTTGAAGATGGAGCTGCATCTTTAGTATCTTCAGCCACTTTGCTCTCATTTGTTCCCATTTCATTCTTTGACTCTACTTAATATAAAGAAGAAGGGAAATAAAAAAATATACAGCAGAAGGGTGGACGCTCTCTGTACTGTACATGTACAGAGAGGTTGCGGAATATAGTTCTTTTCCATAAGCTACTGAAAGGCCGTGGGGTCACATCAGCAGTGATGGTGAAAGATCTGTTTTTTTAGAGGGTGTAGATCAGCAAAACCATCCAACTCTGCTGAAAACGTACTCCGCCATCTTTAGCAATCCTTTCTCTCCGTTCAGATCGACTGCACTGATGAAAAAAAAGTCGTCCCCATTTCAGGATGGGGTCAGAAGTTGGATTTTATAGTAACGTTATTCATTTCGGCCCTTATGCTTACACGTTTGATAGGGCCTACGTGTAGCTACAGGGTGGAAATGTGCTCCGGCGTCATTGCAGCCATCCGACCCAAAGAGGGCTGAGAAAAAGTGCACCTCGCATTCAGAACAATGGGTCCACGTTTACCAGAACCAGGCCTCTTTCTCATCCAGCGCTCATCACTCCATCCAGCAAATCAAAGCCTTCTTAAGATGTTAATTAGGCTGAGCAGGTGTGGCAGATTATGTTGTGAACCAAACCCTCGAGCCGTGACAGGGTCAGGGACCCAGGCTTGCTCTCTATTCTTTTGCTGTAACACGACCGGCGGCCACCATCCCGAACACACCGGCTGACATAGGAACCCGGCCCTGACAGTATAGCGATATTCCGAGGCCTGAGGAGGAGTGTGGGACAATCGAGCAGGGCTCAAATTCACACAGTGAAAAACAGCATGTCAACAACACAAAAAGCCCATTATGTGCAAACTCATACCGCTGTTACATCATTATGCATGGCAGCAGAGACAGCTCACTAAACGCAAACAGAAAATGGCCTGTCAGATTTTAGCGGCTGCCGCATCGTTCACAGCCATGACAACTTAATATGCTTGTGCGGCCCAGTTATTTGTATTAACCCCCAAAAAAACCTCGGTATATTCTATAAAAGACTTCATTTATCCCAGCCTCGTTGACTCATCGTGTAAAGTGGGATTGGATGAGTTGATGAGAACCATGAGACGAATATATAATATCATACTCGGAGGTGTTTCCACTACAAACAGCAATACTTTCTTTTATTAAATGTTTGCAAAACATTCACAAAGAAACAAAACCTCCTATGTAGGTCATGGCGCCACTATGCAATGGTTGTTGGTTCTCTTACAAAAAAGTGTGCAAAAAAAATACACTTTTTTTTCCACGTGAACGCAATTTACAGGGTCTATAATCGGCCTGTTGTTGAGATCTGCTCAGTCATAATCAATGACCTAAATGCGTATTGATGAGAACTTTGGCTCTTGACTAATTAGCCCAGTCATCAAGAATTCAAAAGTAGCTTCAGGAGAAAGCTGTTCGTTCTCTGACTGCTTTAGTTTGCGTCAATGAAAGAGAGGAAACCCACACCAGCAGGATCTCACTAAAGCACGTCTGCTTACAGTGATCACGTTCATGATCGTAATCATCAAACTCCTGAAAATAATCAACATTAACTTCACCGCTTCACTTTCGTCCACGTCTCTACTAGTTCTCCCGTCACGGACATCACACTCAACACACCCTGAACTCCACCGTCCACTCTCCCTCTCTTACATCTCCTTCTGTCTGTCCTGCACCGATGGACACACAGAGGGACGTCTTTTCCCAGAATTCCCTTAAATGTATTCGGACAAAGTGTAACCCTTAGTCAGAGTCCTAGGCCTAGTCCTAGACCTTATCCAGAGTCCGGGGCAGCGGTGGCCTAGCGTTTAGGGAATCGGCCACAGGATTGGAAGATTGTGGGTTCAAACCCCTTACCGGTAGGTTGCCCAGAGGTACCCTTGAGCAAGGTACCGTCCCCACCGCTGCTCCCTGGGCGCTTTCATAGCTGCCCACTGCTGCACGGTGTTTGAGTGCATGGGTTAAATGCAGAGGTACAATTTCGTTGTGGTTCACTGTGTGCTGTGCTGTGACCTCGCAATGAGAAGAATAGTCACTTTCACTTATTTTTCAGGACTCTAGATGCAGTAATCAGTAAGTGTATTGTACCAAAATGAATCCCAATAAGGATTACATGCAGTCCACCCTACAAAACCCAGTCCAAAGAGCCTAATGTCGTGAGGACACATAATAGAAATGTCTGCTTGGGCCAGTGGTTTGACTGAGCAAAATTAAAACTTGCTCTTTTATCCCCACCTCGGTGAGACATCCTGTTTGGTCAAGATCATAAGCAGAACAGAGAAACTAAACATGAACTGGGTTTCGAAAAAACGTCATTTCACAAAGATCATGAGATTGCATGAGTGAGCATCAGCTCAGGTTCTTTGACAGCACTCACTAAAAGACATCAGCTTAAAAAGCTGACCACTCTTTTGTGAAGCCACTTAGAAAAATAGGGTTACAGCTTCAGAGATCTCAACAACTTCGCCCTCACGAGATCCGCAGGGTGTTGCCGTAAGGCAAGAAGTGCTTTCCGTAATTTGCTTCATTTCACATTATAAACATTTTTATTATCTTGTCCTTTGGCATTATATGGAACATAAAGTACTCACACATACAGACATGCACATCACATGGTGACGCCTGGCTTCTGAATGGTTCTTTTTTTCAATGCTAATACACAATCTGTGGGAAACTACCCTTTGTTTACAATTTTTATGATCCGTTGAGATGTTACGGGATTTATAAAACATGGTACAACATACAGCAACAGCATGTGACAAGCATGCAACCATTCTTAATACATTCATTCTTTATACTGTAGACAATATGGCCTTTATAAAGCACGAAGAACTGAAAACGGTCCTTAAACACAGTAACTAAGTGCTTTTAATTCGCTACTTCCCAACTCTACTCCTACACATTCAACAGTGACAGGCCTCCTTTTCTGCAAAACATGCACTTGTTACACTTTTGCATAATTTTTAATAGTGTTGTTGTCTCTCACTTTCAGTCCAGTCTCTGTACCTGAGCAGTTCTCCAGATCTTCCTGAAGGACAGTGTTGTTGTCTCTCATGTTCAGTCCAGTCTCTGTACCTGAGCAGTTTGATAGTTCTGTGTTGGTTAATCCACACAGTGATCTACGTCTGAACCTTCAAGAAGAACAAAGCATCTAACTTAAGACATGAAGCAGTGAAGAACCAGGTGCAGATGATTCCAGATGATCAGGGGATTCATTTACTGCTGAGGCTGAACGCTGAGTGGGTGGAACCTTTATCTAGAATCTTGTATCTTTGGACACTTTGCAGGAGCACTAACACATTCGTTTCTTTCATTTAATCCACTCAGTGTGACGAAGATAAGATCATTTGACAGGAATAAAATTATATTTTTACACCAACATGATGGTTCCCTACAAAATATAAAGAAATGAGGGGTGGTTGAAGACCTTTGCACAGGACTCTGCATTCTATGGAAGGAGGAATGAATGCACACTTCTAATACATACAGGGAAGAGCCAGCTGGTCTTTCAATGCAACTTTTATATCGGCCTTCTTCTCTCATGGTTTTGGTTTAGAGATGTTGTAATGGTTTCACATTACAACATTTCACAATGACATTGTTAAGGCCTCAGCTACTTCTCTTGTAACTCATAGCTTACATATATATATATAGATTTTGATTTCAAACCCAAATGTCTTCAATGCAAAGCTAAATGAACCAGCCTTGCTCTTCCTGCACTTCCTACATTGCACTGTATAGACTTATATAATTCCCAAGTGTTGTTAAAGTATATTATTATAGATCACTACATAGGCAGAAAAGTACCGACTTAAATAAAATAAACAATAAAACAAATAAGCAGTGTTGATCTGCTGAACCTCTGTTTAAACGAACAAGAAGTCCAGCTTTTCAACCCTCTTCTAAAACAAATGGTCTGTTAAAGCCAATTAGCACCTCCATTACCTCTGATATCACTGATAGTTCATTTAAAAGCGAGAGACTGCATGAAACCCCCGGGGCCTGCGGGCCTAACCACGCCTTCAGTGTCCAGCATCAGAAGGGTGAGTGAAACTGAAAGAGTGAGAGGGATGCGAGAGATGACAATCTGTGGGTTTTACTCGGAACTCTGTTTTCTGTTGCTGACACTCAGCTCAGGGACTTTTCTCAGCCTCTCAGGTACACACACCAATTCAGCCTGAAAGACCATCATCAAGGTCTCCACCTGGTCCTCCAGGGCAACTCCAGAACACCATGGATCTCCATCTCATCTTTACCAAAGCTACTACGACCCAAACACACTCCGGTGGAGGTTTCTGCTAGTCATACACACCACTTGACCCTGCCGTTGATACCTACAGACTGTTCTATCATCCAGAAGAGGATGGGTTCCGCTTTTGAGGCTTAGGGAGCTTTGCCTCTGGCTCTGTACGGGCTGGGACCTTGCTTTGGGACAACGGCAGTTGTAGAAGGTGCTGCATTAATCAAATTGGCCCAGAAAATTCATTTGTTCAATTGATAACAACAAAGTTACCTTCAAATGTCATGGAAACAAGGTAGAGACCCTTGTTTCATTTCAGATTGATTTCCCTTCAAAGAAGCAACTTATGAGAAATGGGAACAAATACAGATATAAAACTGTTCAAATATAATCCATGCTGAGTTCAAGTCGAAAGACATTACAGTCCTGAGTTATCAAATGCAGTTCGGCTGTAGGATCAGGTTCCACGTATAAATGACCTGATAGTTCACTGGTTTATATTCACTTTTGAGAACGGATGTGTTTGGGGATTTGAGGAGCTGACCATCTCACCTAGTTCATTTAAACTGAACTGTAGTGTGTTTAAACCCTTGGTTTGGTTTGTTCGCTTGGGACAGAACACAGTTATCACACTTGGGTCCAAAAACAGGTGGCCGGCCTGGTCCCCCTGTTGAGAAAGCAACTTGACTCGACCCGGATCAAGCTGTCCAAGAGCCTCGGCTTTTCTATGCGCATCAGTGCTGCAAAAGGAAGCGTTGAATACCTGATGAATATTTTCAGCTGATGAGCGAATCACAAGAGACGATTTATTCCTCCTGAAGCGCGATTCGCTGATCTGCGCCGTCGGTGAATCCGGTGCATCAAGACATTGTTTCCCAGCCTCATTTCAAACTATGTTGTTGGACTCAAGTGATAACTATAGAAGTTAAACGAAGGCCATGGTATAGATCAACACGCCCAATTGAAGAAGTGAACAATGGCTGGAATCCTGTTCCTTTACAGACCAATCAAGGAACAGAGATTTCCATTTTTCTTTGGTCCCTTTAGAAACAATGTCATGCTAAACTGAAACAATTATTATACAGCACTGTAACAGCATTGTACCTGCGGACCAAAGTTTGAAAAATGCCCTTAGGTCCTTCTGTCAGCTTGTTGGTCTCATCATTCGCACCATTCACACCATTCACACACACACACACACACACACATCCACACCTCCGTTTCCTCTGTTTGCTTTACGGCGAGCCCTTTTATTTGCTTTTTTATGTAAGCTCCTAAGCCGAGCTAGTTTGGCTGGATGCACTTCTGCTTTAACCAAGCTGCAGACAAACTGAGCCAAACGTGGTTCACACTTTGCGGAAACCAGGTTATCAGAGCTTTCCAGTAACTACACACACCAAGTAAGTACGGGACCCAGCACAAGCCTTGGAGACATTAAAAGAATTAGTCTTTTCTTTTTCGCTGTAAGCTGTTTGTTCAAGTGATCACATGAAGCATCACCAGGGGCTGAGCTCATCCACAGCTGTGGGAACATTTTTTGAGCTGGGCGTGTGGTAGTTTCTCATATGTTGTTTCCTTCCATCCATCCATAATCTAAGCCGCTTATTCAAACCAGGGTCACGGGAGGTGCTGGAACCTGTCCCAGTGCTCAAAGGGCGAACACACACACACACACAGTCTCACACACACACGTCACACCTCAGGAGCAAATCAGCATCTCCAGTCCACCTGACCTGCATGTCTTTAGAATCTGGGTTCCAATCTGGGCACCAGGCTGGTAGTCGAACCCAGAGCCTAACCATCTAAGGAAAGTTGAACATGAATTTAAATCTCCATCGCAAGAAGGCTCATTTTAACACATATCCAGAGCTATTAACCAAGAGTCCAGGCCTAGACACACCAGAAAATGAAGCCTAAATGAAGTCCAGGTTTATTGGTAACAGTGAGTCGTGCAGCATCAGAAACCACATCAGCAGGTCTGTTAGAGATCACTGAGCACTTCCACGTGATTTAAGACCCGAAATAATGTGATAAAATGCTAAACAGATCGGTGCTTTTACTGTAATAGAAGGTTAGCGTCGCTGATGCAGATTGAGACAGAAAGAGAAAGGTCCGGGGGAGCGTCAGTATCCTCTTTCTGCTGTTGAGTCATTGCGCTAGAGATCGTTGTGTGCGTCAGGAGCGAGTGACAGAGAGAGGGAGAGGGAGAGAGAGAGAGAGGGAGAGAGAGAGATGTAGGTCGCAGACTGAGAGATAGCCAGCGCTGGCCGTTCATGCCATTGCATTATGCAAGAAGCCCAGTGTGGCCCAAATAGAGTCATTTCAATATCCAGAGTGCTGCCCCGCTGGGCTCTGCAGCAATCAGCCACGAGTTACACAGCATGGATTGTAGCTCTACTACTTCAGGCTCTTTGAATAATTTGTCCTAACAAGAAACACCCAGCACACGTTTCGCCGTGCACAGGCTGTTTTTAGGCCTTCACACTTTCTGCAAACGGAGAGGGAGTGGGAGGTGTCCGAACGCAGCGGGAGGAGAGACTGGAAAAGCAGCCAACTCTTAAAGCAAGTGTTCTGTGAATAAGCCAATGTAGGCCTTGTTCACGTGAATATGGGTGTTTCTTAGCCTCTTCTCAGCATTTTGGTGGTTTGTCCAAAAGCAAACCGTGTTTGGGTCACTGGATCTTTCGGAAAACTTCAGGGTGAAGATTTTCAGAAATGTGGAGATGGGGAGCCAAATGCATGGTTTAAACTCCTGACATGACATCATTTAACAACGTTGTGGCTTAATGGCTAGACAGGAGCGCTTTTAGTCAGAAGGTTGCTAGTTCTCTCCCCAGGACCGGCAGGAAAAATGTGGGCGGTGAGGATAAACAGCACTTTCCCAACATCCTCGGCTGAAGCGCCCTTGGGGGAGGCACTTAACCCCATAACTGCTCCCCTGTAAGCAGCCAACTGCTCCAGGTGTGTGTTCCCCGAGTGTGCGTGTGTGCAAGCACACAGCCTTAAAGCATTACAGACATCTCTGCTACTACCAGCTCTCCAGCACCATCATCGATGGCGGTTCTGGAAGAGACATGTTTGAAGGTGTAGTTTGCGAGACTTTGAGAATGAAGGTTTGCTCTCAACAACATATTTTCAAGGTATTCTTATGATATGGAATTTCATAGATATGGTTGTGCGCTCTCTGCAAGCCTGTTAGTCATGACTTAACACATTTTCAGGTGAGCGTGAGTAGACTTCCATTATTGGTAAGGTGCATTGGCTTTGTGTCTCCAGCAAAATAAAGACAACCCTAATTTTATCCCAAGCCTCAGTGTGGGTGCGAGCTCAGCAGAAAGTGCTGAATAGAGTCTGTTTCAGTTTAATGTCATGTTGAGGGTTTGTGTGTCTTCCTGTGGGCTTGCAGAGCGCTGAGTGGTTTGAGCATTCTGGTTTACTTTTAGATGCTTATCTTCAGTGAAGAGCTTTAGTAACAAGCCGTTTGTTTCAAAGCTGAATAGTTAAAAATACGAACTGATACGGATTCAGAAGGCTAGAAGTGGTTGCGCTCTGACACTGATGGAGAGGCGAAATGCAGACAGCTAAATTCAGGAGGGGGCATTTGGGGGAGATATTAAATTAGATTTGCCGTATTGTCCAAGAGCTGCAGAAGCAACTCCAGCACAGGGAGAGAAACTGGGTTAGTAAATCCAAAATATGAGGGCACTGCTTGTGTTTTACTTACAAAATATACTTAATTGTCAAAAGTCATAACGAACATCCTCTTTTTCTTTAGTAAACAGGTCACGTTTCACTCCCGATCCTTCCATATCAGGTGCGGGCAAAGCATCTTTTTTTCATTCTGAAAGCCTGTCTAAGTATCCTGGGCCTAGATACAGTTGCTAAGCTACGATTGGGCATTAAGTATTAATGGGAGGCATTTGATGAAAGGTGCACAGTGATTGGTTTAAATGATTGTACTTCACTGTATCTCACAGAACGTGTTCTATTTACCGGGAAATATGGTGGAGGGGAACAGATACCGAAGTGCAACATGAAGTGCATGTTGTTGTTTTACGGCCCGCCGCTGTTTAGAACTCGCCGCCTGTGTGTAACCAGAGCAGAGCCAAAGGAAGAAAGACGGACGAGGCCTTTTCTCTCGCTTGGTAAAGATGCTTAAATCATGAGCAGCGAGGCGACGCCCCTGAAGAGCATGTGAGGTAACACACTGGAGCCGAAGCTGAGCTCCGTCAAAAGTGAATGTGCTCCAGATTATCAGGATGAAGTCATTTAGCATTACCGTCAATTTCTTACAGGCGAGATCAAAGGTCGTCTCTCCTATCTCCGCTTCGAGTCATGGGATCTTAATGGTGGGGTGATTAGACCCCCATCTGTGCTTTAAAAGAAAGTCTTCCTAAGTACAAAGGTGCTGTTTTTACCGTCAGTAGCCTGGTAACCTTTACAATTCCAGCTCGACGCTTCCGGGTAACTTTACTTCACCCTGCTGTATAACGCTGGCATGAACCCTCCATTCATGTCAGGGATGCTATGCCATCATGATCTGGGTAAACAGCAAAAAGTAAGCAAACTGTCCAGTGAGACACTTGCTTGAACCCTGACACATCATGTCATAAAAATCTCATGACAGATGACAAGTGCAGTGATGACAGAGAATGTCCATTCATATAACAGTGAGTGTCATGATAGACACTATGATGGATTTCATGAAAATCTACAGCACTGTGCAAAGTTCTTGAGACCACATTTCTTCTTATTTTGCTTCCAATGAGAATTTCTTGAATTTTTAATGTTGAGGAGCAGTTCTCCAGATCTTCCTGAAGGACAGTGTTGTTGTCTCTCATGTTCAGTCCAGTCTCTGTACCTGAGCAGTTCTCCAGATCTTCCTGAAGGACAGTGTTGTTGTCTCTCATTTTCAGTACAGTATCTGAGCAGATTCAGATCAGTGTGGGATCATCTCCACAGAGAATGCAAAAGGCAGCCGACGTCCAAAGAAGAGCTTTGGGGCAACCTTCAAGAAGCCTGGAGAAGTGTTCCCTCGGGTTAGACGACTCCCGAAAACGGAAAAAAGAAACCTGGTCTAAGAGAGCTTCACCCATTGTCTCATTTTTGTCTAAAAAAAAAAAATATAAAGAAATAAGGGAAAGTTCTAGATATTTGCATAGCACTATATACTGTCAGTTAATGACATGACAGCGAATAATAAATAACCTCTGACAGCTTCCTTGCTTTTTAAGGTCAAACTTCAAATTAACATTTGATCCCGGGTGTAACTGCATCTAAATATTTAGACTGGCCATGAGGGCATCAAATGACAAGCTTAAAACAATTACATTTGTCCAAGATTGTGTCCTGAGGGTGCAGGCTCAACCCTGCATGTCCCTCTGAAAGGCCACTGCTCCACGTCTCTTCTAGAACAATGAGCGTCAGTGTTCACCACCCAAAACAGAGGCGTCCCGCGCGGGCCGGCGGTGGGCATCTACATAGTGGCTTTTCTGTAGCAGCGGGTCAGAGCCAGACCCCTTTGGCCTTCATATCCCTCAAGAGTCAGAGAAGGTTCCCTCGCAGCGGGAGTCACATTCAGTCACATGGAGCTGCTATGAGAATGGCATGACTGTGTGTAAGTGTGTGGAAACACAAATAGGCCAGGGGTGCATGGATGTAAGTTGCATAATTTATTTGAAATGTTCCTGGTCCCAGTTGGGCACAGATTTTAGCAGCAACAATGAAACCATTGCGCTTGTGTACCGAAACACATCATAAACAAGCTAGACCTGTTTCAGAACTTTCCTAATTAGGCCAAACTGCCAGCTACTTGGTGTGAAAGGAGGTGTGTGTTAGGTGGCACTTTTGTGGAGGGGGGGACTTAGTTGGCTATTTGGTTGCCATCTGTGTTAGCTAGATACCCTCATCACACAATTCAACCAGGGTGAAGGATCCTTCCCAGACATAATTTGACAGTTCAACATGCTTGGAGGAGAACATTCATCCATTATCTGGGCCACATTTCCAAACCAGGTGCTTCAGCCAGTGCTAATACTCTTAGAAATGAAAAGAAAGTGACCTTCTGTCATTGTGAAACATCACACAGTGACGAAATGCAACATCTGCTTTTAACCAATACACTCAGTGTAACAGTGGGCAGTCATACTCAGAGTCCAAGGAGCAGTGAAGGGGACGGTACCCTGCTCAAGAGTACCTCAGGGCAACCTACTGGTCTAGGACTCAAACCTACAATCTTTTGATCCTGGGGCCTAGACTAAACATTAGATCATCACTGCCCCAGATGCCCCACACACACTCACATATAGGGGCAATCCCCAGACCACCCAACGTGTCTTTGGACTTTGGGAGGAAACCTGGAGGAATCAATTCAATTCTTCCTACACAAAGAAAGAAACCCAACTGGGAATCCAACCTAGGATCCCACTATGAGAAGACAATCCATTTAAAACCAGCATCTCGCAGTGAGAAGAACATGACTAACATTAGTGAGATTTAGGAAGGATTAGTATTAGGCAGCAGTGGTCTAGAGAGTTGGGCCCAGGATCAGAAGGTCATGGGTTCGAATCCCAGACCCGTAGGTTGCCCTGAGGTACCCTTGAGCAAGGTACCGTCCCCATCGCTGCTGCCCAGGACCTGCTGTATGGTGTGTGTGGGTGAAAAGCAGAGGTTGCATTTCACTGTGTGCTGTTTAACACAAAGATAAAAATAAATCACTTTCATTAGAAAATAAGGTGACATTTGTGACCCCAAGGGTTAAAAAAGTAGAAATGCAGTTTCTGAATTGCCCCCAAGGTCCAGATATGTACATTACAGAGTCCATTACTTACTTCAGCTGGAAAAAAAACTTGATTTGTTCTTTTCAGGGTATAAGGAGTTCAAATTTGGGACTATTATATGAAATATAGAAATGCAAAAGCATCAACAGATGCTGAAGAGTCTACAGTGTGCTGAGTTTGGCCAGGATCTGCAGAGGGGCTCAGTGGGAAAAGGCCCAGTTCCGCTCTGCTCTGACACGTAACGTCACACTTGGGTGGGGGTGCGATTTCATTACTCGCCTCAGAGAGGGAGTGTTAGAACAACAGCGGTCTGCAGGCGAGGCGGACTGAAGGTTAGTGGAGGCAAACCACGGACTGAAACCAGCGAGCAGCCATCAATATATACGGCATGGCTATGAACTATTCTCAAATGCATTCGTCATAGCAACTGTTGCTAGGTTGGACAAATTTTACAGAATGCTGATGGAAATCAATTCAAGTTGGTGAAAAGCGAGCGTACATTATAAATGTATATTATATACATATATATACATACATATATATATATATATACCAGCATATAATGGGCCTTTTTAATATTTAACATTAAACAAATACAACTGGATCCTTATGGAAGTAAGCAGCTTTCTCTAAAATCCACTACCAGCGTCTACATTTGCTGAAATAATTTAGGCTGCTGAAATGATTAGCGAACCCTTCCTTGATTTTTTATTTCATTTCGCTGCCATCTTTCACGGCCAGACACTGCGCACTGAATGTCAGAGCAAAATCTGCTGCAGTTAAAGCTTAGGGAATCATCTCTGTTGCGCAAAACATGCATAAATTAAGCAGAGACCATTTTAAAACATTTTAAGTTGACTTTGACATAAATGATCTCAATATTTGTGCCAATATTTGACAAACTGGCCAATAAAATGGGACACCAAGCAGCATCGCCTAAGGGCACTTTGATCAACCCTGGGTTTAAAGCCCCCGGTATTGGGACTCCACTGGATTAATAAAGCTGGAGAAGCATTTGTGATCCGACGTCAGTAATCAGCCTGATGTTCTCATGGCTACAATCAAATCCTCACAGCAGTGTTCCAAAAGTCTAAGATCTTCTTTAAAAAGACTGTTCCTGCACCGAAGACGGGCCCAGCTCCTCCCATTAATACCGGAGGAAAAACTGGACGAGCAGGTCTTGAGTGTGTCAACGAAGAAATATGCTATTTAGCAGTGATGTGCAAAAGTCTGGGCACCCCGGTTGAATGGCATGTTTGGTGATTTTGTGTTCACAGTGATATTTTAGTAAACGGTTACTGAATTTGAGGAACAACATAAAACATAAAACACTTTGTAAAAGCTGTGCCTTTTTTCCACTATGTTTTTCTCCCCAGTATGTAAAAAAAGGATGTACGTATATATATTAATGGAGAAAATGATCAAATCTTGCTTGTTTTTGCAGGTGACTGCCTGCCTGAACAATTTGGGCAAAATATTTAATTCCATTTTTTTTTTTTTTATCGCTGTTTAAATGCAATACATTTTCTTTTTTCCTGCTGATACCACACTGGCAATTCATAAACTGCATTCCTATCTTAAAGATTTCTTTTATCATGATTATTATTATCATTCCTCCAGTTATAACTTGTCATTGCTGGATAATCTGATTAAAATTGCATCTTTCACGATTAGAAAACCTTTTGAATTGCGAATCTGATGTAAAGTGTAATGCCCTTGTAATGGCTCTGACCCAACAGCACCAACAACACTGAGCCGGAGACCAGCTGATCGATCAGTCGGCTGATCAATCAGATCGATCGGTTCTGAAAGCGTCTGCCCAGATGGAGGTGAGAGTGTTTTCCTTACTTACAGCCACAGCCTAAAGTGAGTGAGCCGGAACACCAGCCAGGCCTCTGTGGTGAGAAAGGAGAGCCTGACTGCTCACAAACAAGCTCTCTCACACACACACACACACACACACGCACACACACACACACACACACACACCACACACACAACCGCCCGTCCTCTGTCATATGACCGCTGCTAGAGCCGTGGAGAGGAATACAAAGATTCTCTGTGTGCCTGTGACTACTGAACACAGAACACCATCCACTCTTTCTCTCGTTCTCCCTCTTCCTCTCTCACCAGAGAATGACTGCTGCCAGCCCTTTTGAGTCTGGGCTTCACCGAAATGCTTTTCCAGCAATGTGAAGTTCCCTAAAAGTCAAAACTGCATACAGTGCCTTGATCTTGAACATAACAAGAAGATCTGAGAAACATTTATGAAAATGCACCAGGACTACTCATCTATCTCTGGGACTCCAGCAGACCACCGTGAGAGCCATCGCTTCCAAAGCGAGAACAAATGAACCAGCGATACGTCTGCCAAGAAGTGGCCGATCTAGCAAAACTGCTGAGATTGTGCTTAGAAGAGTCACAGAAAAGAAAGTGGCTACCCTCGTCATTGTGAAACGCAGCACAGCACAACACAACAAAATTCAACCTCTGCGCTTGACCCACACACAAACGTGCAGCAGAGGGCAGCTATTGAAAGCGCCTGGGGAGCAGTGACGGGTACGGTATCTTGCTCAAGGGCACCTCAGGGCAACCTGAATCGAACCCACAATCTTCCGATCCAGGGCAACTCCCTCACCACTAGACCACCGCTGCCTGAAGAACCCTGAAGAACATCTAAGATGCTGTAGTCCTCTCTCAGCTCAGTTGATGTCGGTGTTCATGGTGCCAACATTAGAAAGACACTGAGCAAAAATTGGCATCCATGCAAAAATCCCTGCTGAACAAGATCAAAGCATGGCTAACATCTGACCAAAACACAACCTCTAAACTTTTGGATTCATGGTTGAAAATGTGACCTATTAAGTTAATGCAGCTTTACACTAAAAGGGCAGAAATATTCTATACTAAACATTTTCCAATTCTAATCTTAACCTCAGAATAAAAAAAATAGCTTTTTTCGCTTTTCAGCTTCCAAACATGGAGCTTTTGTAAATAAACACAGGAGCCTGCTGTCGATCCTGCAGTTTAGACCTGTTTTGTGCCCAGGTTTTTTCTACATACAGGCATTTTCATCCTGCAAATGCACAAAGGCAAAGGTGTGTGAACGCACACTTGTGCAGGAGGCTTCTTGCAGCAGTTGGTCAGATTAGGGAAGGAACGGAGACGGTGCAGATCAAAACAAGATTGAAAAAATAAGTTAATCCGCACTGTATGAAAATACATCCCTATCCTCTCTGTCTCCTCCAGCTCCTACAACTCTGATCTCATCACTCCATCACTCCATCACTCAGGAGGGGGGGGTCACGTAAGGAAAGCATGAATCCGGACGCGCCCTGCGGTTTCGCACAGACGCCAAACAGCTCTCTGACCGTGAACACAGCATTAACACTTTAATTAAAGCTCATCTAATAATAAAACAAGATCACACACACACACACACACACACACAAACAAACACACTTCTGTGTCTCTATGTCTCTCTCCTCTACCTGCTGACCTACATAGAGCTTGTCTCCTTCTTTTCCAACACCAGAGAAAGAGACAGAAGGAGAGAGAAGTGGTTAGAATGATAGAAAAAGGAAATGGAGAGAGAGAGAGAGTGTCAGAGAGAACCAGTGAACGGTGGGAAACAGAGCATGGACATAATGAGAAATGGAATGATGAGAGAAATAGGGAGAGAGAAAGAGAGAAAGTCAGGGAATGAAGAGAGAGAGAGAAGGGTGAAGATAGGAGTGAGAAAGTGAAAGGTAAGAGCAGCTCTTGAGAGGCTGGGTGAGGGAAAGGAAGAAAGAAGTGAGGAACTTTAAAGACCGAAGGCATAAATGGAGAGTTTTGTAAAGGATAAAATAAATTGTTTTGTAAAGGTAATTTGTAAATGTCCGTTTCAAAAACTTCATATCCAAAACTGGCTCCATAAATGTGCTAGAAATCCATATGCTGTTATGACAGATTAAAAAAATAGCATCAAATACATGCATTATATTAGTTACGTTATGATATGTATTGTTATATTATTGGACGTAATCTATCATGGGCATGGTTATACTGATGTTATGTAGCAGGGATGGAAAAGCCAGCAATTATGCCCCAGAAGCTGTGTGCTCCTCCCCTGATAAAGGACAGCTGGTGTCACAAAGGGTTCAAAGAAAAAATGCTACTAAGAACTGTTACAAAATTAAGCATTTTGGAAGCAACTCTTCATGATTATTACATCCAATCCTGGACCACATCCAGACTGGAGACCCCGGTGTACTGTGAACAGCCAGGTCATTTCATTACAATGCAGAGGTCACTCTTACCCAGGAAGTGCCAAACGTGCCACAGAGACAGCAGCATCCCAAAGACAGTCAAGGTGAAAGGGTTTTAATCATTCAGCGGACATTGTTCTGAAGGAAAGACGAGAGGTCTGTGTCTGGATGGCGGCGGATATTCCAGACTGACCACAGGAGGCTTCACCTCTTTTCAGCCCAACAAAGGAACAGGATTCAGTTTACACCTCAGTAACAGCCAGATCCAGTTTATGAGCACCCTGACCGCTTGCTATTCTTCCCATTAACCCCCCAAAAAGACACATTTCCAGTAGAGGGCGCTGACGAGTAAGTCATGATTGAGTGCGGGTTAATTGGGCTAAAAATGGCTTTAAATCCATCCATCATCAGCTGAGCAGCTCTTATTAATTATTTCCATTTATAGAGTAAAACGCAGAGTAAGACCCAGGACAGATCACAGTCCCTTGCCATAAATGCATTAAAAGAAGCAAAATTATTTAGTAAAC
Source organism: Hepsetus odoe (assembly GCA_017165825.1). NCBI lineage: Eukaryota > Metazoa > Chordata > Actinopteri > Characiformes > Hepsetidae > Hepsetus > Hepsetus odoe. The sequence continues at coordinate 23,065,374 of CM029383.1, forward strand.
AGTATTTTGTGGCAAACATCTTTCAGGCAGTAGGCTGCCAGCATTTTGGCTTCTGACTGCTGATTGGCTGGCACATAGTGGCCTGTGAATGCACAAGCAAGAAATCATGAACGGCGTCTGAAAATATCGCCGTAAAATAAACAACGTTTATACACGATTACAATTTTTTTATAAGCGCCACATGATCCCGTTTGTTTCCAGCTCACTAAGCTTCACCCTCTCATGGCTAAAAAGAAAGCCGTTCTCACCCGTCTCCACGGATACTGCCGCTTCTGAATGCTTCTCATAAAGAGCATAGCTGGCATGAGCCAAAAAATGTCAACAGTCACACGGAGTAACATCAGCTCTGCGAAACTCGCAGAAGTTCAGACCAACATTGGTCCCCTTTGATACGCGATATTAACGCAGGTGATGATCAGCTAAGAGGTCAGGAAACAGTTGCACTGTCAGGTATTCTCATTATTTTGTGCTTTTTATGCTCTGCCCATCCAGAAAGAGACAGAAAAAGAGGGAAACTGAGAAGTTGCTTGTGAAATACATAGATAATCGTCCTTCCACATCGGCTGAAGTCTGCTGGAGTTCTGTTTGTCCATTCAGATTTTGGGGAGAAAATCTGCAAACGTTCATCCATCCGTTATCTGAGCCACTAATCCTGACCAGGGTTGTGAGGGTCTCACAGGATGAAGAAACATCCTTGACAGCCAACATAAATATCCATCCATTATGTGTATTGTTTATCCTGACAATAGCAGGGTTGCAGGGGGTGCTGGAGCCTGTCCCAGCGCTCAGCCAGAGAAACACCCTGGAAAGGTCAAGACCTATGGGACTCACACCTAGAGGGCAATTAAAAATCTCCAGTCCACCAGACGCGCATGTGTTTAGACTGTGGGAGGAAAACAGAGCTCCTGGAGGACTTGAGAGGAACTTGCACAAAGAGAGGACCCAGGTCGTCCTGGCTGAATCAAACCTGTGTTGCATTCTGGGCAATCATCTCAGCTGGCACCTTCCGCTATGAGCATTTTTTCTGAGCTGGTCCAAAAAAGTGGGCCTTCGGTGAGAGTGAAGAGATTGCTGTGAATGCAGAGCAGCACACATCGTTAACAGCGTTAGGTAAGCAAAGCTACGGTCTTGTCAGGTCAGGTTTCAAGTTTTTGTTGTTCTATTATTTGGCTAGCTTGTTAACTATCACCAGCTGTTGCTTAGCAACAGGGAGATGTGCCGCAGCACACTGCTTTAACAAAAAGCAGCACCCAAAGGAACCAGAACCAGAAACGAAAGCGGTGCATGGAACCAGAGAAGAGGCCTTACAAGCAGAGGCAGTTCAATCCCCTGGACTGGCAGGAAAAATGTGGGTGGGTGGGGAGATGAATAAGGGCTGAAACACACTATAACTGTCCCCAGATGTTGCAGCTGTGTGTGTGTGTGTGTGTGTGTGTGCTAGGACAGGAATTTAAATTTCGTTCTTTTTTTTTTGTCCTCAAACGAGGTGTGGATCCCCTCCTCAGGTCTTCTAAGTGGACATCCAATATGGACATCCATTATTCCTAGATGTATGAGTTGCATTGTGTAGGCATGTAAACACACTAAGCAACTAACAAATGACACGAATTCAGGTTTTTTCTTGAGAGTTGCATTAGGATGAGCCAAACAGGAGGCAGTGGTGCCCTCCTGGTCAGGTATGATCAGAAGGTTTTGGGTTCGAGTCCCAGACCAGAAAGTTACCCTGAGGTTCCCCTGAGCGAGGCACCGGTGTGCTGCGCTGTGTTGTGGTCACGATGATGGAATAGTCGCTTTCACTTTGAGACTGCACAACCTGAACCAGTGAAGAACTACACACACATTCTGGAAAGCCAGATTCGGAGCAGAGCACCAGTCACCAGTAGAGAATTCATTCTTTAATCATCTTCAAACATCTCCTCTCCAGTCTAAAAGCATGGCTTCCTTTTAAAATCTCCCACGAGGCCTCTTTGGATGCTGTTCACATTAATGGTATCTTACGGAGGCCTGCAGGCCCCAACACTGCTCTCATATGTGTGATTATGTGCTGGCTTTTAGGAAAGGCCCCCACTTGATTACTGCTAATGATTCGCCTCGGATTGACGTCCATTAGCTGCACAAAAGCCACATCTTTTAACCCAAGTTTTTTTTTCCATGATGCTCGTAGGGCCTGATCATCTGCTGACCAGAAACTTTTTCCATGCTCCCAGTGAGGTAACCTTACACTGCAACGCTCTAAGCTTTTTGGCGTGCTGGAAATACGCGTCATGCATTTTTCTCTTCCTCTGAATTGGCCATGGCACGAACGCTGGACACATTTAAAAAAAAAACAATGGAGTTCTGAGTGGATTTCGAACTTTCGCATGTTAACGCTGATACAAAACAGAGTGTCAAGATCTTCTCTTATTTACCTTCAGGGATTGAAACTAGAAATGGTGAAGCCCATCAGAGCACAGAGGGGGTGTATAAACCCACCAGAGTTCATCGTCTGGGCTTTTATTCCAAAATGGCTTTTAACTGCGTTAGTATGGATGTGATACTTTAATTTCAAGTTTTCCTGAATTTTTTAAATATCATAAATTCTACAATATACCATGATTTCAGAGCGCATGGCGTGTATTTTTGTGAACGGTGAATTACGTCTAATGTGAAATTCAAAATGTAAAATCGTATGTGAATTCATGTTATCATATACATACATTACAAGGATTTTTTTTTAAGTTTTAGCGTAATTTAAAGTACAATTTCATATAGCAAATGTCTCCTTTTTTAAAAAATGAATAAAAGGGTTCAATTAAAGTTGTATAAACCTAGTGCGAATGCAGACTTAACCCCCTCCTTCCCATCTGACGTTAGTCTCACAGGGACCACAGACAGACTGGATGGACGGGGTTTAGTCAGTCAGTCAGTCATTTTCTGCCGCTTGTCCCAAACGGGGTCGCGAGGGAGTGCTGGAGTCCAACCCAGCTCACACGGGGCGAAGGACAGGGGACACACCCTGGAGCCCATCGCAGGGATGGACGGGGTTTACTGACAGTAAATTCACTGACAGTAAAACAGCCTCGTCAATAGCATTTCATTCAAACGGGAAAATCACAGCGACAACTGGTGAAACCTCCTGTTTTCACCATATTCCAGTTTTTTTCAAGTTTTTACATTTTTTTTGGTTACAGTCCTACAAATTAGCACCACTAACCTCAATAAAACATCTAAAATTCAACCGAATCTTGACCTCCGAATCCTAGATCACGTTGAATCACTACTGGAGCTCGCTGGAGGGAGGTCCTGTAACATGCGTGCACCCTGTGAATCACTCGGCCCGTGTGATTTACTTCAAGAGCCGCCATTGAGCCTGAAATGAAGCGAAGGACCCCGGCGCTCTCTGGCTGACGTAGGCTTTAGCTGGCTTTCTTAAGGACCATGATGAGGTGTTTGGCTGAAGCAGTCTCTCGTGTGCAGCCAGAAACGGTTAGGAGCACTCGAGCGTTGGCCCTGTAATAACCGTGTGTAAATGTTGGCATTTCCCTTGTGAGAAAAAAATGTTAAAATCCTTCCCATTACCGAGTCTCATGCAAGCCATTCATTGCATAACGTGCTGAAGTGTGTAGAGCTTCCTCCTCCTCCAGATTACAGGAAGGATCACTTTAATGACCATCATGGTCCCATTGATTGACAACTTCAATACCTCTCAAGTGTGTATCGATAGCTGCTTTGTGTCCTCAGCCGTGCCAAAATGGCCGAATTAACCTGCAGAAAATGAGTTTATCGTTTTATTGCGAATGAAGAACAATACAGTCCATGTCTATGCATGAAATATATCCAATAAAACGCGGGATTTAGACGCGTGCATCATGTCTGCTCTAATAAAAACGACATCACCGCGATCCGTCAGCAGTGATCGTGTTGTTTTCATTCATGCTGGAATTGCATCACTTTAAATGTGACCCGAAATAGATCGGGACCTTTGGCTATCTTACATAAAGGTCAAACAGTAGGAGCCTAATTTTTTTTTGTGCTCAACAAATTCAAAATGCACAATTAGGCTGAGGTCAGTCGTGTAGAAACGAGCACCGAGGGCCACGGAGCAGCCTAATTCACCGGCTGAGCTGAGCTGAATATTCATAGCTTGCGTGCGGGAGATGCTTCTTTTTAAGCGCAGGATCATTTGGGGTTGGACTATTTAAGATTTTTCGGTTTGCTGTGGCCTGAGCTGGTGCTTATCCTGTCCCAGCTGGTGCATGTGCTCCTTTCCCTTTTGAAGAGCTGACCGGAGTCATGTGAGCGTTGGTGTTTTTGTTCTTTAAGCTGATTTTTGCCTTTATTACACCTGTAAGCTTTTTGCAGCCTAAACAATATTTTGGAAAAGGAAAGCGATGTGCTTTTGAATGGTGAATGTTAGGAACATGAATTCATTTTTGCTGGTTTAGTGCAGATATGCGGCTGCACTGCTTTCCACTGCAGCTACTGGAGCTAAAAGAGCAAAGACGCCTGATAGACATTAGCGGAAAAAGTTCAGCCTAAAGATGTTTGGTGCTTGATGACATATCTAAGTGTGAGTATGGTGATATTATCTGGAATCAACTAGTCTCTGGTGAAGACGAACCCTGTAGTACTGCAGTGAGCTCTGGATTTAGAACTGAGCTCAACTCGGCCTGCCTCCTTCACTGCTACTTTCCAGAAAAGCTGTACATGAACAAGAGGCTACAATCGTGGCATCTGTAGCAACATATGGCGCAGGTTTCAGCCTGGCTATTAAGGCGACTAATGTAGCACCTTTTTACCGTTGTATTATATAATAATAGTAATAATATTCCATATGAATGGGTGTTAAATACTACTCTATTAACACAGACATTTTTAAAAGATTACATTGTCACTGCTTCTCACCAGAACCGAGTCAGTGAAGGTCAGCAAATTAGCTAATCTAAAATCTCAAAATGTAAGATAAGGCCTTCTCACCATGCGGCACAATATCCAAAAGTGTCTCGTCAACCTCTAGTGAAGTCTAGAAAGAGGACTGCAGATTCACTTGGGTTGGACGTGGTGTTTTCAACCCTGTCTGAAGCATTATGTCCAATCTGACCCATCTGACCCATCAAAAAAAGTCATCTTATCCATCTTTTGTCCAACCCAGTATAAGCTTTTTTTTTATTAAGCTTCCTAAACTTCATTGCCCAAGAACTTTTACCCACTCACCTCGTGATGCCCTGCATTGTGCCTCATTCAAAAAGCAGGGCTGACACACTCCTTATGGGTTGTTGGCCAAACAGAGAGGGTTATGCAAGTATGTTTTCTTCATGACAAAAAGAACAGAATCCAAAATCGACTGTTGTGG
>CM029383.1:23075705-23192115 GCA_017165825.1 Hepsetus odoe
ACCATCAACTCCAACAACAGTCTACACCATTAATACCATCAACACCAACACCATCAACTCCAACAACAGTCTACACCATTAATACCATCAACACCAACACCATCAACTCCAACAACAGTCTACACCATTAATACCATCAACACCAGCACCATCAACTCCAACAACACAGTCTACACCATTAATACCATCAACACCAACACCATCAACTCCAACAACAGTCTACACCATTAATACCATCAACACCAACACCATCAACTCCAACAACAGTCTACACCATTAATACCATCAACACCAGCACCATCAACTCCAACAACACAGTCTACACCATTAATACCATCAACACCAACACCATCAACTCCAACAACAGTCTACACCATTAATACCATCAACACCAACACCATCAACTCCAACAACAGTCTACACCATTAATACCATCAACACCAGCACCATCAACTCCAACAACACAGTCTACACCATTAATACCATCAACACCAACACCATCAACTCCAACAACAGTCTACACCATTAATACCATCAACACCAACACCATCAACTCCAACAACAGTCTACACCATTAATACCATCAACACCAGCACCATCAACTCCAACAACACAGTCTACACCATTAATACCATCAACACCAACACCATCAACTCCAACAACAGTCTACACCATTAATACCATCAACACCAACACCATCAACTCCAACAACAGTCTACACCATTAATACCATCAACACCAACACCATCAACTCCAACAACAGTCTACACCATTAATACCATCAACACCAACACCATCAACTCCAACAACAGTCTACACCATTAATACCATCAACACCAACACCATCAACTCCAACAACAGTCTACACCATTAATACCATCAACACCAACACCATCAACTCCAACAACAGTCTACACCATTAATACCATCAACACCAACACCATCAACTCCAACAACAGTCTACACCATTAATACCATCAACACCAACACCATCAACTCCAACAACAGTCTACACCATTAATACCATCAACACCAACACCATCAACTCCAACAACAGTCTACACCATTAATACCATCAACACCAACACCATCAACTCCAACAACAGTCTACACCATTAATACCATCAACACCAACACCATCAACTCCAACAACAGTCTACACCATTAATACCATCAACACCAGCACCATCAACTCCAACAACACAGTCTACACCATTAATACCATCAACTCCAACACCATCAACTCCAACAACAAAGTCTACACCACTAATATAATCAACACCAGCACCATCAACTCCAACAACACAGTCTACACCATTAATACCATCAACACCAACGCCATCAACACCAACGACACTATCAACACTACTGACACAGCAGTTATGAACACAACCAACACCATCTGCACCAACAACCATTATATACACAACCAACACCAACAACACCATCACCACCAACACTATCAGCAACACTGTTAACACTACTGACACCATCAACCATTATGAACACAACCAACACCATCAACACCATCAATGCTCATCATCCATCCCCAATTCCAACAACACATTTTATACCATCAGTACAATCAACACGAGCAACACCATCAACGCCAGCATCACTGTCCATCCAACGAGCTCCACCAACATTGTCAAACACCATCACAGCCACCGCTGTCAAGCCCGTCTCTGAACATCAGCTCCTCCGCCATAAACAGCATCCTTCTTCTCCAGATGCTGAGCAGAGCCCAGTCCCTCCATCATCCCCAGCCTGCAGCATGCCAAGAGCAATTCAGATGCCATCTACGAGACCAGGAAAGCTGTGTGGGTGTGTGTGTGTGTTTTGGGTCGAGGCACGGCGAAAAACAAAGGGCGGCCTCACCGTTTCTCGGTGTTTTCCGTCCATTCAGTGGCGGCACTGCAGCCCAGCCTTCAGCCAGAGAGGAGGACTGAGCGAGCCTCCGATCTCCAACATCCTCATATCTGTCCCTCTCCCTCACTCTCTCCCTCTCTCACACGCATACATGCACACACACACACACACACACACACTCACACACACACACACTCATTCACAAAGCACTCTTTGGTTTCCGTCTTTTTCTGTCCACCTCTTGTTTCTGTCGGCGTTCTATTTCCTCTTGGTAGCTCCAAGGCAGTTAAGAGACACTGCAGCGATGGGGGGAGGAGGAGGGCGTGTGTGCGCGCTTGCGTGCTGTTCTGCATGTGTGTGTGTGTGTGTGTGTGTGAGTGTGTATTTGTGAGTGTCAGCGAACAAGGGAGAGAGAGAGAGAGAGAGAGAGAGAGAGAGAGAGAGAGAGAGAGAGAGAGGACATGAGGGAGGAGTCAGGCAGGGATAGAAAGAAGAAGGGGGAAGCAGTCAGGATTAAACCATGAGAAACAGAGAGATTGAATAAAGGAGAGAGAGAGAGAGGGAGAGAGAGCAAAGCCAGAGAGAATGGTTCTGAAAGACGCTGCGAGAAAAACACAAGCTGGGCCGGTCCGTAAAAAATAATAAGGTGAAATGGGAGAAGAAGGAAGATGGTGGATGGTGTGTGTGTGTGTGTGTGTGTGTTTACAGATGTGCAGCAGGCCTGCTGTTCCACTCTCCATGGCAGGCTTGGTTGTGATTTCATTGATGCACATGTCAGACAGAGAGAGAGGGAGAGAGGGAGAGAGATGGAGAGACCGAAGAGGAGGGTGAGCAGTGGATGACAGCAGGCTGGGGGTTGGATGTTGGTGTAATTTTGCTGTTTCCGTGCCAACTGCTCCTGCATCTGAAGCAGCATTTGTGTCCCTTCCCACTCTGAAAGATGAAGTCCCTGCAATGACAGGGGACCCTTAGTGGCTGGAGGGGACAAAATAGAGTTATGCTGTATTTCTCTTCGGAACGGGTGTGGCTATTCAATAAACAGATAACTCTTCTGAGGCCCAGAAATCTTGGAGTTGACTCCATATGTGGGGTTAATTCCGGGAGACGGTTATTGTTCCTAATAAACAAGGGGTGGAAGGGGCTCCCACCAGTCCTACCTTCAGCAACCCAACAAACACCAAATTAACACCAAAATGAATCTGCAGACAAAACTATTTCTAAACCGTGAATAGCTTAGAACATTGTTCAGGCAGGCATACCTTCATTACCAGTACCTTACGGTACCTTACCTCCTTCCGAGGTCCCATGTCCTATATTTGTGTTTTATTTATCGGTTCATTACGTGACCTGTCTCTGACCTCCCTTTAATGAAGCACTCTGTTTTTGTAGCTGTGACTTTGAGCTTTGGTCTGATTGGCTTGTGCTATAGCAGTCTGGAATGAAACTCTCTTTATAGCTTCAGATAGAGTGGGCGGGGCTAGACTGCTCTATATTAATGGCCATGATTTTGTGGGACACAAACAGGGAATTCGAAATGGGATGTAATGAATGCAGGTTCTACTCTTTGTTTTAAAATCTTTTCAGCATTTTGGTGGGCAGTGAGCTCAGCAGGGTCTCTGTCCCACAAGTGGAGCCAGTTTCACTCATTTCTCATCACGAGTGGCGTTTGGGGGGAGGGTTGGATGGGATGTCAATCAAGGATTCTCATTCCAATGCTCAGATCACTCTCTGACTGTTCACTCTTTTTTCTTTGTATCTGTTTAAAACTTCATTTAATAATAATATGCATATTTTAATTTTAATATTGTGCAGTGGGTAGCACTATCACCTCACAGAGAAAAGCTCCTGGGTTTGATTCCCAGGTGGGACTGTCCGGCTCCTTTCCGTGTGGAGTCGACATGTTCTCCTTTTGTCTGCATCGGTTTCCTCCAGGAGCTCCGGTTTCCTCCCACTGTCCAAACCCATGTCCGGTGGGGCGGAGATGATAAATTGTCCCCTAGGTGTGTGAGTGTGTGTGTGTCTGATAACCTGTCCAGGGTGTCCCTGCCTTTTGCCCTGTGAGAGCTGGGATAGACTCCAGCACCACCACCCTAATCAGGACAAGCGGCTCAGAAAATGAGTGAGTGAATATTTGTAGTGATTCGGGCTGTGGCCTCAAAGTTTTCAGGGTTCAATTCCCAGTCTGGGTTCTTTCAGTGTGGAGTGGACACGTCCTCTCATTTACATTTACATTTACAGCATTTAGCAGACGCTCTTATCCAGTCTGTGTGGGCTTTCTTCCGGGAGCTCCGGGTTCCTCCCACTGTCCAAACACGTATCAGGTGGACTGGAGATGATAACGTGCCCTCTAGGTGTGAGTGTGTGTCCTGTGATTGACCTGTCCTGGGTGCCTTTTATTCTACGAACGTGAAGGATATAGCGCTGAGACAAAGGATCCATAGGTGGCCTTGGATGTGTCTCCTGGGTCTTTAAGCAATGAAAATATCTTTCTACATTTATAATGGAAGTTGGATGTTAGAGCTGCAAACACACTGAACTGCGCAGGTCTTTAGATGGACAAACAGAAAGCTAGAAGCTAAATTATGACTCAAATGTTTTTCTTTCATCAGATGCATCATTTGATACAAAGGCCCGCAGCAAATACTGACGTCCCAAGATTGACAGAGTGAGTCATGTGAAACACTATGGGATAAATACAGATAAGCTCCTTCAAATTAGGGTGGTGGTCTAGTGGTAGGGTACTTGCCTATAGTCCAATGGCTCAAGAGGTCCCAGGTTCAAATCCCACCTCCAGCACTACCACCACTGGGTCCCTGAGCAAGACCCTTAACCCTGAGTGTCTCCAGGGGGACGGTGCCTGTAATCAGGACATGGAAGTCGCTCTGGATAAGAGCGTCTGATAAATGCTGTAAATGTAAATCAACCCCTTTCCAGTGATGGTCAAAGAACCGGATAAGAAACATTGAAATAAAAAAGTGACTCTTCTTTAGATTACATCCTTCTCCTGATATACTCCTCGTCACTACTCTGGACATGTCCAAACCAATGCAGTCTCACTTCTCTGACTTTGTCTCCAAATTGTCCCTCTGATATATTCATTTCTAATCCTGTTCCATCTGTTTTTTCATCAGCCCATATAACATAGCTGGTCTCACTATCGTCCTGCAAACCATCTCAGTAAAGGTCCCTTTTCTCTCTCTGTTGACTCTGCATGCTAACACTCTTATTGGGTGTCTGTGGAAACTTGTCCAGCAGGAATGTGACAGTGGCTGCAATTTGCCTGTCGCAGCTTACGTTAGGTTAGGAGACTCGACGGACAAATTCCATGTCCTCCTTGAAGGTCACTTTATTCAGAAGCTGATGTTTGGGCCATAAGATCCTTGTTATTACAGTTGCACATTGTTAGGTGTTTCATTTTCTGCTCTGTGTGACAGCTAACAGAGATTTACTTTTCCAGGTAAAAGAAAAATATTAAATGATGATATTAAAATGTCACTGTAGAGCAAGAACTCCTGCTCCTCAGATTTCTCCTCTGGTGAAAGTGAAAGTGACAACCCTTGTCATTGCGAGGTCACAGCACTGCACACCATGAACCACAACGACCTCTGCTTTTAACCCATGCACACAAACACCGTGCAGCAGTGGGCAGCTATTGAAAGCGCCCGGGGAGCAGTGACGGGGACGGTACCTTGCTCAGGGGTACCTCAGGGCAACCTACTTCCCTACTGAGGGAATCGAACCCACAATCTTCCAACTCCCTAACCACTAGGCCACCGCTGCTGTCCCTCTGGTGGAAAGTTTAAAACAGGGCGTTCTTTGACAGCCAGTGCCCAAAACTGAGAACTGTGTCATATTTCTGCTTCATCAGCAATCAGAGTGCTGGTGGTCTAGTGGTAGGATACTCGCCTGATGACCAAGAGGTCGCCGGTTTGAATCCCACCTCTAGCGCTACTACCATCGGTGGGTTCCTGATGAAAACCCTTAACCCCAGGTTGCTCCAGGGGGGACTTTCCCTGCAGTTAAGAAATGTAAGTCGCTCTGGATAAGAGCGTCAGCTCAATGCCGTAAATGTAATCGTTTGTTCGTTAGCCTGTTTGACTATGGATTACACAACATTTTAAAGATACATTTTACATTCATTTTTGTTCAGTGGTGACAAAAGTGGCCTAGTGTTTACAGACGATGTGCCAGGATCGGAAGGTTGTGGGTTCGACCAGTAGGCTGCTCTGAGGTACTCTTGAGCAAGGTACTGTCCCTGTCACTGCTACTTAGGCGCTATTAATAGCTGCTCCCTGCTTTGTGCGTGGGTGAAACGCGGAGGTGTAATTTCGTTGTGGTTCACTGTGTGTTGTGCCGTGTACTCACGATGACAAGATTAGTCACTTTCACTTTACACTTCATTCAGTAATAATCGTGCCTTGTGATTATAATTGTGCCTTATATACTTCTTCACAGTGTAGTAAACAAAGAGGATTATGGTATTATGTAATCAGCCACACTTCTTCATTCGTTTCTTGCTCAGTGCTTCCGCATATTTTATGATTTTATGTAAAATTTTAGTGTCTCTGCTTAAAATTGTTAGTTCATTGAAAGTTAATAAAAGTTCGGTTCAGTGCGAAAAGTGCTTTTAGGGCAGACTGTGTACCTTTTAAATTATTATTATTGCAAGTTTCAGTTTTACCGTTACCATTATTCTCTGCTCGTGGCTGATGAACTGTGATTTTAGGCCTTTGGAGAAGTTTTGCACTATTCTGTGGAATGGACAGGATTAAAAATGAGTATATTAGAGGGACAGCTTAGGTTACACAAAGTTAGAGAAGCAAGGTTGCCTTTATATCGGGAGAAGGATGTTGAAAAAGGAGCTGCCAGAGAAGAGGAAGACCAAAGAGGAGGTTTATGGATGTGGTGAGAGAGGACATGCAGGTGGTTGGTATGAAGGAGGAAGATCCAGAGGACCGGAAGAAATGGAGACAGTCGATCCACTGTGGCGACCCCTGAATGAGAGCAGCCGAAAGAAGATTTAACAATGAGAGTCTCATTTTCTTTAGAATCTCTCCTAAATATGTAAATATGTCTCTTTCCATTACATCACCACCTGAGACCACACTGGGTCCTGCAGGATCATTCAGTCTGATTTTGGTTTTGAAAAATATGCGTATGAGGGCACATATGTGTCATGCTTTGAATTTTTTAACAAAGAAATTCTTAAAAATCTGTAAGAAATGAGTAATCGCCTAGAGAAAAATAAACGCTGCATCATCTGTTTTTTGGGGGGGGGTTTTTTTAACCTGAAGTGACAGGAATGGAGATCTGATTCACATTTATTAGGTTGTTATGACTCATCAAGCCAAAAGCAGTGTTCAACGTATTACCGTATTTCGGTGTAAACCCCCAAGAAAAGATCCCGTGCACCTTGCATTTTTCTGCTTCCGTTTCCTCGCCTGTTTGTCAGCGTACTTTTTACACCATCCATTCGCTTTAGTAAAAAGATGGAAACAGGAAACAGTTCTGACCTGATTCTGATCAAGAAAAAACCCAAAAACCGAAGCTAATCACAAAATGAGTCAGAGCTCTTTAGCTATCAGACAATCAGGTAAGACTAGATCTACACAGGAAAGACCTGTTATACCCAAATGACTTTGGCCAATTCTGTTCATGTCTACTCTTGTATTAATAAAGTTTTCTACACCATAAGGTGTCCCGGGCTTTCCAGGCCTTTAGGGGGGAAATGAGTGTGCGTTCATTTAAATGCACTAGAATCATGCTTGTCAGTCTTACTCAGAATTCATTTTTGAATGGAATGTTGCGGTGCGAGCGCTCCCATTGGTCTGTCCTTCAGAAGCTGGACTGAACACTAACCCATCAGATGAAGCACCAACATAATTAGGAAGAGGTTCTGAATCACAGCGTCCTGGAGCAGCTTTGTGAAGGAAACGTCAGTCTCGGTCTAGATGTTCAGGTTACATCATCGTAAAACTCGCTATATCTATTATGCTTCCCTGCTTTTTGATAGATATTAGATACTTTTTCACTTCAAACTGAAGGTCTAGCTCTAAGAATCACAGTAATTAAATCACGATATGAAAAGTGAAGTGAAAGTAACCACTTGAAGACAGCACAGCACACAGTGAACCTCAACAAAATGCTTCTATGCATTTAACCCATTCATCAAAAGCTTAGCAGTGAGCAGCCATATCCAGAACCCAGGGAGCAGTGATGGGGGCGGTACCATGCTGGTCATTATGCTGCATACGAGTAGAGCTGGTCAGTTTTGAGGTTCTTAGTAGGAAATTGCAGGTCAGATTTGTCACTCGGAAAGTCAGAGAAACCTTGACCTCAAATTCCAAGATGGCGGCATCAACAGTAGCTAATCCTACATTAAACAGCACTTCTTTTTCATTGTGTCTCTTTAAATCAGTCATATTCAAAGTACTGCCCACCTCCCAGCTGTGTAGCTGCAAAATAAAATGCGATGCATTGTTATAAACTGTTGTTGATATTGGTATATAACAGCTACCTAGCTAGAACTGCTATTGCTAGCAAACCTTACTCTCACCACCAAATCTTCAGTATAATAATTAGAAGATGGAATTAAAAAAAAAAACGTGTTTACTTAGCTGAAGTGGGTGCATTTTGGTTACATTTGCAAACCGTCAAACAGTTTATAAGGAAAATGTTTTGAAATTCTGTACAATTTGTCCTGTCCCAAAAAAGTTTGCCATAGATGAATAAATGAAGTTCATAAATGAGTGAGGTCTCCATCTTGGTGTTTCATCTTGTTTTACTGGAACTCGGGTGGGACTCAGGTGTGGGTGTCGTTTCCACTTCTTACTTCCCATTTCCAAAAGCCCCAGCCTCTAGAATATATAAGGATTTTTAAAAGCCTAGTTATTTGAGTGTGAGTGTGTTGTAAAGAGCACACTTCCTCTCCATCAACTTTACTCTGATAAGCGACAGATGCTTAGCATTGATCACTGATTGTGGTTTCTAAAAAAGGTGACAAACGAGATGATAGTGGTGATAAAACCCTTTCACGTTCATATTTTTTTAAAAATGTTTTAAAAATTGTCACAGAAACCAATAAAAAAAGGCTCATATTTTCAAACTTATGACATTTATGCCAAAATCAAAAAAGCCAAATCAAAAATCAAATTTATATGGACATATTCCAAAATATCTTTATCCCTTGGAATGAAACAGCACTTAATCATGCTGTGACTTTAAAGAAGATATTCAATACTCATATAACGGTGGTGGTGGTGAATGTTGAATTTAAAGCTGGTTAGAATTAAACTCCCTTTGTGTTTAGACTGGATTTACACCTATGTTTGCACATTTTAATAAAGCTCTGTACTTGTTGTCATTTTCCATGAAAATATCAAGAAATGAGGGCTGAATGAAAACAATGCACAGTACTGTAAATGAGCTCTGATCTGATTGGCTGCCCAGTATTTTTCCTTGATCAAAAAGCAGTCTCGAAACACTCCTTGTAGCCTCAGCGTGAGTGGGCGGGGCTAAACGGTTGAGCCTAAAATAGGTGGATATATGTAAATATGTTGTTTTTTGTGACAGCACTGAAACATTTTTTAGCATAGCTTCTTAGTTTTGGGACAAAATCATATTTCTGGTTAATATTTAAGGACTCTATGCTAATTATTACAGCACATTCAAATGTAATGATTCATTGTCCATGGGGTTTTGCAGTGATAAACTGTAACATGTCTGAGGCTTTCTGACTGAGCAGTACAGCATCATTTTAGCAGCACTGGCTGCAGAGTCCCAGTTTAAACTTGCTGATTGTTGCATAACCTCAAAAAACACAAAACAGAAAGGCGTCCTGTCGCTGTCAGCACTTTGGAAAGATCTGAAGATGCATCATCAGTAACGAACTCGCTCAGCGCTGGGATTTTTGATCATGCAGGAAACAGGAAACATCTCTGATGCTTCAGATTGCTACAACCCTCTTTATCATTCCTCTGAGCTTTCATTCTCTAATTCAGCTCTCCGGCATTTTCTCCTTCGTTACAGCTCTGACCCACCCCTTCCACACATCTTCTCCTCTCCCTCTCTATGCCTCTTTCTCTCTCTCATCTCTTTCTATCAGTCTATGTCTTCTTTCTCTCCCACTCCCCTCCTTCCTCTTTCTAACAGTCTCCTCATTTTCCTTCTCTTCATTATCTCATTTTCTGTCACTCTCTCTCTTTCTTTCTGTCCCTCCCTCTTGGTCTGTAATTCTCCTCTCTCTTTTTTCTTTCTCGCCCTCAGTCTCCTTTGTGCTGTCTGTCTGCCTATCTCTTCTTTCTGTCCTTCTGCCATCCTCCCTCCCCTCCTCTTTAACTCTCTCCTCACTCAGTCTTTCTGTCCCCCTTTCTCTCTCTCTCTCTCTCTCTCTCTCCCTCTCTCCCTCTCTCTAATCCATAATCCTGTATAAATCTCTCTGGTGGAGCAGTGTGGCTTTGATCAGCTCTTGCCGGGTGCTGAGTGCCACACCCGGATCGCAGCGCCGCACTCAGCCTGCATGAGCTCAGCAACAACAACCACTTACACCCCACGCCTCCATGTAGCAGCTTTCGGATTCTGCTCATTATTTTCATACGGTCCTCTTCAGGACCCTGCTAGAAGGTCCAATCGCCCTGCCGACAGGAGAACACAAGCTCCACACCACCCATGGACCAGACGCCCAATAGATATTGCTCTATCTGAGTGGGTAGAACGATCCTCTCGCTCATCACCATGATGCTCGGCCATGCAGGAGTGTGTAGGCAGTGCTCTCCTGCAAGTGTGTTGACTGTCCAGTGATGTCAGCAGCAGTAAAGATGCAGCACAGCCTCCACCTTCTCAGGGCTGTGTGATGGAGGGACACAGTTTGAGGGAAATGCACATGACCGGGGGCAGATTATCATCTCCAGTCCACCTGAAGGTGAAAAGAACCCACTCAAACTCAAACACTCCCAACAGAAAGGACCCACATTGGGCATCAAACCTTGAACCTTCTTGTTGTGAGATGGCAGCACTAACCACTGCGCCACCATGCCACCTGAAATCACATTCAAGTTTAAACTTGAGTCGGAGTTTAGACTTAGCTACACAACTCTGAGTTTTAAACACTGTGCTACTGAGCCGGGCTGTGGTTTCGTTTAGGGTATTTTTGAGAATGTCCTACAAAAGTTGTCCAACAAGAGAGCGTTAGAAGGAGTGTTTCAGACTGGACGACTTTTGAATGAGCAATCAGAACAGAGCTCATTAATATATACATACTCTGAGTGCTCATGTAGAAACGGATTATTGAATGCTTTCTGGTGAACAAAAGCACATAAATATCATTAGTGATGCTCAGGGGCAAAAATGAATGAGGGAAAAATGAAGGAAATGGGCCTTTTAAAGTGATTGCTCAATAACAAAGAAAAACAGTCAGCCAAGATGTACAATATTTGCTTTAATCTATTACACTGGAGCTACAAGGGCTAATTAACTTCACACACCATTAACGTCTGCTTCAAGCTTCAACAAATTGTTGTTAAAGCGCCCAAACCTCAATTTTTTCCCTTAGGTCCACTCATAAAGTTTATGTATTTATGTACTAATAACTGTCATAGTTCACTTTTACGTTTAACCTCTCGTTATCCTTTCTTTTTACTGTGTTTTTAAAACTGATATGTGTCAAAGAGCTCTAATTTGATTGGTTGTTCTGGGCCTTATTAAAAAAACAGTGCCTGGCTAAAATGGGAGGGTTTATTTGAGTTACACTTTACATGTGAGTTACGTTCAATACGCACAGGCTGTTTTGCAGGTTAGTACAGACCATGTGGAACGAGGGATGAATGGCAAATATTTAAGCACACTGTAACGAACCCTTTTATTTTAGACAAATGAAACCGAGTTGATGTGGGCCTTTAAAGCTATTGCAAGCCAAAGGTGACAGGTAGGGTCTACATTTCAGTATTTTAACAAATTTGTAAAAAGTATCATTAACTCTCAGAAAAAAGTTTCAGGGGTGGTACGTTTTAAATCCCTCAAAGATACGCCTTCAGTACCTGAAGTTTGGATCACCACCATATTCTGCAGAGATATTTTGGAGCTCAACTCCAGACTTTCTATTTTACTGTCCTACTTTAAACAGATTATGAAAGATACAATACTTTCTCCTGGGACAAACATAATTAAGGTACAAAACTAGACCTTATGTCCTCCATGTCCTCCATACTTGTCGCACCTTTAAGGGGAAAATTTGCACGTTTTGTACCATGAAGAATAAAAAATGGGCTTACACTGTATCATGTTTTTTCTAAAAACTTTTGTGATATTAAAAGCCGTAGTCACAGGTGGAGGCACCTCCTTTGTGTGTGCAATGAGTACTGTACTCAGGGGAGGGACAATTTTCACTTCCTGTGCAAGGCTGTCACTGAACCCTCACTGGTAACCGGAGAATTTCACCCATGGCCTACAGAAACTCAACCCTCGAGGGAGGTCGAGCAGGTCCGCACCAGACAGCCTGTCTCCAGAGCCGTGCACTGTGTTAGGGCTTGTTGTGAGTCTAGGAGGTGTCAGCAGTGCCAGGCACAGGTCTCTGGGGTCACCGGCGTCTGCCGTGCTGTCTTCATACCCAGTACTTAACCCTAAGCCCAGCCACCAGCAACAAAAAAGTCATACTTGTGCACATATTTAACCCCAACCATTCATGCTGGAGATACAGGGGGCGTTTAAAATTACAGTAAAAGAGGCTCAAGACAGGCCAGCTCTTCTGACCAGAGAGCAGTCCTAAAGGAGCAGCAACCATAGCAGCAGTTTTAAGGGATAAAGAAGGGTCACCTGGAGGTCAGCACATGGAAATAATGTGGGCGAACTAATGCCAAGCAGTGTGGCCAAGAACAAAGCTCAGAAATATCAGGCCACACAACTGGGGACTGGAGCTCAGCCGAAGCCTTTTCCGACCCGACAGCCCTGATGATCAGGTAGCCAGCTGCAGCCAGCTGTGTGGATCTGATAGAGGCCCTAAAGCCTGAACATTCTCTCGGTCTGCAGCACGAGAAGTCTTTATAAAGTTCTAATTATACATGTGTCATTCTGACAGATTGCACTACTTGCATCACAGGGGGTTGTAATTTCATCATTTAGAAAGTGTTGTAAAACATGCAGTACTGTGCAATATATTATTTGTGTGTGTTTGTGTGTGTGTGTGTGTGTGTGTGTGTGTGTGTGTGTGTGTGTGTGTGTGTGTGTGTGTGTGTGTGTGTGTGTGGACATTTATCCAGTATATATATACAGCACTGTGCAAAAGTTTTAGGCAGGTGTGTAAAATGCTGTAAACAGAACGCTTTCAGAAATGGAAGTGTTCATCATTTATCTTCATCAATCAACAAAATGCAGTGAATGAACAAAAGAGAATCTAAATCAGATCAATATTTGGTGTGACCACCCTTTGCCTTCAAAACAGCATCAGTTCTTCTAGGTACACTCGCACACGGTTTCTGAAGGAACTCGGCCGGTAGGTCATTCTAAACATCTTGGAGAACTGAGCACAGATCTTCTGTGGATGTAGCTCCTCACATCCTTCTGTCTCTTCATGTGATCCAGACACACTGGATGATGTGGAGATCAGGGCTCTGTGGGGCCAGAAGAACTGATGCTGCTCTGAAGGTAAAAGGTAGAAACACCAGATATTGTTCTGATTGAGATTTTTCTTTTGTTCGCTCACTTTGCGTTTTGTAAATTGATCAAAATAAACAATCATTATTTACATTTCTGAAAGCGTTCTTTGTTTACAGCATTTATTCCACACCTGCCTAAAACCTTTGCACAGTGCTGTATATATATAATATTCAAAAATAAGTACACTAATATAGTGCAAAAATTAGTACGTTAGTTTATATACAATATATAATTTTTTTATGTTTCTTTTTTATTATCATATGTCCTTGCTCAGTAACCTTCCTGGGATACATGTAGCCATGCTGACAGATTGCAGTACACTAAAGGAAGTGTAGGAGGCGACATCTCTTCTGTTGATTTGGTGCATCGTTTCGAACAGAACCTTGAACGATGGAGAGGAACCGATGAAGGCATGATGACTCTATGGGTTAATTGAATAATAGCTGACAGATTAATCAGTACTGGTATTAACCCGTATCATTCTAATCTGATCTAATATTCTCCACAGTTCATCTCAGTCATAGACTTTCATTTTACCACCTGTGGTCCAGATTGTAGGCTTTCTTTTTGAGCGGGGGTTGGCAACTTTTATTACCTAGAGTGCTTTTTAGTTCAGAAAGAGGCAAAAAAAGATGTAGCCCTTTAGGAACAGGTACTACCAACACCTATCCTGTCTAAATTATTCTGTCTAATCCTGTAACTATGGGTGGAAGTAAACATTCATTCGTGTTCGTTTTAGCACAGGGGGCTGTGGTAGGCCGTGCACATTTATTTGGTACTTTACATTACTGTTCATCTTTGCTTTGACATAACATGACATAAATTTTAGGAACTGTGTGCACCTCATTTCCAAACCCCTGCTTTTGAGTCGTGGTTCCTCCCAGTGGTTTTACTTCATGCTCGAAGGCGGTTTTCCTGAAACTGTCACTCCGTTCACTCCACACAGCAGGCTGGTGTTCGATACGGGTTCTTGAGTGAGGTTTATAACGCTACATCTGCCGAATGGTAAATGTAGATGAATCTGAAAATGACGTGAAAAATAACCATTGTTTACGTTCAGCCCAGACTCAAAGAACAATCTTAATATCACGGCTGTTTTTCATACGCGAACCGATTGATACAGACTGTTAATCTAGTGTCAACGTGATGTGTTACTAGGAAACTAGTCATGTAATTACTTTACTAAATGTCCCTGAACAAAGCAACACCCGCCCACCAATCCATGCATAAATGAGTCACCAAAAAGTACCTGCCTTATAAGCCTAAAATCATTCCATTATCCTGACATTAATATGGGTTTTTGTCACTTTTGGTACTTCTTAATTATTAAACGTGAGGGGGGTTGCTTTATTACATTGTAATAACAAAATGACATTGATGTCAGGGTGCCTACGTAAGCAGTTTGGAGGTCGGTCCTGCTCGAGGTGGTTAACCATCCCTGTGAGTCAGAATCAGGCTTACTCATTTTCCTGATCTGGGGATATCAGTCCCGGTCCACTCACTCATCCCTCATTTGGAATGAATTAGGCTGGGCTAAGACAGCCAGCTCTCCCCCTTTTTTGACCTAGATAGCGTTCAACACTGAGCACCATGCCCTCCCTCCCTCCCTCCCTCCCTCAGATTGCTCTCTATCTTTTCTATCTTTTTATCAGCCCCTCTCATTCATTTCTGAATCCATAAACACATGATGGTGTTCCGTGTCCAAATGTCCAAACCTCAAGGGAGTATTGGATGATTTCGCTCTTTACACAATAAAATACATCCAGAGTCTCACACGGAATATTCCTGGATGTTGGATGTTGTTATGATATTAATAAGCTCGTATGTTTATTCAAATATTTTTGATTGTATCATTTAATGTAGAAATGTAGACGGTATGTTTGACAGTAAGCACTTATTTAAAATAAGGCCCTGCTCCGTGGCCTGCATTTTCTTGACACGCCTGACATCTAGCGGTGCAGAAGGGTACTGCAACTGGATGGCCCTTCTTTTTTTTTTTTTTTTTTTTTTTTTTTTTAAAGCAAAATTAAAGAGCCCAACAATTTAATTTCATTTTATATTTTATTTTATTGTCTTCTTAAGGGCGACTTTTATTTTCTATTTCGACCATGCTCCAGCCTCCTTATTCTTCAGAATTTTTTATTTAAAGTTAATGTTGGCCGTTATGTAAATTCCATCTGTTCTAATTGGCTGTCCTGAGTTGAGTCTCACTTAAAAAGTAGTCCCTATAATTACAAGTTTCTTAAAATCCCAGAAAGATTATTTATAACGTGTCCAATAATGGAATCATCCTTGGGTATATATATATATATATATATATATATATATTTTTTTTTTTTTTTTTCCCTCACAAAAACAGTTCAATCTAAACAAGGCGTTTTGCCATTCAGTTTAGTTTAGTATGGACTGTGTGGACTGGTGGGTTGAGTGTTGCTTCATGAATCAATGTTTACATCGTAAACAAAGACGTGAGGATTTTTATAGTACGGACCCTTTCAATCTACAAACACAAAGAAACAAAGGGAACGGTGTAGTGTGTAATGTGCCTACCATAGTTCCAATTTCAAAAAAGAAAAAAAGTGACCAAAGGCTTTCTCATTCATGAAAATAAGATGGAAATAGAAGTGAATGGTTTTTATTAGTCTGTGTGCATATTTAAAATGCGAGTAGAAATTTGCCTGCTGCACTCGGCCTTGGATTTATCAAAGTGAATCGTGTTGAAGGACATGGTTAGCCCCATGCTCAATTATTCATGGGACAGATATTGACTTTGTTAAAATTGTACAGCGTTTGAGGATGCTGAATATTAAAACACACACTATATGAAGGTGCTCTCGTCTGAATGCAGCCAGTCAAGCAATTCTGCAAATTTCTGACACACACTGATTAAATAAAGCACTTTTTGTGCTAAATCTGATGTAAAGCACAAGCCAGGCCAAGTGAAAGCATCGCCTAGACAACACAAGGGCAAGAACGTGGGTATTTACACGCCCGACCCACAGCAGATGCAGCCACGTCTCCTTCCTGGGGCTTTAAGGGAATTATTTTAAAGTGCTCTGACTGGAACCAGGACATCTCCAAACCCACCAGTGATCCTACACATAAATAAAATATATCAATAAAAACTTTTCTTCTGTTGCCCCACAACATCCCTCCACCAAGAATGGATAAAAACCATAAAGCATCATCATGCCCACTCCTGATGTCTTTGTACCATTTCCATGGTCCCATAAAAAGAGAACGTCTTTAATGATTATTGTTCCATTTGCCTTTAGCTTAATTCATCTTTTCTACAGTTTAAGAAAGTCTTTGTGTTCGTCTCCTATGAGCGATTACAGTTTGTTGTAACAGTAAAATGGACCAGTGTGTGGACCAGAGCTCTCCGATTCAATCACTGCAGAGAATAAACTCCATGCTGCCTTTATTGTTGGATGTACTTGGATCGTACTATCACACAGCTCAGTTTATATCACTATAAAAGGCCACTGAAGTGTAGGATTTGTCATTGTTCAGGTGTTTTCCTCTTTAAAATGATAAACATCTTTGAATGTATGGGTTTATTAAAGTGAAAGTGAAAGCCCAACACTGACTCGAATGGTTCGGTTAATCACGCTCCCCATTACACAAAGTCTCCAGAAGCTGGTGGGAGTGGTGTGGGACCATTCGGCCCATCTGAACTAGTTTTGCTTCCGATATTAGTGTGAAAAAATTACAGACAAATGATGCTTAACTTGATGTTTTTTTGGGGGGTTTTGGGGACTGTTTTCTTATTAAAATAATATGTTCAAATCGGATAAATCTGGTTTAGTCTAGACTGAAGATTGAAGATTTATTGTCATGTGTAGAATGAAATTCTTACTTGAATGCCCTCTCGCTGCCTACTACAATTATGTGGTGACAATCGGCCGACAATGGGACATTTTTTTATTTTATTGCTTTATTTATCTGTTTTTACGTTCCAGGTCAAAGTACTTTATCAATGTCATGTATTATTTGTGTACTCTTACTTTTATCTGATCGGTTTGAATGATATGGGCTGTAATTCTTCAGGGATACAGCTTGTTTCTGTTTAAGTAAGTCAGAATTAAGCCAAATGCTGGTTTCCCCACTGAGCAGTTTCAGCCGTTTCCATCTGTTTGTGAAGTGACCATTCAGACCCCACGTTCAGTCTTGCTCCAACATGGTGCCGTTATACAGTGGAGCACGAAAGAGCACAATGGGAACCCAATAAAACAAAAAAAGGCCAGAAAAATATACACCTGGCCATTTATTCCATTGATTTATTGAGGAAAAGCCAGTCTGACAGATCTGTTCGTTGTCAATGTCATACTGAAAACACCTGAGTCTAGTTTCACTTTCAGATTTACTGCTTATCTTAGACGTTCACACACTTCTGCCACTCAGAAACCATTGGATAATTTCCTTCAAACAGAAACGACCAAAAGTCCCATTTTTGACTCATTTCCTGAATGTGGGTTATCTTTATGATCTTAAACTCATATTTATGCAGAAATACTGAACATTGTCACAAACCTTTAAGCACCACTGTAAATGTTTCTGTTGATTTATAAATGTGATATTGCAGTAGTTTATTTTTTGATAATAATGTATGAACAAATACAACATTAAATGTAAAGATTTTTATGCATTTTACATGATAAAGTATGACGGATGCATATTAAAACATGATTAAGAGATATCAAATTCACCATTTAGGAAGAATGAGGGGTGAGTCTTGTGAGCTGAATGTAGGAGCAAAAGAGAGAGAGAGAGGGTAAAGAGTGGAGAGTTTAAAAACCTGCAGCCACAGCAACAGATTGGTCTTAATCTCCAGGAGCAGCAGGTTCTTAAAGATTTTGGTAATCCTGGGCTAAAGTGTCCTGGGAAGGGGATTTTCTGACCCCTGTCTGGTTTAACCCAAAGATTGAGGTGTTCTCAAACAGTGCATTGACCCTCAGAAACAAAAAAATGTGTAATCCTCTTCATTCAAAAGTATTTAATGAATCAAAAACTTCCTTTTACAGTTTCATATGGGCGGCCAAATGTCTAAAAACTCTGAACAGCACAGTGTTCATTTCCTGAGATATGGCTAAAGCGTATGTTTACTCTGACCTCAAAAAAGTCCCAGAAAGGATTCTTGCAAGAACCGTTTGAAGTCCCTAAAGAACCAATTTGTGAAATGAGATGTGTGAAGAACATTGCAAGGTTCTAATTGAAGGCTGGTTGCTGATTTAAGTGAAGGTTCCTTACACTTGCAGATAATTTCACACATTCACATTTACGGCATTTATCAGACGCTCTTATCCAGAGCGACTTCCATGTCCTGATTACAGGGACAGTCCCCCCTGGAGACACTCAGGGTTAAGGGTCTTGCTCAGGGACCCAGTGCTGGTAGTGCTGGAGGTGGGATTCGAACCGGGGACCTCTTGAGGTCCATAGACAAGTATCCTACCACTAGACCACCTCCACCCCTTCATAATATTTCTTCTTCTTCAGTTTAGGGAACCAAAGGGACTCTTTATTGCACAGTGGATCCTTCCTGGGTCCCTGATTTTTAAGAATGTAGTCATTTTTCTCGGGTTTCAGCGTCCAGCCTATGTAAGGAAGTATATGCAGTGTAAGGTGCTGAAGGACAGGTGCCAGGACAATGGCTCATTGGATGGTGAATCGCAGAACCTTTCCGTGCGGCCTCACATACAGAAGTGTCATCATGACCTGCTGAATCGTTTTCCAATTTGTCAGAGAAATGCAGCCAAACTGTTGTAGAGAACACGACTGTAATTTATAGAAATGTCGTAGTTGCAGACAGTGATGTAAGAATGGATTTCCTTATGACAGTGCTGGTGCTAACGAAACTCTGTATGTTAGATTTTATGTACCATTAGTTCATTTTCCGATTCGTTTCCTTTATCCTTATTTACCCTTTCATCAGACCTTCTTTGCTACTTTGAACTGCTGCAGAGAAGAACCAAGCAGAACCTCATTGACAGCATGAGGAAGAAACTCTGAGATGGACCAAGATTTAAAAGGAGAGAAAACCCATAAAGCATGAAGTAGAACCACTTGCGCTAGATTGTGAGTGGCATGTTTAGAAGCTTTCTGCCCAGCCACTAGGGATGTACAATCCAGTGTATTTCTTGATGCCCGTCCGAAGTCTGGATAAATGGTGAGGGTTACATCAGGAAGGGAATCAGGTGCAAAACAACAAAAGAAGACTGTGTGAAGATTGCGCTGCTGTTGGCCAAAGGAGAAGAAGAAGAAGAAGAGGAAAGCATGTCTGGAGGGTGGAGGAGAGAAGAAAGTGGAGGAGATTGAAAGTGAGAGTAGGAAGTTTGAATGTTGGCAGCATGACTGGTAAAGATAGAGAATGAGCTGATATGATGGAGAGAAGGAAGGTTGATCTTCTGTGTGTGAGAGACTAGATGGAAGGGTAGTAAGATCAGCTGCACTGGAGGAGGGTTTAAACTATTCTGCCATGGTGTGGATGGAAAGAGGAATGGGGGAGGTGTTATCCTGAAGGAAGAGTATGTGGAGAGTGTTTTGGAAGTGAAGAGGGTGTCAGGGAGGGTGATGAGTTTGAAGCAGGAAGTTGAAGGTGTGATGATGAATGTTGTTTGTGTTTCTGCCCCACAAGTTGGTTGTGAGATTGAGGAGAAAAAAGAATTCTGGAGTGAGTTAGATGAAATGATACCCAGGAGAGAGAGAGTGGTGATTGGTGCAGAGGTGATGAGGAGGTGAGGGGTAGGCATGGTGTCAAGGAGAGGAATGCTGAAGGTCAGATGGTTGTAGATTTTGTGAAAAGGATGGAAATGGGTGTAGTTAATACTTATTTGAAGAAGAGGGAGGAGCACAGGGTGACGTATAAGAGTGGAGGAAGATGCTCACAGGTGGATTTTATCCTTTGCAGGAGGGTCAGTCTGAAGGCGATTGGAGACTGCAAAGTAGTGACAGAGGAGAGTGTAGCTCAACAGCTTAGGATGGAGGACTTTAGAATGACCTTGGAGGTCAAGAAGAGGAGGAAAGTGAGGGCAGAGTCGAGGATCAAATAGTGGAAGCTGAAGAACTGCAAATTTCTGCAGCAGGTACAATGTGCAGTGAAGAGTTAACAGACAGCTGAGCAACTATTGCATGGGAGACAACTAGAAAGGTACTAGGTGTGAGATCTGGACAGAGGAAGGAGGATAAGGAAACCTGGTGGTGGTGGTGGTGGAAGCATATACAGAAAAGGAGGCAGGTGAAGAAGATGTGGGATAGTAAGAAGAAAGTACAGGTGTACAAAGAGATGAATGTTACAATGTTATAAAGGTTGGAGATGGTGGTGCTGACAAAAAGACAGGAGACAGAGATGGAGGTGTCGGAGGTAAAGATGCTGAGATTTTGCAGGTGGTCAGTTTGAAAGAGGAAGATGCAAAGGACCAGAAGAAATGGAAACGGACAATGACTTCTAAATGGGATCAACCAAAAGAAAAAGATATTTAGAAGCTTTAACACACAAAAACCAGTCTTTACTTTTCATTTAAATTGTGGGAATTTTTCAAGGACATATTGAAAGGTTAGAGCAGTTATGATTCAAACACTGTTTACAGTCAGCCTGAGCTTGATTGGACCTTCCTGCCAATTAAATCTAATTCAGCTTGGTTTGCGTCAGAATTTCTCCAACAGATATTACCCCAAAGCAATGAATGCAGTACCTTAATAAGCATCAGTAAGGAAGGAAGAAGGTTCCAGGGGAAATAACCCTTAAGCGTTTGAGGAAGACAACAAGGGGCAGCAAGGAACCGGTTCTTGAACCAGTCCTGTTGAACCAGACTACCAGTTTGGAGCTGAATTTGTGCCATCAGTAAACATGGAGAAGGAAATGCCCACATATGTCATGACAGGGGTACAGGCAGCGGTGGCCTAGTGGTTCAAATCCCAGACCAGTAGGTTGCCCTGAGGTACCCTTGAGCAAGGTCCTGTCCCACCCACTGCTCCCCGGGCACTTTCAATAGCTGTTTCACAATGACAACAATAGTCATTTTCACAGTTCCTGCTAGAAAAATGACTTTTCTGGTTCCCAAGTTATTTTTATTCCAACTTATTTTTATTCAAAATGCTCCAAACAGTTTACAATTTGGTGCTGGAACCAGAATGAAGAAAGTTCTCCATTGGAAGGTTATGAGAGGAACCAGGACTGAAGTAGCAAGCCTAGAACCACTAAAAACCAACAATGTTCAAAAGTAGAACCTCTTTAACATCATGAGAAAGGACCACAGAGAAAAACACAAGACTCAGAAGCACAGATACACAAATGTTCTTCTCTTAAGAACATTTAATTGGATCTAATAGGATCCAGGGCTCAAAAAGAGAGCTTCCTAAAAAGCGACTAAGAGACAAAGGGAGAAACTCCATAAAATCATAAAGAAGAATCTCTGATAGAAACCCAAACACAAAAGCTGAAATTCAAGCACAGGTCAAAGGGTAAAGCTCCTTAAGATCAGGAAGAAGAACCTCTAATTAGAACCAAGAGTCAGAAGGAGAACCTGCCTAAGAGTATGAGGAAAAGCCACTGAGAAGAACATGAAAGAATGATAGAAACCAAAAACACAAAAGGAGATCCTCCCTAAGCACATGAGAAGGAACCAGAAATGCAGTAGAAAATCACTAGTTTGGCATTGAGTCAAACTGAGAAAGTTCATAGACATGGCAGGATTAGTCACTGGAGCAGAACAATACTCTTGTTTGTTTTTGCCTTTGAATGAGGTGTTCTTCATTTCTATAGGAGTGATTGATAGTGCGTTAATGCGTTTCAGAAACAAATGCCTCAGTGAATCAGCCGCCACACATGATAATATCTGTTTGAATAAGCTGCTTTGGAGCTTTCTGTCAGGAGAGTAACGTACAGTGTCAGACACCAACACGTGCCCGAGAGCTGCCCTTCACAAACCACAACCAAAGCCTTGTCTTTCAGTCATTACCAGGGAGTTATAAGCACTTGCCTTCATGCTGTTTTGTATTGATCTATCCAAACCACCAAACTAGATGTATCATATTCCTCGTTAAGCGTATGTGTACTTGACCGATAAAGTGAATTTTAAATAAAGGGATTCTGTGGTTTATTCTAAGAAAACAGCCCCCCAATTCTTCAAGGACAGACCTGAGAGATGGCATCAATTATGGCTCAAACGAGGCTGCCAGAGTTGGGTTTATTTGACCTTTCTGTCAGATAAATCCAATTCAACTTTTTGTCTTCTGTTGAGCTCTCTACCAAAGCAGTCGCCACTTCTCCAGGAATGTGGGTCCTTAATGAGCTTCACAGAGGGAGGTAGGTTTCAGGAAATCTCCTTAAGGGTATGAGGAAGAACAGAGAGCAACCAGAACTAAAAAGGAGAGAAAACACCCTGATAGCATTAGAAAGAACCACTGAAAATGAGTTAGTGGTGGTCTAGTGGTAGGATACTTGCTTACAGACCTAGTGGTCACAGGTTTGAATCCCACTTCCAGCACCATTGGGTTACTGAGCAAAAACCCTTAACCCCAAGTTGCTCCATGGAGACTCTCCCTGTAATTCTGGAGAAGAGCATCTGCTAAATGCTGTAATTGTTATGTAAATCAAACAGTGCTCAAAAGGAGAACTTCCTTAATAGTGTAAGGAAGACCCACTGAGACACCATGAGGAGCAACTATTCATAGACATTTTGCACCAACAGGGAACCGGTTCTGCAGTTGATACAGTGAGGATTCTTTGAACAGCCTGTGCAAATCAGCCAGTGCTTTCAACAGTTTAGGGCAGAACTTTAATAATCAAAGATCTTCTTTTTTGGCAGCTCCCGTTAAGGGTTGCAACAACAGATCAACCATCTCCACTTCCTCCTGTCCTCTACATCTTCCTCCTTCAAACCAATTGCCTGCATTTTAATAAGGGCTTTCCTAAAAAGAAGTAGCCACTGTAAGCAAAAGTCCTCCCAGTTTTCCCCCGTTCCAACAGGGAACCCAGTTTGGGTCTGGATGGGTACCATATTCTGACCATTTCTGAGCATTTTGACCAAAAATAAACTGGTTCAGATGCTGAAAAGTGCCAGCTGGAACCAAACATTATCGTTTTTTCCAGAAGGAACCATGAAGACATTAGGGGCCATGTCCTTGTCTTTATCTACTATAGTTCTGTAGCCCCTCCTCCACTGATGACACGTCCTTGAAAACAGCAGTTAACCTCAGGACAGCATTATAAAGAGGCAACATTTCAAACCCTGCTGGTTTTCATTGAGAACATCCTAAAAAAAAAAAGACTTAAAATAAGTTAAGTCTTAACATGGCACGACTGTCCAAGAGAGGAGAAAAACTTGGAGACCCAAGTTTCACAAAAGGTCCAGGTTCAGCCTCAGCCTTGCCATTGGCCTCTTTAAAAGGAAGTACAAAATAGAGAGCAGGACGGTAGTTATTGCCCCACTAAATGACCCACTGGTGCTGGGACTGGTTGTAATTACTTGGAAGAAAAAACCCAAACCAAAAATACCCCAAATATAAACTTCGGTCAAAAAGAAAAGGTCCAAAGTGGTTGAACTTTCAGTCGGTTGCAGAGGAGTGGTTTAATTCTTTTCATAAACCGATCAAGAGATAAAATGTACCCTGTAAATGACTTGACTGGATTACTTGCAGCCTAAATGCACAGTAATGTACGTTTCTCAGAACAGCAGCATCCGGAGCTTAACTGGACCTTTTGAAGGGAGTTTGTTTTTAAATACAATCTCTGAAAGAAGTGCAGCTTACTGGACCACCAGATGAAGATGCTGAAAGAGTAAAACACAGTTCAAACGAAGCCCTCAGTGAAGACTGTTGGCTGTACAAGAGCACGTCCAATCATAAAGGAACGTCTTTTCATTTTTTATTATTTTAAATCATTTTAGGACATTTTAATATATATAAAAAAAAAATGCTTGCATTAAATAAAACCACGAAGAGCCCTTTTCCATCTACAGCTGCGTTCAAAAGTTTTGAGACTGACACAAGTATTGGTTTTTACAAAGTTTGCTGCTTCAGTGTTTTAGATCTTTGTCAGATGTTGCTATGGCAACTGAAGTATATATTTCACAAGTTTCAAATAATTTGCCAATTAAAAGAAGTTTATGTAAAGAGTCGATATTTGCAGTGTCGGTCCTTCTTTTTCAAGGTCTCTGCAATTCGCCCCGACATGCTCTCAGTCAACTTCTGGGCCAAATCCTGACTGATGGAGCCTGTTCTTGCGTAATCAATGCACTGGGTTATTATGTGGGCTTTTATTTCTCCAGCGCCTCTTGAGGATTGACCAAGATCTCCGTGGGATTCAGGTCTGGGCAGTTTCCTGGTTGTGACCCAAAGTTCATCATGCAGGACAAGGCATCGTTCTTCACCAGACTGTTCTTGGTTGACTGGGAGAAGTTGCTCCTGGAGGATGTTTTGGTTCCGTTCTTTATTCGTGGCTGTGTTTTTCTCAGGATGCTTTACTGTTGGCAGGACACAGGAGTGATGGTAGTGCTCACCTTTTCTTCTCTGGACAATCTTTTTTCCGGATGCCCCAAGCAATCGGAGAGAGGATTCATCAGAGAAAATAACTTTACCCCAGTCCCTCGTCCAGTCCCTGTACCTTTTACAGAAGATCAGTCTGTCCCTGATGTTTTTCTCGGAGAGAAGTCTCCAAGTCGCTGAAATGATGTCAGCAGGTCCTTTTGTGGCGGAAATGCAGGGGAAATGGGATTTTTGGGATTAAGTTCATTTTCATGGCAAAGAGGGACTTTACAAATAATTGCATTCCATCTGATCATCATCATCACATTCTGGAGTTTATACAAACTTTGTGAAAATGTATATTTCTCAAGACTTTTGGCCATGGCTGTACAGTCCCCTTCAAAAGTATTGGAACAAAAAGGTCAAGTCATTTGTTTTTGCTGTGAACCTAAGACGTTTGAGTTTGAGATCAATGGATGAATGAGATCAGATTATAGTTGACGTTAGATTTACAGTTTTTGTTTCCTGGTTTTTACATCTAGATATGGTAAACTGCATAAAGAGCAAAATAGCACCTTTTGTATCTGACCACACCGTTGTGATTGAGTAAATGTAGTGGAACAATAAGTTTTAAATGAAAGCATCATTTTTTAACTGGTTGTACATCCCATCCACACATCAGGGGCAGTGGGCAGCCATCTCCAGCACCCGGGGAGCAGTGAAGGGGACAGTACCTTGCTCACGGGTACCTCAGGGTAACGTATTGGTTTGAACTAAACCCACGACCTCCTGATCATATAGTGCTTCCACATGCTGGTCGGAAGATCCTAGATGCTAAACACTAAGTGCTGTTCAAATGAATTGTTGTAAGAGTGTAATAACATACCAAAAACGGTCACCTGCACATAAGAAAGACAAAGCTGTTCCCACTAATGTAACGAGCAAGAGCGCCCGTCTGCAGAGAAAATACAAAAGAGGAATTAAGTGTGTATAAATGATGTTCGCCAGTACAATACAGAGGCTGCACTGTTAGAAACAAAGGCTGCATCTCCGAACCTGTCCCTATTAAAGCTGTGTCGAAGGGTCAAAGGTCATACCCTCCAGAGCAGGATAAAGGACAGAGGCGAAACCTCCCCAGATCTAGCTTTAAACGTGCACGCTATAGCTGCTTTTGCTGTTCTGATCAATTGTCCCAAAGCACCAGAAACTCACATTTACCATAATTCAGGTGAAGGCAGCACTGCGGCTGCGCTTTCGTGTTTAATCGCTTCTCGTTGTATCGATATTTACGCTCGATACCGGATGGGATGATGAACGCGCGGTATCGTCCAATCGCAGTGGAGAAAACGGCGACGGCGCGCGCTCCCGAGGCGGCGCTGCGCGTTCACGGGCCTCTCGCCGTAGAAAACAAAGCTGCGCGGCTCTCCCTGCATGCAGACCAGAAAACACGGCTCTCCGAGAATGGATTTACAGATTTAGGGGCCATTTAAGGGCCAGACTCAAAGGCCTGTTGTTGAAGGGGGGTAAAGACGGCAGAGGGCGGTGGAAGAGACCGAAAATAGACCTTTTCCCCCTCCGGAGTGCTCTGTCTCGGCCGTCATTGTCATTTTCTGTTGCAAAGCTACCCGAGCTAGCGTCCGCCAGCCACGGGGGGAGAGCCGACGACAAAGCCCTCGCCATGTCGTTACCACTCGGGCTCTGCTGAAGACCCCGAAGGCCGAAAACGTGGAGGAAATAGTTCCTTTTTTCAGCCGTTTTTTTGCCTCAACGACTGCTCGTCCTCGGCGACATGGCGGAGCAAAGCTACTCCTGGTGAGTGAGTGCGGCATTAGCGGCGTACGGCTCTGCCTGCGCTGTTATTCCTCTTTTAGCTGAATAAAATCCCTCCACATGCCCTTTTCTGCCCAACCTGAGGGCTGTCACGGCCGCAAGCCTCAGCCCCGCCACCGTTTCCTCCTCATTTCGACGAGCTCCCGTGCTGAGGCTTCGAGGCGTTGTTTTGGCAGCCCCTGCTGCTAAGCTAGGCTAAGCTAGTCCGTTTGGCTCGTCTTTGACCCACTTTAAAGACCTCCAAGTTGGCGGAAAATGTGCAAAATTAGTCTTTCCCGTCGCCAAGCCTCGTTTAGACCCCTTCTGAGGGGGCGACCGGGACGTGTTGGCTAATTGTCCGTTCCACCTTAAATCGGGGCGGCTCGGAGGCTCCGGCGACGGTTGGTGGCCCTATCGAAGAGCGGCGCGATTTAAGGTGGAACCGAGAATTCGAACGAGGAGGCTTAGCACCAACAAAGAATTCCACAACGGCAGCCCGGCCGCCGCGTCGATCTGAGGGGAGCCTTTGTGGTTTAGAAGCCGGACGAGCTCGTCCACGGCTTTCAGTTCAGTGGGCTGTTCGGAAAGGAGCTCGTTGTGACATTATTGTTGTGTGTTTGGAGCTGCGTAGCCGGCTAGCCTGCTGCTGGGACCATAATTGCGGGTTTAGCTCGTTATAAAGCAGATGGACCAACGTGGACTAATCCCTCAGTGTCAGGGCTTTACAGCCCACTGCAGCACCAGCTTCTGTGTTTATCTGTGATGCTGGATGCTTTTCATCAGATTGTGGCTGTGGTGGGTGATTTCCACCGGTTTTGGTGACACACAGTGTCAATATTGTCTCTGATGCACTGAAATGTGCCCACATTGTTCTGTCTTGTTTCCTGAAACTTGCCTTTTCTGCTTAACATTAGTCCTGTGTTTGGTATTGCATTCGCTGGGATGGCATTAAGGACGCTCCGGTGTGAGGTTTGTAGGCCGACGTCTGATATCTTTCCAAGTTTGCTTCTGCCAATATGAAAGTGACAAGTTGTCATTATGAAACACGGCACAAGACATAGAACCACAGCCAAATGCAGCCTCATACTCACCGTGCAGCAGGGGACAGCTATTTAAAGAACCCGGGGAGCAGTGATGGGCACCGTACCTTGCTCAAGGGTACCTCTGGGAAACCTACTGGTTTGGGATTCGATCCCACAACCGTCTGATCCTGGGGCCAGCTCCCTAACCTCTAGTGAAGAATGAAGGCTAAATCGATCATTAAATTGAATTCCATTCCTGCTGGATTCAGATATCGTTTGATGCACACGACGGTGGTTAATTAATGTGCTTGAATGTAATTAATACCTGTTTTTCCACTAACATCTCTCTTCCCAGCTTTTAGGACAGCTGTAGACTCTAGAGACTAAATGTTAAACCCACTGGGTTTCCTCAGTAATTATAACCATTCGACCCAAGGATGTGTTTTACCTTCTTCAATAACTTCCCGAAGATTCAGAGAAAATGAGCTTGACAGTTTTCGTAACTTCATCTGCTGCGCTTTGGCAAACGCAGGAGCACTTCAGCGCGTTAGTAAACCGTGCCAGGGTTATTGATTGTTGAACGAAATGCTTGCACGCCACAGACAGATAAATGGTTCATTGATCAGTTGTTTTTATTTGTGTTGACCAGTAGCGTTGATTTCTCCGAGTCTCCAGAAGACTTTTTACAGTCTCTCTTTGCTGCTAAGGCAAACTTATTATTATTACTGTTATTTTTTTTGCCAAACTTTACTGTAAAAAGGAGAGATGCCACATCCCTTTCTGATGGATTTTGTGTACTCATAGCAGCGAAAGAGGATGGAACATGTCCATGATGTATTTTCAGAAATGTAACTTTGTAACTTCCGAATGCTCTTTCCAGCTCGTGCAGCAGCTTTTTGCACCCGTTCAGTCCGTGTAACGTGTGTGATTATCATAAATATTCGATTAAAATGATAATCTGCCTTTATATGAATGTCTTTTTAACACCTTATATGTAGTTTTGTGTGTGTGTGTGTATATGTGTGTGTGTGTGTATATATATATATATATATATATATACACGCAAAGTTTTTGGTGTTTTTTTTTTGTTTTGGGTTTTTTTTTTTTTGTTGCAATTTTTACATTTCTTATTAAAATTCTGACAAAAAGGCAGCTGATAGTCAAGTTTTGTAAACCAAATAACCATAAAATAAAAGAAAGGGTCGACAGCGAGTGTGACACCATGAACTTTTTCATTCAGAATCAGTTCTAAGCTCAGTGTTCTGTGGTTCCCTCCATTTGAGCCCCAGATTTAATTATAGTCTGAGTTTTAAACACTGCCTCAAGGTGTGCCATCCTGCCTCTTTGTTTAAAACCAGGAATAGTCCGTTTTTATCTCCCCCTCTCATCAATTACAGCATAGACTCAAACGGTCCCCCCCTCCTATTCACTCTGAGCGCGATGGCTCTGTTGGTGTGAACCAGCCGGTTTGCCAGCCGGTTTAGATGTTTTAATGGGGGTGAATCACCTTTAAGAAGTGTAACGTAGAACTGACCTTAATGTGAGTCAGGAAAACAAACCCGGTGAGTTTTCATGGCAGAGTTAATGACATCACTGTTTAGGCCGGCGATTCTTCTTCCTCAGTTCCACACAGCTTGGTGTGCTTTTATTTTTTAAAGGGCTGTAATTATGCAAATTATTTGTAGGTCCTTTACTGTTTCATTTTATTCGCAGTGGTTTTTAAGGGCCTCAGTTCTACAGAACCCCAATTACAACACAGTTATGAGTCTGTAGAGAGCCTTTCTAACTAGTTAGTTTATTTGGATCTCTGCTAATCACACTTTGCACATTGGTGTAAATTTGTATATGCACAGCTTTTAACTACATAGAAAACACTTGGTAGTTCCTCGGCTTTACTTGAGGGAGGTGGAATGGAAGCAGTGAAAAATCTCCATGCAATATTTTTACGATGAATAAAAGTGGAATTTTTGATCGTGAGCTCATCGTCGAACATCTGTACCTGACCTCACTCTAATGCTCTCATGAAATTGGACCCTCACACCAACTTTCCAAGAAGACTAGAGGTCGTTAAAAGGGGGGACAGATTCCCCAGTAACGATTTCAGAAGAAACACTGGATAAACCAGTATCTTCAAATGATTGAGCAAATAGGCCCCATGTTAAGCTTAATCCTAGACTTTAAAGGCTTAATGGTGAACTGACACTGATGGTACAGATAAGTCCTAGACCAGTCCATGTCCACATAACCACACCATAGATAGTTCAAGGATAAGATTTACTCATAGTATTTCAGTTTGGGGATATGCATGCTAGGATGAACCTTTTCACCACACTTACCCAACTGGCCAGTGAATTGAAAGTCCAAAAAAAAAAAAAGAGTTTGTGTTATCCCAAAAATAAAAATAATAATTAAAAACAAAGTAAACACGTACACATCTCTCTGGCAGTTCATTCAAAA
This sequence comes from Hepsetus odoe, assembly GCA_017165825.1. NCBI lineage: Eukaryota > Metazoa > Chordata > Actinopteri > Characiformes > Hepsetidae > Hepsetus > Hepsetus odoe. The sequence continues at coordinate 23,105,975 of CM029383.1, forward strand.
AAAAAAAAAGGACAAACTGTGTATCTTCTCACTTTTTCTCCGAATACATCATAATTGCGAATACTTTGTGTCGCTGGGTTTTGGCGGTGGCTCTTCTCACTATAAACCGTTACGAACGGTGCGGTTGTCAAAAATGTACTCCTGGGGCAGCGGTGGCCTAGTGTATAGGGATAAGGCCCCAGGATCGGAAGGTTGTGGGTTTGGATTCTGAGGTAGCATTGAGCAAGGTACTGTCCCAGTCACTGCTCCAGGGTCTCTGGATGTATGCCTGCCCCCAGCTGGATGTAAACTATGGTGGTTTTCACAGTAAAGCTAAAGAAAATCTATTTTCCATAAATGTTAAACCCTCAGTCTACCCAGCTGGCCGAGTGACCGTCCCTGCTGCAGTCTTAACTTAAAAATCCATCCATCCTCAGACTTTCAGGGCATCGTTAATGTTGAACCTTGCAAATGTACATTTTACCAGACCAACCTGGAGAGCTCTAAACAGACCCCAAAACAAGCTGAAGGGACACCCCTTCCCAAGGTGGTCTCAGTACAATGTGTTTGTGGTTTATTTTGCGGTCTGCAGGATCTGTGCATTGTGAAAACAATCCTGAGAGTTTTTTTTTTCTTTTTATGGTTAAATACCCAAGATCACAGTACATTCCCCTTTCCAGCCCTCAGCGGATAAAGCACACTGCCTGTGGGCTTGTGTGGTCTGGAAAAGACAATATAATAAAAGACAGTGTTCAGTAATTATAATTGTGGTCAAAGATGAACATTGTTGATGGTTTTAAAGAGTATTTTTTTTCAGCTGGTTTGAGCTCAGCCCGTTAGAACTGTTGAACCACACTACCCATAATTCACTGCTGTCCAGGTGGGGTTTGAGTTCTGAAGGAGTTGCTTTGTGAGCGGTAATCAGTAATCAGTGCTAAAGAGAAGCGAGCGCTCTTTAAAGTTTAAGTCCATTGTGAACACAGAAACGCACGGAGGTCTTTTGCAGTGTAATATTTGTTGGTAGCTGAACACACTACCCTTCTTTTAAAACAAAGGTCTTGAGGCCCCTCATGGTTTTCCCGTTGATGGCCACGGTTTTCAAAAGAACTTGATTTGAAAACACCCCGAGCAACACTCAAATCAAAGGCTTTTCACTTTCGTTGCTGTACCGAAACTACATGACCTTAATTCTGTCTTCCATTCAGGAGAAAGATTCAGCTGATATCCTTAATGAAGTTCAGTCAGCTAATTTCAGCAACGTGCAGCACTTTTTCTCTCCATGGAGGACGCTGTGAAGCAGTGGTTTTGTTAGCCACACGTCTAGTTTCAGTCATATCCTGCAGGAACACACACATGCAGATAATGTTGCGTGTTGCTGTTGGTCAATTTTTTGCGGGGGGTTGTCCCAGTTGATGTGACTAGCTTTAAAAAACGTTATATTTATAAAAGGTTTATATTTACTTTCCGAGACCTATAAGTGAACCTAAATGAGTTTTGTGTGTGTTGGCCTAGTGGTATTTTCATGAAGGGAAACAGCCTTTATCACAAATTCATTCACATTTCTAAAATTCTTCAAACTGTTGTAAAATAATGCATCTGCCAATTTTAGAAACTATTTCATGGAGTAACTGTCTGAGAGGGAGCTTGAGATGTTGTTTAGATCCATTCACCACCACTGAACAATGCAGATTCTCCATAACTTCAACACTGAACCAGTCTGAATGATTGGTTAATGAAGAAATGTAGAATAAATGCTGTTTTACATCTTTGCATTTTAGGGCCCTCTCAGAGAAACGCATTGTAAATTCCAGCCATGTAAACGCCACAGGCCGGATGCTTAGCTAAGCTGATCGCACATCAAATGTATGGCACCAATGCCCTTCACAGTGGGGTATGTGCATTTCATAACAAGCTACTTATTAAGTAGTTATGGCTTTGCAAAAGCTGGTAGAAATGAACCATTTTGCATGATCTTGTACAGTCGATGACCCTGAGACCAAACTGCCGACTGAAGTTTATCTCCAGGAAGTTGTTGGTGTTTTCCATAGAATCCCATTTATGATGATGTGGGATTGGTGGCAAAGAGCACCAGGTCTGTGAAGCATCTAACGGAACACCAGGAAAGTCTCTATCTGTAAATCTTGTCAGTGTTATTTTGTAAAGTGTTGAAATCAGTGAACCGTGGTCCGGACCTATAATATACGACTGTTAAATTGGCAAGGTATTCAGTATTTTGCTAAGACGCAGAGCGCCTGAACGGTGATAAAGAAATCTTTCTGAGCTGTCAGTCCGCACACATGATGTGAATAACGTTTACCTCCTCACATTGGATCCAGCAATTTCTTTAAGATGTGTTGGAAGCTGATAAAGTAAGGGAGAGTCGTACCAGGTTTTTTTTTTTTTTTTTTTTTTTTTCTTTTTTTTCTCTCGGATCAGAACTACATGGGTTGTCGCAGAGGTCAGCACCTGCCAAAAGTGAACTGGCAACATGGTCACCTGGCGCTCACTGATGAGCATGTGTAGCAAAGATTGCTGAAAAAGTTAATGCTTATGAGACTACATAGCTTCGGACCGGAGCAGTGGTCCCCAACCACAAGGTCCGTGGGTCATTTGGTACCAGGCCGCACAGAAATACTGATTACAAATATTCGATTATCAGGGTCTAAAAGAGCTTTTTATGTAGAAAAAATCGCTGGTCTCGGTCACGTGACGGTCAACGGTCCATCAAAAATTAAGCTCACAAAATGAGTAAAAAACAAACGTACTTTTATGCACTTTGTTTTTGGCTGTTTCTGTGCAGGTCCATGAAAATATTGTTTTACATGAAACCGGTCCGTGGCGCAAAAAAGGTTGGGGACCACTGGATTAGAGGACCCATGCCATCACCTGTGCTGACTTAAAAAAAAAAAAACAAACAAAAAAAACCCCAGATTTTAGAACAATCAGACTTGTGTGGGGTGTGCTGGACAATCTAGTCCCATCCATGGAGGCTGCTTACATTTCCATTTAGGGCGTTTAGCAGGTGCTCTTATCCAGAGCGATGTACGTCAGTGCTTCGTGTCCACTTCTGTTAGAATAAAAATAAATGTCAAACAAGCCCTGTTTTGACTCTAGTACTCTGTATTAGTGAAACAGTGCACAGGGAACCACAATGAAATCCATTCTCTGTATTCAGCCCACACACACTGCAGCAAGGGGCAGTGATGGGGACGGTACCTTGATCCTTGATCGAACCCATAGTCTTCTGGTCCTGGGACCTAATTCCTAAACACTACTAAATGCTATGCTCTATAAAACTATCACTGTATATGTATGCTGTATAAACTGCAGTGTAAACACTATATTCTTCATAGGTAAATGATGCACAGCTGAATGTTTCCCACTACGTTATTTACTCACTGAGCCAGGAGTAATTGCCCATAATTTGTGTAACTAAAGTTAGTGTACATGGTGTAAGTATATGACTATATTGGTAGTGTAAATAGAATATTAACACAGGAGCAGACACATTACTGCACTTGTCTGGATAGAAAGGATGTACTAGAGAAAGAGTAAGGACAGCTTATTGTGTTGGTGAATGATGAGTGGATTAGGTATAGAGACTTTGTTGTGGGGTGACAGGAATTTCTGTGGCATTCGCTTTAGCAGGGATAGAAAAGAGAAGAAAAGTAAGTGTGTAGCTGGTAAGGAAATGGTAAGGAGTCCACGCAGCAGTGGGTTAGAGCTGTTTTGGACCTACACGTCTCTAGACGGTTCCCTTTAAATGTTTTGTCAGATATGTAGGAGCACTATAGCTTGTTGTGTCCCTTAACCCTGAGTTGCTCCAGGGGGACTGTCCCTGTAATTAGGACATGGAAGTCACTCTGGATAAGAGTGTCTGCTAAATGCTGTAAATGTTGTGTAGTGAATCCGTCAGAACTGCTATATAATTGCACTGCACAAGATATTTCTCGTGCATCATTTATATTCATTTTTAAAGGACATTGTCAATGGCTGGCATACTTCGCAGTGTATGGTGGTTTTAATTCCATAACGAGAGCAGCATATGACTCTTAGCCTGACCCACAGAGGATTTTGATTGGCTGTTGCTTTTGTCAACAAGTTGTGGCACAGTTTATCAGCTGCCTCTGGCAGTTGTTTGCACAGACCCGATTTTAGCACAGTGGCTTGAAAGGTGAGGAGGGGGAGCAGTTTTGTTGTCCTATTGAAGTGCATATTGATCAAATGCAACTAGTCTGGAATACATCGATCCTGAATTTTATGTTTCTTAGATTTATGAGGATAAAGCTAATGAAGCCATTCAGCGAGAGCTCCTGCTGTTCTCTACTAAAATAAATGTCATGTAAACCTGACCCAGCTTGGGCTGAACACATTTCCATCAATGGGTTCTTTACACAGGAAAGTAGACGTCAACCAGGCGAGCGTCTGCACTACAACCGAGGCGATGTTTGCCACACCAGCACAAGTATAAACTACAAGTAGGCTTTCGTTTGTGCCTGGAGATGTATTTAGCAACTACATGCAAGGGCCTTAATTATAGGTCTTAGTGTTTTATGAAATCATTTAGGCCTTTATTTTGTCAGTTTGCTTTGCATCATGCAAACCACCAGTGTAGCTTCTTTAAACCAGTAATGCAGAGTGTGAAAACAGCTTGTGCAGAAAGAACCAAAGGTTTACTTTGTTAGGTTTCCTGAGGAGCTGCTGTAATGTGACGTTTATTCTATAGAAGGAATGTGGATAATGTATTTGGTGGGGCATGTCAGGGACATGCATGATGGAGATTGTCCTTCAGCAGCTGTTCGCAGCTCTGTGACAAGTCTCTGCTGCTGCAGCATCCAAGGCCAACTGGTAGAATAAATAGAATCTTTTATGTATGTGCAGTATATCAGTGCTGGTGAAATCAAGAAGTTAAATTTCACTCTAGACTGCACCTTCAAGGGCCTGTAACTTATGACCTATAGTTTATTCCTTATTTTGAAATACAACTGTATCGCAGCATGTGATCATGGTTCAAGTTTCCTTTATCCCAGTTCCAAATAATTCATATGTTAAGCAGAACCATTATGAATGAACTGTTTTTAAAGAAAGCAGCCTATTATGTCCCGGCACCCTCTGCCATTTGCTATGGCATGTCAGTCTATGGAGGAATGTCCATTAGATTGTCCTAGAAGTAAAATACTTTTTAAATATTCCTAATTAAGTGTTAAACTTTTAGCTAAACTTTTAATCCATCTGTATCACAAACTAGCCAACTAAACCAAGTAGAATGCTGCCACGCACTATAATAGAAGCTTTCTTTTTTTTTTTCGATTTTTCTCATTTGTAATTAAAGTTTAGGGCCTTTTTCTGTGCGAGGAAATTGAGTGTAAGCTGCTGTAGTATTTGTGTATGTAGAGCAAGGACAGAAATTGATTCTTGCAAATCATTTCCTGCCTTTTGTCTGACAGCGTTGTTACCAGTAAAGCTCATTTTTGCTGTATGTCCATTTCGGGGCCTTTCATTTCCGCAAGTTCTAGGTTGTCAGTGAGGGTTGGGTGAACGAGCTGCACGTTTTCATAAGTCTCATACCTGCAGTTTTTGGCAAAGCATTGGATTATTTGCTTTTCTGTTCCTTCCCTCTGTTCAGATTTAATTCATTCCGGCAAGCTTTAGGCTGCTTATGGGCTGGAGAAATCTCCCCCTGAGCTACATGTGCTCCCCGTGTTCATCTTTTTTAGAGGCAGGATGATTGAGCAATGCTGAAGCTGTGTCTTACATCTTTGCAGTTTTTTTTATTTTTTGTATTTTTTTTTTTATTGTAGAGCTTTTAAGACTGTCCAAATTTGCTAAATGACAGATGCTTTTACTCACTCTGTCCTGTTCTCTCTTGGTTTGTGTTCCCCTAGTTCTTCTTTTTACAGCAGATGTTTTTTTTTTTTTGTGTGTACACATTACATGAGCTTGAGCTTGCATCACCACATTATCACACATTTCATCTATCTATTGCTTTTAAGCATTCTTGGGTTCTTCAGAGATTAATATTATTATTATTTTATTTTTTTGGGGGGCAGGTTCTACTAAGGGATCATTTCAGATTTGGCTCTAAATTTTTGACTCCGGTGGATCTATTCCCAGATTACTGGATAAAAGTACAGAAATTGACAATTTGATTCACTCACCAGTTTGGGACTGAAAAAGCAAGGAGCTGAAAGAGAAATCGAACCCATTAAATTAACCAAAATCCCCATATACTTTTTTTTTTTTTTTTTTTTTTTTTCTCTCTTCCCTTTTTCTTTTCATGGTTCTTTTTTATTTTGACACTGAAAGGGGAGAGATTCTAGTTCACAGCTCATGTTTCAGGTCTCTTGCTAAGCCTCATTACACTTTGTGTCCAAAAGTTTATGATTGAGAAGCCAAACGTCTGCCTGGCAAAGCCCAGTCCAATCTCTTGACAATAACCGCCTATTGTTGTTTTTGATTATTAGTTTAAAAAGGAGACTGGAAGTCCAGTGTCCTGGAATTGCCCACAACCTCGAATTACCATTGGAATGGCTACTAAAGCTCCCGTTCCTAAAGTGCATCATTGAGAGTGTGTACAATGGGCCCATACACACTTGACTTTTGTCGTTCTTGTTTACAGAAGTTCTGCACAAGGCCTGGGTGTTTTCACGTATGTGGCCCAAGCGCAGGGAGCTTGAATAAGAGCTGTTAACAAAAACTGGCTAAGCCAGGCGTACCATAGCAGCAGTAGGATCAGACGCTGGTTTCTGAGAAAAGTACATCAGTGTCCTGTTTCAGAATGAAACTTTACCTTTGGACAACTCTCAGCAGACAACTGCTTTCATTTATTAATGAACGGATGTAGCCTAAAGGCCAGCGCACACCAGCCAAAACGCTAAACCAAGATGCTTCTCTGAGCATGTCGTGAGATCAACAGTGCTTAATTCCCTGTTTCATTACAAAGAGAGAATAAGGAGCCTGATTGTTTGTATTTAGTATCGATTAAGGTGTTTGAACATTGAATAGAAATCTATTAAAAGTACAGTTCACCTTCTTAGATAAAAGGATTTAAAATGTGATATTGGGCTTGGTGAAAATTTGATAGCGTATTGCAAAAAAGTATCACAAAGGAATTTTATTTAAGCAACCTCAGTGGCTAATTTTTCTACATCAGCTGGCAGGTGGCCCATGATCAGTATTTGGCAGAGTGGTGGTGCAGGGATCATCATGTCCACCCAGATTAAGGACATTTGTGGTCCCTTGAGCTTCCAGTCTACAAAGAAGTAACTTCACTGATGACCAGAATAAAGTCTCTATAATAAAGGCTGTCCACACTATAGCTACTCCCTTAGGCTGGCATTTCAAGTCACTCACTCACTTTTAAGAGCTATAAATCTAAAACTTAAGCAACATATTACATATCACCTGCGAAATGTGAGAGAAATGAGTGGTTGGTTGCATTTATCTAAAGCTTTTGTTTTTCAGGCTGCTGCACATGTTCTTCACCACAGTGAACCAAGGCATTTATCAAGTGTTTCACGGTCCTTCTATAACCGCAAATGTGTCATTTTGTTGTATAAAAAACACGGGCATTAGTGGGATCCCGCTGGTTTGGGTTTCCTCTTTAAACGTATTTATTTATTTTTCTTATGGCTGTCCCTATGGAGAATAGTCAGACTCCAAAACAGGGCTTTACACCGAAATACAGATTTCCCAGTTATCGTTCAATTTGCATAGTAATCTTTGAGCAGATCAGCCAAGAACAACATTTTTCACTCCCCCTTTGCCCCAAACACTCACTTCTAATACCCAGTCTGTAACCCAATAAATAATTTTTCTCAACAATTGTATCAATTTTGCTTATATAGAAATAATGGGCTAAAGGAGCTCATTGGCAGTGCTCCTTCAGAACGTGGGTGTTGGTGGGGTTGGGGTTATAACCCTCACAGCCGCTGCATACATTCCACACCCCAGACTGCAGATGGGGTCGTTGAATGGAGGCTGGAGGTCAGGTACTTGGGGCAGCCCCTTACGTCTGGGCTGAAGATTAAGGCATCTATAAACAGTGTGCTTTCTACAAACTCTTTCTTCAGTGTGAGTGTGCAGGCCTGGACCTGCGGAAGGAGAGAACTTGCATGCATTCAGGAAAGGGCTAGCAGTTACATTAGTAGCACTAATGGGCTTGACATTGAAGAAAGGATGATATATAAAACAAATGCATCAGGTGAGTCAGGTTTTCGAAAAAGAAAAGCTTGTTATTGATGCTCTGCAGTGAGTTTGCGGCAAGTTTGACCAGCTGCTATAAGCCCCCGGTATATTTATGCTTTTTCTTTTCTTATCAAAGCTAGATTCCAACTGGCCAAAAAAGTGATTTTAATAAAAAAGAAATAACTGCCTGTTTTTCATTCAGTCTGTTTGGCCTATAGCATTTTAGCACCTCCCGTTTAATCTGACTGACAGCCTAAAGCTCAGGCACTTAAAAACCTTTTCTGTCCTTTCTTTCTTTCCTTGTCTAGAGAGAACAAGATATAACGTTTCAGTTATAATACTGATAACATTTCTTTGGCTGCCTGCTCATATCAGTAGCAATCTGATGTATTTTTTTAATTCTGATTTTATTTATTTATTTTGTTTTCGTGAATGAATAAATAGTAAATAAATAATATAAATAGTACATTTGAGTCTTAAGACTTTAAGAAAGAATAACTGATGTATAATTACAAGCATTTCACAAGTTTCAAATCATTTGCCAATTAAAATAGTTTATATTTATAATATTCATAAACCGATCAAGAGATAAAATGTACCCTGTAAATGACTTGACTGGATTACTTGCAGCCTAAATGCACAGTAATGTACGTTTCTCAGAACAGCAGCATCCGGAGCTTAACTGGACCTTTTGAAGGGAGTTTGTTTTTAAATACAATCTCTGAAAGAAGTGCAGCTTACTGGACCACCAGATGAAGATGCTGAAAGAGTAAAACACAGTTCAAACGAAGCCCTCAGTGAAGACTGTTGGCTGTACAAGAGCACGTCCAATCATAAAGGAACGTCTTTTCATTTTTTATTATTTTAAATCATTTTAGGACATTTTAATATATATAAAAAAAAAATGCTTGCATTAAATAAAACCACGAAGAGCCCTTTTCCATCTACAGCCGCGTTCAAAAGTTTTGAGACTGACACAAGTATTGGTTTTTACAAAGTTTGCTGCTTCAGTGTTTTAGATCTTTGTCAGATGTTGCTATGGTAACTGAAGTATATATTTCACAAGTTTCAAATAATTTGCCAATTAAAAGAAGTTTATGTAAAGAGTCGATATTTGCAGTGTCAGTCCTTCTTTTTCAAGGTCTCTGCAATTCGCCCCGACATGCTGTCAGTCAACTTCTGGGCCAAATCCTGACTGATGGAGCCTGTTCTTGCGTAATCAATGCACTGGGTTATTATGTGGGCTTTTATTTCTCCAGCGCCTCTTGAGGATTGACCAAGATCTCCGTGGGATTCAGGTCTGGGCAGTTTCCTGGTTGTGACCCAAAGTTCATCATGCAGGACAAGGCATCGTTCTTCACCAGACTGTTCTTGGTTGACTGGGAGAAGTTGCTCCTGGAGGATGTTTTGGTTCCGTTCTTTATTCGTGGCTGTGTTTTTCGGCTATATTGTGAGTGAGCCACTCCCTCAGCTGAGAAGCTCCACGCATGAATGTTCTCAGGATGCTTTACTGTTGGCAGGACACAGGAGTAATGGTAGTGCTCACCTTTTCTTCTCCGGACAATCTTTTTCCGGATGCCCCAAGCAATCGGAGAGAGGATTCATCAGAGAAAATAACTTTACCCCAGTCCCTCGTCCAGTCCCTGTACCTTTTACAGAAGATCAGTCTGTCCCTGATGTTTTTCTTGGTTAGAAGCGTCTTCATTGCTGTCCTTCTTGACACCAGCTCACCTTCCAAAAGTCTTCTCCTCACTCTCTGTGCAGATGCCCTCACACCCTGCTGCAGTTCCTGATCAAGCTCTGCACTGGTGGTGCTTTGATCTCGCAGCAGAATCAGCTTTAGGGGATGGTCCTGGCACCCGCTGCACTTTCCTGGGTATCCTGAAGCCTCTTCACGATTGAACCTCTCTCCTTGAAGTTCTTGATGATCTGTTATGTGGTTGATTTATGTACAGTCTTACTAGCAGCAATATCCTCACCTGTGAAGCCCTTTTTGTGCAAAGCTATGATAACTGCACGTGTTTTCCTCGTGGTAACCATGGTTACCAGAGGAAGAACAGTGATTTTCAAGCACCAACCTTCTTTTAAAGCATCCAGTTTGCTATTCTTACTCAGTCAGCCTGACAGAGTGATCTTCAGCGTTGTCCTCCTCAACACTCTCACCTGTGTTAATGAGAGGAGTGCTGCGATGATGTCGACTGGTCCTTTGGTGGCTGAGATGCAGTGGAAATGGGATTTTATTTTCATGGTTTATGCAAATTGCCATCAATTTAAAAAAAAAAAAACTGAAACAGTATTTGTCATTCTCTAAACTTTTGACCACAGCTGTATGTTTATATCAGAACAACAAAACTAACTTCAAACTTGTATGCTTGAGAAATGTCAGCCAGTCACTGAGTAATGTCCAGACCACATGTTCATTTTGGGGTGCGTGTATGTGTGTGTGTGTGTGTGTGTGTGTGTGTGTGTGTGTGTGTGTGTGTGTGTGTGTGTGTGTGTTCTCTTTAGTGTACTAGGCAGGAGTTAAAATTTTCAAATTGGATAAACCAATTTATTTTGAACTTTTGTTATTGTTTTCAGATACAAACTCTCCCGTCATATAACAATTTAGTCATTTCTACCAAACTATAAATATTTAGTCAGATACTTTTTTTTTTTTTTTTCCAAATATTAAATAACTTTATTTGCACTGCATAATGTGTGTAACTGTTAAATACGTGGTTTTGTAAATTTAATAATAGCAGTAAATATAAATGTGGAGCTTTTTCCTAATGGATATCTGGGAAATCCTTTTGGCTGTTGAAGTATAACCAAAGCATTTGCATGGCAAATTATAAAATATTATAAAATACTGGTTGTTTTGTATCATATCAGGCAGCATCCGGGAAAGTGATTGCTGCCCAGATTCAAATTTGTTTAAAGCTTGTCTTGCATGTTTGGTCCGAAGTCAGAGGCCTGTAAAATAGTTATATTCACTGTTAGTTTATTTTTGCCCTACACACACACACACACACACCCACACCCACGTGTGCGCTTACCTGGAGAACCTTGTTTGGCATTATGTTGTGGAACATCTTCCCTATTTTCACTTTGTAGAGTGGCAGACAAATGTGTTCATTGTTGTTGAACCAGTAAAGGTGTGTGCCTACATTTAGAAAACCACACAATTCCTGAAGAGAGAAACATCTTTGTGCTAATGGAGCAGCAGAGGCCTGGTGGTTAGAGACTAGGGCCCAGGATGGGGAGGTTTGCGATGACCGCTTGATTGACCACTAGAAAACAAATCTCAGTGAAGAGGTCCCTAAAATTAAAAATCCACATTCTGAAATCTCTGATCTATCCATGTGTCCATTTTGTATGAGGAGGAAAAAGGAAGGAAATTGACACTTTGTGCTTTTAATAGCTGCACTTCAGTTTCCATGCTCCATGTTTCCACAGGCTGCCCTACATACCAAATGGGTCTCAGGAAAATGATAAACAATTTTTACATGCCTTATTGTCCATTAGTGGTTCAAATATTGCCACAGAAATAATCAAAAAACACAAGTTTTGCAGAAGCCCTGGTTTTGGGATCCATTTATGAAAGTCTGAAAAAAGTTCAAACAATTTTATAGTTTTCCTGTTTTAAAAAAAAAACCAAAAAAAAAACCAACCTTTTCTGATTTGACACAGAATGACCAACCACGCACAACGAGGCTGCTGCATGCTGGTTAATCAGTGTCCCCTTATCAGCTGCTGTGACACTCTGTGGCCGACGTCAGCAAAAGCGATTTCAGAGTCGGAGCAAGAAGCCAGCAACTTCTGATGGACTGCATGGTTAATCAGACTGCGTTTATACCTGAAAACGGTTTATTAGTAAATTAGATGGTGGCCCCTGAAAATAATCAAATTTTAAGGCACTGCAGGTTATTTTTTTTTAATCTTTAACATTTTTTTAGACTTGTACTGCTGCTCAGTAATGTGGCTGTCCCACAGTATCAGAGTATTTTCTTGGACACTTTCAGACACGGTCACTGTTAAGGGCAATACCGTTTACTGTGTCTCAGACGGATGAGATTGATTTAGAGGTCCGCTTAGCTGTGATTGTTAAACTGTGCCGCTGTGGTTGCCAGATACCAATAATACACATGTGGTGTGTGTGTGTACAGTAGACCTCAACCACAGTGTTGGGGTTCAGATATCACACACATCAATTCCTCAAGTAAATTCATTTTCACACCCATATAACTGGACATCAGGTCTTTTATTTATTTAAATAGATACTGACACAATGTTGAGGTTTGGTTTAATTTCTGCTTCCTGTCTTAATGAAGCATAAGGCAGACACCCTTTCTAATTCACTCGCTGCAGCACCTCATACTCCACTTCTAACCTCGGCTATTAAAAATAATTGAACAGATAATCCAGCGTCTGCTTCCTGTTGCAGGAGTAAGTAATGAAGGAAAGATTGCGATTGTCAAATAAGCCTGTTATGATTATCGTGGTGATACATTGTTTTATTTTTTAAAATAGTATTTTATCTATAAGATCGGTTCCACAGGAAAAAATTCAATTCAGAAAGAGAAATGAGAGCACGGTTCAAACCTGCGGTGCTTTATGGATGCTATATTAATAAACCTGTGGAGCTCCGTGCTAAAATTCCAGGAGTTTTTCACAAATATTTAGTTTTGTCTGTAGGACAAGACAAGGAAAAGATCTATGGGACACTTTAGTCAGACAGCTATCAACTAAAGGCTAATGGCATCTTTCAGTGAAGTAACTGGAAAATCCCTTTATTTTTATTTTTTTTATTTTTTTTTGAATACCCGCTGCCTGTATACGGCGGTTCCTTCTTGTCACTTTAGTGGATGCCAGCCACTGCCTGCAGACTTGTCAAGCATTTTTGGTTCTGGACTGCCGCTCTGTGTGTTTCAAAACAGGAGTGAGATGTTAAGTGATGAGGGGTTCCGGCCATTTTTTTTTTTTTTACGTATAGTTTTAAGTGTGGAGGTATTGCCGGGAAAAATACAAATGGCGACATTGTGTTTTGAGAATGTCTTTGAATTTCTAGTATATTTTGCTCACTTCTTAAAGCTGGCAGTATATTTAGGTCTTTAAACCAACGATTCTGCAGTTTATATTTTTGTATTTAAATCAGAAGTCTTGATTAAGTGAACTCATCATCTGTTTGATTTGGAAAACATGTTTTAAGTCTCAGAGAGCCTATAGACAGAAATGCCCTATTTTACTTTGTTTCGGGAAATTCGTTGGGAAGCTGAAAACCAAAAATTCACATGTACACAATGAACTGAATGCAAATACAGAGCAAGGTCTTGAGCCACCGCTCATTACTTCATATTTCTTAGGAAAATGAGACCGTTGATACGGTGATTTATTGCAACATGTGGTAACATACATGTAAGGGCAGTCCCAGAGTGTTAGAAGAATTCTTAAACCAGCTTTAAAGTGATTTTTTTGGTAAGATCACCGTTATTTTTCTGCACAGACTGAACTTTATTTATTTATTTTTCCACTAAAATGTTTCATTTGCATTAGCAACACTCTTGTCCTCACTAGGCTTATTTAAATAAAGGCTTAAGTTTGTTGCAATAGCAGAAATGAAAATTGTTTGCTGATTGTTTCCTTTGAGGCTTCTTTAGATACAACATCTGCACTCAGCAACTTGGTTTCTTTCTCTCTGATCGTTCTCTCACCTTTCCTCTCCAGGGCGTACTCCCTTGTCGACTCCAGCCAGGTGTCCACCTTCCTCATCTCCATCCTCCTCATCGTCTATGGCAGCTTCAGGTGAGTTTTTAAAAGGATTTCTCTTTCAGATTCAGCTGATTTCCTGCTGTGTTTTACTAATGGCCAGCATTGTTTTTACAAAGCACTGCAAATACGTGGAAACAGGGTGCAAGATATCAGTACTGATAAACTTGTTTTTTTAAGAGACTGCTCTTTTATTGCACTTTGAAATGGAAAGCAATGCAAAGCTATCGTGGTTTTAATCTTCAGAATGAGAATTTCCCGTCATTGTAATATTGTGCTATTTAAAAAAGATAATTGAATCAGATTTTAGGAAAGTCCTGCCCTCCTGCAGTTACTACCTCATTTAACATTTGACTTTGAGTTCAAGAATTTCAGTCCAGTTTGATTGGAGCCTGTTTAAATTTGGGTCGTAAGTATAATAATCTACACTGCTGTGATAAAGCATTTGGCCTCTCTTGATAGCAACTGCTTTTGCCTTTTTATAGACAAAGTAGTTTCAGATCTTTATGCATAAGGAGATGAAGAACGTTAAGAAACGCATCAACATGACCATTTAATTCATTGCAACACATCTGTGTGAAAAATTAAAAATGCCTCTTAAACCTAAGTGTTGTGCCACCTTCAACAGAAACCACAGTATTTCACATCACTGTGGAGGAATTTAGAGTAGAGTAGAGTAGAGTAGAGTAATCTTTTATTATCCCACGAATGGGAAATTTGGGCGTTACAGGGCTCTTATAAATAAAAGACAGGTTAAATAAAAGACAGAAGAAAAAAGAAAAAAAGAGGAAAGAGGAACAGGAACAAGAACAGTAGAGGAGAAAAAGAAAAGAAAAACGAAGAAAAACGGAGGAGCTATAAATAAATAATAGATTATAAATAATAGATTATCTATCTATATATATATATATATATATATATATAAATATCTATAAATATATACATATTTACAATGTATAATATACAAATATACACGGTAATAGGTTCTGAATTAAACATATAAGTAACAAAGTATCAAAAAGTAATAAATGTAATAATAATAATAAATAATAAATAATAATAATAATAACAACAATAACAACAATAATATAATAATAATATACATCAACAATAATAGTAATATATATAATATAATATATCAAGGACATATAATAATAATAAACAAGTAATGTAGTGAACCAGTAATAATGTAGTGTTATGAAGATGTGTTGTGGAGTCTTATTGCTGCAGGTGGCAGGGCCTTTCTTTAGGGCCTTTCTTTTAGACTTTCTTCAGTTAAGCCACACTTGAGAGCTTTCAAAGGTGAAGAGCCTGATTAAGGTCCAGCTACTGCATCTTAATGAGGTTTGAGTCAGGACATTGACTAGGCCACTCAAATCTTCATTTTTGTTCCTTTTAAGCCTTTCATTGTCTTGCTATCTAACCCACTTGCGCTGGAGCTTCCACTTTCACTCTTTAAAATTTTTTTTCATTTTAATGGTGGAATCATGAACTTTGATTTTATCTGAATGAAGAGAGGCCTGTAGTTTTTGGTATCTCCTTGCAACATGCTGGGACTACTAGAATTTCAATCTTTTGACTTTTTTTTTCACAAAGACCGAAGGGTTCTGTTTAACTCGAGAGGTGGACCATTGAAGGAGTGATGTGGATGTCTGCACCTAGATGCTTCCATCAGGTCCTTAAAGTCATATAAGTAGGACCTCGATGGTTCAAACCGGTTTTTCCAGAACATCTCAGAGATGCTTGAACGGATTGAGATCAGGTGAATTTTGAGGCCAAGCCCAACACCTTGAACTTGTTGATGTTCCAGTCACCATTCTTGACCTGCTGTTAGGGAACACAGTTGCCATGAATGGCTCAATCTGCAGTGATGTTTAGGTAGGTGCAACGTTTCAAAGTGACTCTTGCATCAATTGCAGAACCCGGTAGGTTTCCCAGCAGAACATTGCCCAGAGTATCACACTGCTTCTGCCAGCTAGCCTTCTTTCCAAAGTGCAACCTGGAGCTGTCTCTCCCCCAGGTAAGTGACGTACACATGGCTGGCTGCATGATGGAAGACGACCACCTGGTTCATTAGACAAGGATCAGGACGGGCTCTCTGAACTGGCTGCTGCCCCTTATGCAGCTGCATCATATGCACTTATACCTTTCTATCAGAACCAGCAGAACCTTTTAGTTAGTTTGTTTCAGTCGCTGTTCTGTGGGATCAGACCAGTTTTACACAAGCCTTCGCCTCGCATGTGCATCAGTTTCCCTTGAGTGCCCAAAATTGTGTTGCAGTTTTGGTCGGTACTGACCATTGTAAGCTAGAAACGGCACACAAAACATGGTTTGGTTCTTTCGAAAGTCACTCGGATCTTTATTCTCCTCTATCTTTCATTCTTCCAGCACATAAACTCGTTGCCTAATATATCCCACCTCCTGACAGGTGCTGCTGTAATTACTGTTTCTACTCCTACTGTAAATACATCACGCTCTATAAGAGCATCTGCTAAATGCTGTAAATTTAATTTTGTGCTTAATGCTACGCACTGGCCGGTGTTTTTCAGGATATTTATCTCTTTAAAATCTAGATTTGGTTGAGTGTCGATGTCTTACTGGCTCGTTAACGCTCATAACCTGCTCATTACGGAGTCTTTCTTGAACTGAATTAGAAATCGGTGTGTTTTCATGTTGCATTTAGTTGTCATTAAAGAAGTGTGAAGGTCAGTGTAGAGACTATCTGCCACATTGCAGTTGTTAAACTGGTTGAATGTTGGTTGAGGCTGTGTCTGAGGCTGTGAGTGACTGGTCAAGCTTTGTTTTCTTTTAAACACAGAACACAGAATGCAACTCTCAAACCCACACTTCATTACTTCCTCTTGCCACTTCCACTTTGGGAAAACCTACATTGCAAGAGTGTGAGTGTTGTTTTTTTTAAAGCAATTACCAACTTGATGATCAGTGGCCACACTGAAAGTACAGTGCTTGTTTCCCTTCTGTGCTGTATGTAGGTTGGTGTGCAGAAATCGGTTTGTTTATTGATACTGGAATATTTACCTGAGTGAATTTACCTCTCTTAAACTGGAGGAGTTTTATGCACCATTAAGCGCAGCCAAATTTCCAAACATCCAGAAGATGGCACAGAGGATGCTGGTGTCGTTTGGCTCTACGTATGTGTGTGAACAGACTTTTAGTGTGATGAGCAACAAAAGAGCTCCCACAGATCGCAGCTGAGTGATGAACACCTCAGATCTGTTCTGAGAATTTCCACAAGACTAACGCCAGATTTCAATGCACTGACAAAAAAGGGTGATCAACAACACTGTTGCCACTAAAATGTAATTAACACTATGATGCCGTCTTAATGTTTGTTTGATAAATAGGCATCTGGTGCTGGCCCCGCCCATCTGTCAAATTTTAAGTCAGTGTGGCTCCTGAGCCAAAACGTTTGCCCAGCCCTGATTTAATTCCTCCGAGTCTTCATCACCCTCACTGCTGCTTTCACACATACTGGCTCTGGGGCTCGAGCGAGTACCAAATCTGCATAGTACCGGGTGCTTTCAATAGCTGCCCCCTGCTGCACGGTGTTTTGAGTGCATGGGTTAAATGTGTGCTGTGCTGTGACCTCGCAATGACTAGGGTTGTCACTTTCACTTTCATACGATAATACTGATTAAGCATGAAGACCCGGCACGCTTAATGCAGCTTTTTTATTTCCGTGTTGTTTTATGTTACCGCGTGCTTCAAGCTCAGACCACCCAACAGTCACTGAAATATCAAAAACATATGGAAGCCCTTTAAAGCCTGACTATTTTTCAGTCGTTTATTTTTGTAAAAAAAATGAGTTGTGATTCTACTGCAAGCCTTAAAGCAATCACAACCTGCATTAATTTCACTTCATTGCATTTTTTTGAGAAATTATGATGAAATAGCTCATACACTTAATGTCATGTTGGATGGCATTCTTTAAAATTCCATGTCACTGTGCACCAAATGAACCAGTTTAACAGAGTTAACAAGTTGAACCAATGAAGCTGCCGCTGTTGCAGTTCTAGTTAGAAAACAATGCACTCGTTTTTCTGTCAAAAGCTATAAACGTAGATAAAACCCCTTTAAACGTGACCTAACTGTCGACTTAATGCTGTGCCTCCAATGCAGAAAGTTCTCATTTTAATAGGTCAGCGTTTCTGTTAGCTGTGCTAGAAATGTTCGTGTCGGCCTGAAGTTAGTGTTGGGGGTTATTTTTTCTGTGCTAGCTGGTACCTTCCTCACAGATACCTAAATCAGTTAGCACTCTGTTAACACTCTGTGTGACACACACTTGAGCAGCTTTTGGTTTGATCTGTGCTAGCAGTTGCACTGAGCAACACTAACAGGGCGCGCTTGAAACGGTGATGACTGAAGTTTAGTGAACTGAACTTTTCTGGGGGTGTGAAATCTCTTGACTTTGTGTTGGAGTGGGAAAGAAAGACCTGTTCAGCAGCGTGGCTCGTGTCAGCGTGCTGCCTTTTCTAGCAAACAGGCCAATAGTTTGAGACAACGCAAGACTTCTTTCTCACTGACGTAAAAATCTGCTTCCATATCTGATATCCGTTCGCATCGTTTTCAGAAATCTAAAATAAACAATGTTCATTATAGCTTTGTTATCCGCTGGTAAAACGTCCCATTTGATAACGGGTTTTAATCGCTGACCTGACAGCAATATTTTCAGTAAAACATGATGGTCTCGGGTTGCTGTACTAAAGAGCATCTGATGTTTGCCAACTCGGTGGCCCGTTTGAGAACAAGATTTCTTTATTTAGTGTGTTCTCTTGTTAGTGTGTGGTAATAATTATATACTGCCTTGTAGAGATCTGTAGAGATCCTGTCTGTGTGTGTCTCCTCAGATCGTTAAACATGGACTGTGAGAACCAGGACAAGGACAAGGATGGAAATCCCACCACCACTGGCTCCTTCAACAACAGCAACTCAAACAACAGTGAGTTCCACAGGCATACGTCCGCACACACACACACACACACACACACACAAGCCCCACAACAAAAATCTTTTGTCGAAATCACTTCTAAATAAACTCATACATATTAATGCTTTTCTTGATACGACACATCATCTGGACTATAGAGGAAATCTGTGTGTGTTTTGGGGTTGTTCTTTTTTTTTTTTTTTTTTTTTTATTAAAGTAATGCACCCACTTTCACTTCTTACAGAGAAACGTGCAAATAAGGGTTCCGTCCTTCTAAATAAAAGTGTTTAAACTCCCGAAAGTGGCAGAGAATCATGATCTAGAAAAAAACTTTTATCTAAAAACTATCCTTGGCAATAGGTTATGGGTAGGTACACGCATGGCCACAAACATGAACAACTTCAAGAGAAAACAGAGTTTTTGTAAGAGTTTGTGCACTTTGAAGAATGCACATTAAACAGCCTGTGTGAAAAACGAACGTGAGAGTAAAGCATAGATTAGAGCGTAGGACTTCTCCGTTGAATAAGGATTAGTTTAAGTAGCTTCTTTGCAAAACCCAGAGACGCTTCACAGCACAAAACGCATCTTAAAGTGCACACAAACACAGTTCCCCTGCTAATGGGGGGGTGAAACTCCTCAGACCAGCCTGTACAGCCTTGTAGTTCTAGGCAAGCGTCAGTCAGATGCCCCAGACAAAATCTGAATATTAACAAAGTCATGCATAAACACAAAAAAAAGAGAAAACGGCAGCCATACTGGGGCGAGTGTACGTGCGTACATAAAATATTGTTCCTATTTCATTGGAGCACATTACAGGCATAATAATAAGAATGTAACTACGTTTGTCTTCAGGTATTCAGACCATTGACTCTACGCAGGCTCTCTTCCTCCCCATCGGAGCCTCCGTCTCTCTGCTAGTCATGTTTTTCTTCTTTGACTCAGTCCAGGTGGTCTTCACCATCTGCACTGCAGGTAGGCAAACCACACACAAGCTCACCCCACACCCCTGACACAGAGCGAATTCAGATACTGGCAAAACAGCACCGTTTATTCATATCTTTGTTTGTCTGTCTCGCTCTCTCTCTCTTCCTGCAGTTCTGGCTACCATTGCGTTTGCATTCCTCCTCTTGCCAATGTGCCAGTATCTTACTAGGCCCTGCTCTCCACAGAACAAGTAAGGCTTGAATGGATTCTATGTGTCCAAAAGTGTGTAGACACCTCTTCATCTGGTGTTTCTTTTAAAATGAACAACATTGCATGGGGATGTTTGTCTTGACTTTATTACACTGAGCTCTGTTCTAGGAAAGCTTTACACTAGTTGTTGGGACATTGCTGCGTAATTGTGCTGAGCCACAAGAGCTTTAGTGAGGTCAGGTACTGATGTGGGGGGGTTAGTTCTGGAACACAAAGGCCTGTCCACCTGATGCCAGATGTATTGATTTGAGCTCCTTCACTCCAGAGAACTCAGTTCTGCAGTTTCACAGCTCAGTGCTGGGGGGCTTTATACCCCTCTAGCCTTTGATTTGGCCCCTGGACTAGACCTAGATTAAACCTAGACAAAAGTATTTCTGCCTATTCATTGCAATTAAACATGATGTATTTTTAAAAAAACACTGAGCTTTCGAAAACACCTCTGGTCATGTAGCTCGCTCTACTGCCCAATTCGACATTGTGTTTGTTTCGTGTGCAGGATCTCATTTGGATGTTGTGGACGCTTCACACTAGCGGAGCTTCTCTCATTCTCTCTCTCTGTGATGCTTGTGCTCATCTGGGTGCTCACGGGACACTGGCTACTCATGGACGGTAGGTTATGCTGGGAGGAGTCTGTGGGCATGTGCTGTTCAGTGGTTTTCCTCCTAATATATCATCACTTGTTAATTAACTGATAGATTAAAAAATTTGATAAACCCCTTGTGACAATGTACTGGGAAGCAGCCAACACACACTAACTGGGAAACCCAACACCCAGAGTCTCACACACAGGCCAGCATAACGGCACAGCAGAACCTTTTAACCATTGTGATAAAGTAAACTCAAAACAGTCCAGACCGGCTTTAGTCTTTGTATCCACAACCTGGCTGGTGTCTGGCCAAGCTCCCTCCCTCTCGGCCTGTCAGTTTTTAAATTATCTTCTCACTTGAGACCTTTCAGATGTTCCTCACCAGGAGGCCCTACTCCTAGTTTGTTTTTTGGGGGGGCTAGGGTTCATAATCATGCCTTTTCACTCATCATTTTAAAATTTTAGGGATAAGTAAATGGTTTATTACATAAAGCGTTTAAAAAGTTTTGATGTTATATTTTTCCAGGATCACTTGCCATGCATGCTTACATCTCCTGTGCATCTTTCAGCAACTGCCTTCAGAGCTTAGTTTAGCATCGTTTTAACATTAACATCTTTAACGTCTGGACTGTTGCTGTTGTCTTTCCTGCAGCGTTAGCCATGGGCCTGTGTGTAGCGATGATTGCTTTTGTACGCCTGCCCAGTCTCAAGGTGTCCTGCCTGCTGCTCTCTGGTCTGCTCATCTACGATGTGTTCTGGGTAAGAACAGTCTAAATGTAACCACACCCTCCTCACCTCCTGAAGTGAAAGATACAAAAAACACAATGAGCTAAATTTGGTAGGGATTTTTTAAAAATGCAAAATGAAAGTAAAATTAAGTACATGCAAAAAATCTATATTCCTCATATGCATTAATTTGTGTGCCCTTTAAAGAATATTTATTTTTGCCATCGTCTGTTATAAATCAGTTCCAACCAAGGTGTTCCATCAACTCAACTCGGCTCAATTTTAGATGATGGATTTACATGGATTTTTATTTTCATGACCTGAATTATTTCCACCCTTCAATCCCAAACCCAGTCAGCCCTGTGAAAAAGTTTTTCTTTGGAATGAATTGTGGATCCTGTGGTTGAGGAGTTTTCGCTGTGGCTCCAAATCCTCATACGCAACTATTGTGAGGTATTGCCAGGCATTCCAGTCACGGCAGAAAGGAATATCAGGAAACATCTCAAGCAGCCATATGTCATGGTGTTCCCAGCACATTCATCATTAGTTGTGAAAAGATTTCAGGATTTTTTTTTTTTTTTTTTTTTATTTTGACATTTGGGGAAATGTCAGGGTGTTGACCGAGGGCCTCAGAGAAGGAGCGCTGCTTTCTTTTCAGTGCCGTCAACTCGGAGCAGAAACGTCAGCGTGAATGTGCTGAGCTCAGCACTCTCCTCTGAGAAAATCTAAAACAGCAGGGCCAGCTTGTCTGTCTGGTCTACAGCTGCGAAGTGTGAGCACACTACTGTATAATCTGTATTGTCACCTGTGTAGATCGAAAGATAACTTGCAGCACAATGAACATTTACAGTGGTGCAAGTTTTGGCACCCTTGCTCAAAAAATATCTATTAATGTGAGGAGTGGATGATCACCAAAGGCTTAGAATTAAAAGGATTCACATCTCTTTTCAGCATTTTACACAAGATTAGTGCATTGTTTACTTAAGTGTGTTTGTGTTTTGCTACATTTGTAATGTAATATGGACACTTTGTATATGAAATGTCACCGGGATCACTTTTTTATTTATCTGTTTTTATTTGACATGGAACAAAACGTGGCATCACCTTTTGGTTTTCTTTAACACTGGCTCTTGGACATTTGGCTCACTCAGCTTAGCTTAGCTTAACAAAAAATGTTCTGAGGAACTTCACACTGTGGGTAT
Organism: Hepsetus odoe; assembly: GCA_017165825.1. Classification (NCBI taxonomy): domain Eukaryota; kingdom Metazoa; phylum Chordata; class Actinopteri; order Characiformes; family Hepsetidae; genus Hepsetus; species Hepsetus odoe. Next base: position 23,128,545 of record CM029383.1, read on the forward strand.
AAATGGAGTAATCGGTGTTCTTCGGGATGAACAAGGTCATTAGCCAAGCAGAAAGATTACCATGATAAGTTATCAGGCGGTCCTGCTGATAATGTGTGTTATTCTGTTACCTAGAACAGTGAACAAAGCTTGTGTACCTTCCTGAAACTTCACTCCCAGTGTACAAAACTATAATTTCATTCTCTTTCTAGTTCTTTGTGTTTTTTTTGTGTTTTTTTTTTTTTTTGTTTTTTGTTTTTTTTTAGTACCCTGTGGGAATAAATAAATAAGTTGATCGAGGTATTTGAACAGGGGAAACGGCCAACCTGTCCTGGAGCAGTTTCCTCCAAGACCAGAGTCGAGCACCAAGAATTTATCCATTTCTTTTAAACAATCCTCTTAACTGTATGTTCATTGAAAATACATCCAGTAATAAAGACTGCACGGCGTTATAGGCTATGAAGCAGTACTTTAAAAAAAAAAAAAAAAAAAAAAAAATAGTTAAGATTGATTACGATTATCTGTGTTAAGCCCAGCTCTGAGCTTGTTGTTGAGCCAAAACAGTGTTAAAGCCAGAATTATCTGCACTTCTCTTAAAGATGCCGTTGTTCACTTGGAACAATTCTAAATCTTCTTTCCTTTCATCCTCAGGTCTTTTTTTCGGCCTACATTTTCAACAGCAACGTCATGGTGAAGGTGGCCACACAGCCAGCAGATAACCCGCTGGACGTTCTCTCACGTAAGCTACACTTGGGTCCCGGCATGGGCCGGGATGTGCCCCGCCTCTCCCTGCCTGGTAAGCTGGTGTTCCCCAGCTCCACGGGCAGCCACTTCTCAATGCTGGGTATCGGGGACATCGTCATGCCCGGCCTGCTGCTCTGCTTTGTGCTCCGCTACGATAACTATAAGAAGCAGGCTAGCGGGGAGGCGCCCGGACCGGCCAACATGTCCGGACGCATGCAGCGAGTTTCCTACTTCCACTGCACCCTCATCGGTTACTTTGTCGGTGAGTGAAGTGAATAGATGGTTGCCCTTGGATGCACCCAAGATCATCAGTTGGCACAAGCCCTCTTTAACCCAAACTCTAACATATTTTTTTTTTTTTTTTTTTTTATGATATTGAATGAAATGGCATTTAAAGTGAAAGCGAAAGTAATAGAGGATAAAATTCTGCATGAAGGGAACCGTTTTATAAGGATGACTGCAGCTCAAACTGGTTGTGCCAGTTTTTTGAAACAATGCCATCTTGCTAGGAGCCTTTTCTAAGAGATTTTTTTTTTTTCCCATCTGCATCCGTTTTCAGCATGACTTTGTATATAAATAAAATAAGAATAAATAAACTTGTCTAGCCAGGTATATATTTCAGAACTAAAAATGTTAGTGCACGTAACATGTTCACGCTAAAACAAGGCAGAATGTTCCACACTGCGAGGATCTGGGTGATGTAGTAAAATAGTTCAGGAGAACTGCAGAACCATTATACCAGCGCATCGTTTGCATACCATGGCCGCAGGCTCCACAGTTTGAAATTACAGATGAGATTAAGTGTTCGCGATCGTTTTTGCATCTTGTGCTGTTCAGTCACGTTTCCTTTAGAACTCAGACCACACTGTTATGGGTGTTGGTGTTTAAAGTTATCCCCATAACAGAGTGGATTGTCTGAAGTCGTAAAACCGCTGTTTAAAATTTTTACACATTATAGTGAATATAATACTGTGTATAAAACCATAAATTCTCCTAAGGCCATTTATTATGGTCAATTCTCCGGGCTCTTGGCGCGTTGTTTTAATACGCCATCATGGCGGTTTCTGCTCAGTCGTATGGACAGACATTTTTCGGAGTGGCTTTACCTGCTAACTGCTGGAAAATAGGCCTCAAGGGCCTTTAGCCATCAAACAGAACAGGAAGCAGCAGGTGGTCGGAGTTATTTTCGTTTGCGGGATCACTTAAGGCTCCGAGTTCACCTGCCGTTTCACATAATCGTAGAAAGCATCACTCCACAGCTAGTCTCCGAGATGTTTTTAAGTAACTGAAATTTTCGTGCAGCATATTTTCGTTTAGCTCTTGACTTTGCCTTTCACAATTTGCAAACTTTCATAACGCAGACGGTCCCACTGCATCAGTCTTCAGCTTTCTAGTGGATGTTAACAACTCCAGAAAGAGAATTATAATTTATAAAGAATTAAAAAACATAATTGAAGAAAATGAGTATCAGAGAGTTGGTATCACTTTAGAATATGCTGCTTTAATAAAGGGTTCATTAATGGTTTAATTTGATCCTATGGATGGTTATTAACAGGGATTTACAAGCGTTAAGAAAATAAAAAGGACGAGGGTATGCGTATGAACAGTTGATAAATGAGTTTTGACTGGCTTTTTTTTTTTTTTTTTTTTTCCAGTGTTTTTGCTCTAACAATAAAATTAAATTGTTTAGGACTCGTTAACACTGTTGTTGAGCAGCTGGACCTAGAAGTTTACAAGAGTTTTAAAAAAAAAAAAAAAAAATGTTTGTATAAAATAATTATGCTCTCTGTTCAGATTAGTCGGATGACCGGCGTACATGAACACCTCTCTTCTCTCTCAGGTCTGCTGACTGCAACCGTGGCCTCTCGGATTCACCGTGCGGCGCAGCCTGCCCTCCTCTACCTGGTGCCCTTTACCCTGTTGCCTCTGCTCACTATGGCCTACCTGAAGGTAGGTGTTCGTGTGTGTTCCGATCATATTCTGATCGGGAGGAGGGAGAGAGACGGAGAATATTCCAGTGATAACGATCATCAAACTCCACCACACTCCAGGTCATGTTGGCGTTGAACAGTTTCTGTTCGCTATCACAATATAGGTCCTTATCCATACTCGTATAGAAGAAAACTGCAATATGCAAATGAGCACCTGACCAATAAGTGTTTTTTGAGCAAAATGACCATTCACAGCTCCTAGTGTGTGGTGCTTTGCTCAAGGCTACCTTAGGGTGACCTGCACCTCCAGGACTTGAACCTGGGGCAGCGGCGGCCTTGCGGTTTGGGACTAGGCCGCAGGATCAGATGATCATGGGTTGGAATCTCAGGCCAGTAGGTTGTCTTGAGGTACCCTTGAGCAAGATACCGTCCCCGTCACTGCTCCCCAGGCGCTTTCGATAGCTGTCCCCTACTGCACGTGTGTGTGTGTGTGTGTGTGTATGGGTAAAATGCAGAGCTGTATTTTTGTGGTTTTGTGGTTCTGCCGTGGTACTGACAATGACGAGAATGGTCACTTTCACTGTAACCTTTAAATTTTCCTTCTAATCCTAAACCACCAGACTGCTGTTGCCCTGAGGGTGTGGATTACATTGGGATTCATTGTTTGCACGATTTATCCATTTTGTGTTTTTCTGTGGGTGTTTTCTCAGGGGGACCTGCGGCGCATGTGGTCCGAGCCCTTCCACGCCAAGTCTAGCAGCTCCCGATTCCTAGAGGTATGATGCCTCCCAGCCGCCCCACCTCCAGTTCAGCGGACAGGCAGCCTTCAGCCACCCAATCCCACCCCAGAGAGAGAGAGAGAGAGAGAGAAAGCGCAAAGACATAAGTAGGAGGAGCTACGACCATCGTCTTTTCCATTCAGATGAAGAAGTTTGTGGACTTCACTGCCAGAAGGATTATACTTTTTTTCCATACACTCCCCCCTTTAGTTTTCTCTTTCATCAGATCATTCTCTTCTCTACCTCCTGTTTACCCATTCCATCTCTCTCTCTCTTGCTCTCTCTCTCTCTCTCTCTCTCTTGCTCTCTCTCTCGCTCTCTCTCTCTCTCGCTCTCTCTCTCTCTCGCTCTCTCTCTCTCTCTCTCATATAAATATATATATAATATTCCCTCATTTGTTGAACTGAATGGCCACTCCTTACTGGACATGTTAAAGGGACACAACCAGTGCTCTTGGAGCCCTGTGTGAATTCCTCCCCCCCTCCAGTTTGGCATCATGGCATCATTATGGATCTATGAACTGAGAATTATGTTGGTGTGTTTAATATATTTTCTTTTTTTTTTTTTTTTCTTTTTTTGAACCATGGACAAGTATGCTGAGTTCCTCAGCTATGAACAGTGATGACCCCTATAGGGACCAGCACAGACAACAACAAGGACACAGGCGCTCTTTTGAATTTTCATGTTTCTTCTCCCCCTACTCTTTTCCCTGTAACATCCACTGGCCTCCCAGGTCTCTTTACCCCCATCTTAAAAAAAAAAAATGTAAAAAAAAAAGAAGAAAAAAAAGAAACACCCCCCCCCCCCTTTTCCCCAGGTCCCCCCTCTTTGCAGATACATGTATTTTATTTAGAAAGATTTTATTCTTGGCATATACAGAAATGATACATTATAAAATTTGAGTGTGTCCTTGCCTTTTGGAAGGCCACATAGCTCTATGTATATATGTGTACACATGTATTAGGGTTATCATGTTGGTGTGCGAGTTTGCGAGTGTGATAGTGAACAGTTCCAAAGTGTCCGAGTGTGTGAGTGGTTTCTTTTTTTTTTTTTTTTTTCTTTTTTTTTTCCCTCCTCTTTTGCCCCCCCCACCCAACCCATTGTCGCCTTTAGATGGGATTGTATTCGGTTGGAATGTTTTTCCATAGCCCACAAGGGTCAATAGGGTTTTTTTTTTTATTCCCTCCTCATGTTTGTACAATTGGAGCTCGAAGCTTTTTCCGGTTACTCAGTCAGTCGCACTTTCATTCTGGCCTTTAGTGCACTTTCCCTTCCAAAAGGCACAGGTTTACTAAATGGAAGGGAAGGAATCGTGGCACACCTTTAAAGAGCCGAGACGGGGCTTCAGTACTGAAGAGAAGTGTGCGTGCGTGTGTGCGTGTGTGTGTGCGTGTGTGCGTGTGTGTGTGTGTGTGTACAGCAGTTTTGTCCAGAAATATCTGCCAGTATGCCCTCATCCCAAACAAGCAGGAACTCCACTTGTTTTAATCGTTTGGTCTCATTATTCAAGCATTTGATCACATGGAATGAAAACCTGCAGCCCTTTGAGGAGAAGGTTGGACACTCCTGATCTTTGCCAGTCGTGTGGTCAGAGCATTCAGCGGAGAGTCTTAATGGTTGCTTAAAGAAATCCTCCTGCGTAGTTCAAGCAGATCTGTTTGTCGTCTTGAAGCACTCAAAGATGATTTTAATGGTCCATTCTACGAATTTTTTTTTTTTTTTTTTTTTTAATATATTGTGAACTGGGTTTTCTGTTCTTTGTAAATTCACGGAAGGTGTCAAAGCATCTGTGGTAAAAGTGCGGTACAGATGCGGCGGACAGAGACTGCTGGAAAATGCAGCAGTGCTTCTTTAAAGCCAGGTTTTCTGTTCATGCAATGAAGGCTCCATTTTGTTAATTTTTTCTTCTTTGATGGTTTCTTTCCACACTATCACATCCTTAGCTAATAACTGAGGCAGGAATGATAGAGCAGTGTGTGTGCGCGTGTGGGCGGATCAATGCAGCTTGCAGATTTAATTGTCTGAGGTCCTTTTTCCCCTCCCTCCTCAAACCTGTTACTTTTTTTTTTTTTTTTTTTTTCCTTTCCCCCCCCCCCTTCCCTGTGAGTTGTCTGGCCTTGCATGTGAAGTGTATAGTGTGTTATTCTTCACACTGCGTTTTTGGGACAACTACAGGGGTAGTGTGACAACTCTGGAACTTCGGTGATGCAGAGATCGAAAGAATGAATAGTCACAAATAAACAAAAAAAAGAAAAATAAACAGGACACGAGAGGGTCAAAAAATCGTGAAGGTTCGACTCAACCCCAGCTCTCGCACAGAGGCACAAGGACCTGAGTGAAAGCAGCCACAGCAACGTTGCCTCAGCGTTTGGTCTGGCAGCTGTATGTCTGGCTGCGGGACACTAGTCAGACGGAGCATCACAGAGCATTACCGAAGTCAGTTTACCTACAGTACCCCCTCATCGCCCCTGCCAGCCACCTTTACGGACACTGAGAGAAAAGTTCAATCTTTTTTTTTTTTTTTTTTTAAATCCCCCCTTTTCTTAGTGCTGTAGATTTTATACTTTTTTGTTGTCTCTCCCCCCCCTCCCTTTTCTCTCCCGGTGACCTCCCTGCCAGCAGAGGGGGCTTTGCTCTGATCTCTGTTGGTGTGTTCACGAACGACAGCCAAAAGGATTCTGTATAAACGTCGAGTACAACTAAATTAAGAACTGTGTAGTGAAAACATGGATCCTGACGAGCTGTACCTAAAGCATTTCATCTCCTTTAACCTCCCCTTCCCTCCATTCGGTCAGGATTCTGCTGTAAATAAACGTGACTCTAACTGTATTCCCCGTTTTCTCCCCGGCTCTCTTTATTTCCTGATGGTTTGTTTGTTTGTTTGTTTTGAGTCTGAAGATCCTCCTTTCTGCTTGTGAAGTCATGAGTTGTTCAGGGAACAAAAACATGAAATGGCATCTCCATGGTTATCGCCTGCTTCTTGGAGAAAACCTCGATTACATGGTACTGGGGGAGCAATACCTGCTCTTGTTTTATACACGGTTACGTGCAAATAGATAACAGATCATAATTATACACACCCTGAAAACGACACTGTTCAAAATAACAAAACCCATCCATGACTGATCCTTCACCCTCCATTCTCCATGCTAAGAAGTTTGAGGGATTCGGTTCTGCTAAACTTCAGTTCTGTGTGGTTTGCAGCTGTTTATACATCTCTGCAAATCCAAAGTGCTCAGAGTAAACATCCAAAACGAGAAACTACTTTGTTGGAGACGCCGCTATTTGTAAAGGGTGTCCAGGGTTTTATAGACTAGACTGTAAAATGACGGGTGTTCAGTGTTTTATAGACTGTAGAATGTAAAGGGTGTTCAGTGTTTTATAGACTGTAAAGTGACGGGTGTTCAGTGTTTTATAGACTGTAGAATGTAAAGGGTGTTCAGTGTTTTGGTTTAGAAAACGTATCGGGTCCGTATTGGACGTATTACTGACGGTCACTTTGAGTTTGGACTTCGGATTTTGGGGAGAAAGATCTGGAGAGCAGATCAGAATTTAAGCGAAGAATTTCCACCTGAAATTACGACTTGAATGGATGTTCATGTGTAACTTTCAACTTAATTTTATTTAATATTGTTCAATGTGGCGACATTAACACCCCGTTTATCTTTACGAGGAGTGAACTTCGCTGTGGAGCTGCTCCATCTTTTCTTAATCTTCTCCAACTCTGGTGAAGCTCTGCTTTGCAGGGGAAAGAATTTTAGTCATTATTATTTAAAAGGTGGCCACAACGTTAGAGAAGCAAGGTTCCGTTGGCTTGGACGTGTCCAGAGGAGAGATGAAGATTATATCAGGAGGAGGATGTTGAAGATGGAGCTGCCAGGAAAGAGGAGAAGAGGAAGACCAAAGAGGAGGTTGATGGACGTGGTGAGAGAGGACATGCAGGTGGTCAGTTTGAAGGTGGAAGATGCAGAGGACCGGAAGAAATGGAGACGGCTGATCTGCTGTGGTGACCCCTAAACGGGAGCAGCCGAAAGATGTTTTTAAGAAGGTTTCTACGCGGATGGAATGCTTTTTTAATTTGTGCTACGAATCAAGGCTTTGCACAGTTTTGGTTTGAGCTGATCTGAGTACAGTCTCTTCAGTACCCCTCATTAATACATACATACTATATGTTTTGTCTGCTGCTAGGAAGAGAACTTCATGCAACCCTGGACTTTCCAGTCATCGATTTAGTGCGATGTCTTTGGTTTTGATTTTTCGTTGTTTTTTTAGTAAACGGGCAGTGTTCTCTTGACTAGCATCATGGCTGTGGTTCTGTCACAGTGCTGTTCACCATCATCCCTGAATTCAGTTTCAAATTTTCTTTAATATCCGTCATTCTTTCCACCATAAACTGGGGCCACTTCAGACTAGACCTCGGTTAGAGCTGCAGTGTGAAAGGGGTTTTTAAATGAGGTTCTATCAGGGCTTTGGTTTCTGTTGGGAATCTTAACGTTTTCTCTCTCAACACTGAGACGACTCCAAAAAGAGGAATGGTTCTGCAGGCCGCAGATGTGTTTTTTGGGGTTTTTTTTTTTTTTCTCTCCTCCCCTCCTCATCTTTTTTTTTTGACTGCTTTTCACCCACAAACACACCGTGCAGCAGGGGGCAGCTGCTGAAAGCCCCGGGGAGCAGTGGCGGGGAAGGAACCTTGCTTACCTCAGCGCAACCTGTTAATTGGGGATTCGATCCCACAACCCTCTGATCCAGGGTCCAGTCTCTAAACACTAGGTCACCACGGCCCATGGTGCCTTCTATACTGTGTCCCTAAACACGTCCACGAGTCTGAGGCAACTTTTTTTTTTTTTTTTTCTTTTTTTTTTTTTTTTTTTTTTTTTTTTTTGGGAATGAATTTCTAGTGAACACCACAGCCTCGTTAGGGTTAAGTGTGTAGATGTCTTTAAATACACCCTAAAGTCTTCCAACAAATATAAAAATTTAGAGTGTGTCTCACTTTACCACATGCACTCGATAAAGCTGTTTATTTTATTTTTTTTTAGGACTTTAGGGTTCATTTCTTTACAGTTAGTGCTCGTCATGCTCCTCTGATGTGCAGGATTTACCCAACAACAAAAAGTGCATTCTTCTATTTTAGAGCCTGTGTGTGTGTGTGTGTGTGTGTGTGTGTGTGTGTGTGTGTTTCACAGTTTGGTGTTTCTTCCATTCTGGGCTGCAGCTCATGTTCAAATCAGCAACACAAATATTGTTTATTACAATGGAATTAATGGTGAGTGTAGTTCCTTCGGTAACCACGGGGTGGCAGTGTTGCCCAAGAGAAAACGTAAGCCTTCGTTTCAGACTTGTATTTTTCATTTACGACCACGTGGCTGCAGAAGTTATTTATAAGTTTATTTTTAAAACGACCTCTAGTAGACCACAAGATTATCACTGTATTTTAATGCACTTTTCTGCTGCTGAAGTTTTTTTTCACTGTAGACTTTTGGTTTTATACTAATATTAAATAATGGACTAAAAATATTTGCTCTACAATCAGTATAACACACAAAATATATATTAAAAAAAAACATATAACACCTGCAACAAAACTGAACTCTAAAGTGAGTTATTACCATTTGAGTGCATAAAAGCTTTTTCAAAATTTATAAACAATTTGAGAAAATCTGCTCTTAAACCTTTTATTTGTTTTTCAGTGACTATGGTGAAGGGATACGACCAGGTTCAGACTCACTCCCATCGTCACAATCACATGCAAACACTTAAATGTAGCTTCACTGGTGGAAATAACAAAGTTCAATTATTGACGTCTGGTTCCATTGACCCCCACTGTTAAGAAAACAAGAGGCTTAAAGAACAGTTTCGCAGCAAAACCAGCTCTGGATGACTTTATTTACATCTCAGCACCGGAGTGATGGAGGAAACTTTCCAACTCAACCTTAAAGTTAAATCTAGATCACTTCAGAAGTCTTGCTTTACCTTTAAACATCTATACACAATAAATCCAAATTAATAGCCTAACTGGCCGCCAGGGGGCGCTGGAGCTGCTGGAGTGGAGAAAATGGCTGCCTTTTCAGTTTCATTTGATTTGTTTCTAAATCAGAATGAATCAACATGTTAAAACATTTGGAACAAACTGTCAGAAAGTTCAATAAGAGAAAGACCCTGTGCTGGCTTTTTGGTGAACGTTGGCCCAGATTCTTTTGAAGGTCAACATTAAGGTCATTAGGACAAACATTTGAAACATTTATCAACAGCAACAGATGCCGATTTGCCAAAACATTAAGTCTCCTGGCAGGTGGAGTGAAAAAGAACAGTTCATCTCGTTGGCTTGTGCCGGTGGGTGGGAATATTAGACAGTAAGTGAACGGTCAATTCTTGAAGTTGATGTGCTGGAAATATGGGCGAGTATAAGGATCTGAGATACTGTGACAAGAACCAAACTGATGACTCCGATTGGGTCAGAGCATCTCCAAAACAGCAGGTCTCCTGGGGTTTTGTGGGGTGCTGACCAAAAGTGCTCCAAGGAAAGACACAGGCTCATAGGTGCCTTAGATCCTCCTTAGATCCACATTAGGAGTTAATTTTAGCCTGTCTGGTCCTGCAGAAGACCTGCCGTAGCCTCCGAAAAAATTTCTTGCAGGCCAGTTAGGGAGGTGCGTTACAGCTTTCTGCTTATGGTGTTACAGATCCATCCTGAGCCCTGTTCACCACTGAAAGTGGAGATCAGAAATAGATCATGGAGTGGACAGAAAAGTGTTTACATTTACAGCATTTAGCAGATGGTCTTATCCAGAATGACTTCCAGGTCCTAACTAGAGGGAGCAACTTGAAGTTAAGGTTTTTGCTCAGGGACTCGATGGTTGGTGGTGCTGGAGGAGGGATTTAAACCTGTAACCTCTTGGTCCATAGACGAGTATCCTACCATTTGAAGAATCACATATTCTTTTACATGGACAGCCAGGTTCTTACCTGGGGAATAATGACACCAAGATTATTTATTGGAAGCAAGCAGAGGCAGTTGCTTTGTTCCTCAAACTGGTACACAAGGTAATAAAGGTGTTCCTCCAAATTCTGGTGGGATGTGCCAGACAAACTCATATATGGTGCTTACTCATAACTTTTTGGTGCCACATACCATAATGAACCTTCAAGAGTCTGGTGAAGTCCATGCCTTGATGGGTCAGAGCTATTTGACTGCACAAGGGGGACCTACACAACTTTATGGCTAACCATGGTAAAATACAGAAATGGTTCTTAAAGTCTTATTAAACTGATTTTTAGTGCTTATGTTTTAGAGCTCATTGGTTTTAAAGGAGCAAAAGTACTTGTTTGCACATGGTTGTGTCCCATTTTGTAAAGAAGGTGCCCAATGTTTGTGACAAAACCACTTCTTCATTTCTTCTGTTTGTTTAGTTAGTCTTCCTGTCTCAGCAACAAACCTGTCCATTTTTAACTTTTGCAGTTTCGTTGGGAAACAATGGATTTGGCAACCACGACCTCAAACTGTAATATCAGAGCTGTGGTGGCTTGGGGTCGCTGAGGTCGGACCAGTGTCAGGGAGACATTGGAACTACAGAATGTTTGAGATCCGCCCCTGGATCATGTATTGGCTATGGCATCCAAGCAGCTCACTCTTATTGGGTGGATGAACATACTGGAGTTCTGAGGATGGGACTGTGGCACTGCTGCTTGTTACCTATTGAGATAAAAGAAACAAGGCCTGAAGTGATAGTAAACTGTTGATTGAAGGTGAGAATATGTAGTCTAGATTTCTTTGCAGCATCTACAGCTGATCATGCTTCTGAAGCACAAACCTGAGACACTGTGGTCCATCTGAAACTGGGGCAGCACATACAGCACAGGCAATTATTCATCATTTTAAACAGCTTAAAGTAACTCATAAATCTTCCCCTCTGCCTATGTTTAGATTCGTGAAGGTTTAATCCTTTAAACTCTAGGCTTATTCTTCATATTAACCCATTCGTGTCCAACAAGTACAGTGGAGCCACAGAACTACAGCACTGTGCAGAGCCACTCATCTCTTCATGTTTTGCTTCCAGACATTCTTGTATTTTAATGAGTTGTTGAGGAGCAGTTCTCCAGATCTTCCTGAAGGACAGTGTTGTTGTCTCTCATGTTCAGTCCAGTCTCTGTACCTGAGCAGTTTGATAGTTCTGTGTTGGTTAATCCACACAGTGATCTACGTCTGAACCTTCAAGCAGAACAAAGCGTCTAACTTAAGACATGAAGCAGTGAAGAACCAGGTACAGATGATTCCAGATGATCAGGTCATCGTTTACTGCTAAACGCTGAGTGGAACCCCTTTATCTAGAACTTTGTACCTTTAGGCACTTTGCAGCCTGGAGCGCTAAAACATTTGTCCATTTAATCCACTCACTATGATAAAAAGAAGAGTATGAGAGGCATAAAATAGTCATTTATGATTCCCTAATAAAATGTGAAGAAATGAGGGTTGACTCAAAACCTTTGCACGTTATTGTACTTCTGGTCTGAAGTGATTTTTTTAGTTTTACTTTATATGGACTATGATTACCCTTTTGATTTAATTATTTTTTGCATAAAAATTTTTTTTTTCCTGTCACTTTCTTCAAAACCAGTTCCACACGTCCAAAAGACGTTTTATTTGATAAGTTAAATGATAATAAAAATCTTCAGAACATGTGATTTGACTGATTAGAGCTCTGAAAAAAATGTGCCACAAGAACTAAAGTTTTATTTATTAACAGTTATCAACTGTTTAATTCTCACATTTTAAGATTAGTAATTTCTCATGGGTCATGGAATTTCTGGAATATCATGTAAGTTAAAAAGTTTGTTCCATACATTGAAAGTCAGGTGATTTATCGTTTCTGGGCTCATGGAACCAGAGGGAATTCCGTTTAAACGTTAGTTGGTTTATCAAATTGTACAATTTTCCTTTTTCATTAAAATCTGTCTGCAGAACCACAGAGCACAACAGCAGGACAGGACAGTGGTGTCCATCAGCAACACTGTCTTGGTCTTAGTGACTCATAATCATCATTCTAGACCATTAGTTCCCGATAAATTTGTGTATTAAAGCAACTCTCGTGTCAAAAACACTTTGGCTGACTTGGTTAACAGTAAATTTTAAGCTCTAGACCAAAACAAACTGTAGTGTTTTTGAACATAAAGACATTCTCAGACCAAATGCAGCTTGTGTGTCCTGATTGGACAGTGAGAAATTGCTGGAACTTCATCGATTAATGCAGTAAAGCCATTGGTCTATTTGTTTATTCAGTGCTATTCAGTTATTACTTTAAATGAATCAGGAGCTTCTATAAACTAGTTACTGCTATAAATGACCCAGTAACTGTTATGAATTACTCATTTCCTTCTATAAATTACTTTATAATTTATAGCAGGAAATTAGCATAATGTAACAAAGTAAAAAGTAAATAAAGTAATTTTAAAATCTCAGCAACCACTATAATTTGTTCAGTAGCCATTATAAATTACTCAGCAACTATTCACTTCTCAGTAACCATTATGAAGTACTTACCGCTAAAAATTACTCAGTAACTCTTTTTTTGAGTAAATATAAATTACTCAGTATTTATTTTTCAGTAAATTAAATTACTCAGTAACTATTTATTTTTCAGTAACTATTCTAAATTACTCAGTAACTAGTACAGCAAACTTAGTGATTATTAATAACTGAGTAAGTTGTATTCATCACCCATAACCTGCTGTAAATGAATCAGTAACTAATTTAAAATCTCAGTTGAAAGTTACTGCTCTGATTTCCTCAGTTACCATTAGAAATGAATTATAACAATAAAAAGTGACTAAGCAAGTATTAATTTCTCAGTAGCTATTATATAATTGCTCACTAACTATTAGAGTACACTTAGTGAATATGAATAATTACTCAGTATTATAAAAATGTGAATATTCTTAGTAACTACCATAAATTACTCAGTAACTATTATTAATTACTCAGTAATTATAATAACTTACGCAGTAGTGCTATTAATGACCTGTAATGAGTAAGCTGAGTAGTGCTAGTGAGGGACACACCTACAGGTAGTTTGTAGAGTTTACTTCAGTTCAGTTCTGGTTGGTCGGTGGAGTACAGGTGCAGCTTTACCTGCTGATAGGTGTGTTTTTTGAAAGCTCTGTCTCTGACCCTCCCTCAACCTTCCGGGTGAGTTTGAATAAGTCCTTCACACCCCCACAACCCCCCACCCCCACCCGCTGGGTTTGGTTCTCCCTCTAGCTGATTGCCCTTTGACCCCACAAGCATTCCGTATGTCGGCTGTGAGGTGACGTGAGGAATTCCTCTGAAGTCTGTTTAATGGGCTCTCTCTCTCTCTCTCTCTCTCTCTCTCTCTCTCTCTCTCTGTCTCTCTCTCTCTCTCTCTCTCTGCTCTCTCTCTCTCTCTCTCTCTCTCTCTCTCTCTCTCTCTCTCTCTCTCTCTCTCTCTTCCCATGGGAAGAGTTTGGTTAAAATGTCTCCAAGAGTTTTCACAGAAGTTACCTTCAGTCTTCACCTCCACATTTATAGGTGGTTTCATTCTTCTCAAAGTTTAACCCCTTCACGCCCATAAAATAACCCCCTGCACTTAGAGCTCAGTCCATATAAAGCACCAACTGTCTATTTATCTCTCTCTGTCTGTCATCTATCATCTATCTATCTATCTGCCTCCTGCCCTGCCTATATATCTGGCTGTCCCTCTTTCTCTCTGTCTGCCTTTCACTCCCTTTCTTCCTGTCTGTCTGTTTTTCTCTCTATCTCAGTCCGTTTCAGTCTAACTTTTGATGGTGTTATGTTCCACATAGTTTGTAGTCTCGATTTTGATTGATTCATTGGTTGATTTTTGATATTTAGTGTTGAACTATCTTGATTCTTTGATGGTTGATGATGGTTTGGAGTGATGAACTGTGAAGAGTGTAGACCTACACCTAAAGACCCTTCTTGTTTGGAAAATAGGAAATGTTCTTTAGATGGTTGTCCGGACTGTGAGATGTTTTCGGTCACGTTTGGATTGTGAAACCTTTGCACACCCCCCTCTGGTGCCACCCACCCGACTGGAATGTGGGGCATGTGCTCAGTAGCCCCCGATTCTGAGAAGAAGAAGAAGAAGAAGCTCTGAGTACTGGAGGTGGTTTCACGAATTTAAGCTAGAAGGCAGAGGGGTGTCAGAGAAGTTCGAGTTTATTTCCCACCCACATCATCATCTGCTGCACAAATGCTCAGCACCTGATCCCCCACACCCAGAGTGTCAGACAGTCAAGTTTTCAACCTATGAAGACTCATAACCAGCTCCTGTTTAAGAAGAGCGGCTGAGAGCAACAAGTTCTGGGCTTTGTGTTCAACAAGTGCAAACGATTGTTTTAGTTTTTGTTTCTTGTTTATATTTTTTGCAAACAAAATTCAATATCATGAATCAGCAGAAGAAGCTTCCAACAAGAAAACTGCTGAGCGTTTAAAGTCTGTTTTTAATCGGTTAAGTTACATTATAGACTACCTGTCTGTCTATTCTGTCTCTCTTTTATGTTCTCTCTGTACCTTTTGGTGATGAAATATTCACATATTTTGTAGTTTGATGTAAATTTGGATTCTGAAATTTAAAATCTGGATTCTGAATTTAAAATCCAGATTCTGATATTTAAAATCTGGATTCTGACATTTAAATCCAGATTCTGGGTACACCAAATCTGGATTCTGACATTTGAATCTGGATTCTGATATGTAAAACCTGTAATTTTGTCTCATTTTTAAATGTAAAATATTCAGTTCAAATTTAAGTAAATATTCATGTCTTCTTAAAAATGAAGGTTGGTCAATGGAAAACTTTCCAAAAAAGCGCATGTGAGTTGGTGATCTTTCTGAAGTTCTTATTTATAAAAACGACTTAATCCAGGGTTTTAGATTAGCGTCCCAGGTTCTTTATGGCTTCACTCCAAGCAGCCTTCATTTTAGACATTTCGGAGTCTTTCTCGGCATATGTTGTATGAAGTGAGAGAGGTGTTCTCCATTGTGGAGATCTTTTTGTGAAGAGCTTTTCTGATCTTTAGCTTGGAAGCAATTGTCGGAGGTCACCAACAGGGTCCCACAGATCCAGCAGCAGAGTTCACCTTTGACGTCTTTAGGTAGGGACCCGTCTGCTGTTCGAGATGAAGGAGAAGAAGCTAGTGGAGTTATGGTGTGGCGGGGGTAGGGTGGAGAGAGGTCAAAGGGCAGAGGAAGAAAGGAGGAACATTTTTGGAGGAAGGGAACTGGTGGGGGGATGAGAGGAGAGGGAAACAGAAAGGGCTAAACCTGCCCAAAACTGAAAGATCTCTTTCACTCCTTCATTCGTTCTCTACACATGCTGGACTGATAAGAGCAGGAGAAACTGGAGGTCAGAGAATTCCATCTGTCCATTCACAAGAATCCAGTGTCCCTCCGAGGAAAGAGGACATGAAGATAATCTCCTTCATTCTTCAGTCAACACTGCAGGAAATTCATGCAAATGTTCTCTTATTGTTCTCTTAAAACCAGACTGAGAACCAGATTGGTGAACTTTTTAACACCCAATAAGAACATCGGGGCTATATTTTAGACTTGTTTGGTTGTGAATTTGGCAGATATAAATATATCCAACTGTATTTATGAGCTTTATTATTATTATTATTATTATTAATAAATATATTTTAGTTTTTATTATATATTATTTTTTTATTATTATATATTCTATTTTTTATTTTATTTCCTGTTTTGATAATTACTACAAAACTACATGTTCATTTTTGGACCTTTGTGGAATTTGTTCTGTGTATGAAATTTTGACACTAATTAAAAAATGGAGATATGATTTTATCCCAGCAGTAACAACACTACTAACAATAACCGGCAGGACCTCATTTTTAAATAAAGGCTGTTTAATTGGTGGCAATTCGTTTAAATGAATTTATTTTATTAAAATATGATCTCTCTGCTTTTCAGGAAAAAAATGACTGAGTTTCAGTCCCTCTGTGAGTTTGGGAATAAATGAGATGAAAGATGAAAAATGATTTTTTCAGAAAGGTTTGGTCTAAAATGTTAATTTTGGTTTCATTTGAAACAGATTGTGTTAAAGTGATTAAAGAGATATTGCGTCTGTAGAGGTGAATAATTGTTTTTTATGAAGACTGTAAAGATACTCTGACCTCATGTGATATCCTGCATTAAAATCCAACATAAGAATTTCATAAATAATGGACAGTTACTTTAGTTTCCTGCCTGCTGCAAAAAAAATTCATTTCTTAATGTTTTCCTTCATTGTTAAACTTGAAACTCATTCTGGAAAGTCCGTCAGAATAGAAATCAAATTTTTTTTTACTAAAAGAAAGGCATAAACAATCTTTCCTGTTAATTAGAATGGATCATTTAAGCAGAACTCTTTTTTTATTTTTATCTTTCATTAGTAACAAAAGCATTACCTTAATAAGGCTATTTTTTGAAGTGTGAATTTAAATCAATGACCAAAAACATCTTTTAACATCTTTAAACGACTCTGAATAAATGTAGCAGCAACAGAGGTTTGAAACTTAGATTTGTATCCTAATGGTAAGGAAATGTGAATATTCTGTTGTTTTAGGTTTTTAGAATTATCGGTTCTGTTCTGTCAAGATTCATAATTTCTATTTAGTTCAAAACTGAGACGGGAAGGTTTTTGGCTTTTTGTTTTTGTTTCGTTTCTGAAGTTTATAAAGTTCCTTTTGAGGAAAAATTAATTCAGATTTAAAACTTTAGATGTATCAGAAAAATCTATTGCAGAGGAAAATAATTCAAAATGATTGTGTTTCTAAAAACACAAACTTAGCTTAACTATCTATCTATCTATCTATCTATCTATCTATCTATCTATCTATCTATCGTTCTGTCTGTCTGTCTGTCTGTGTACTATTCTGTATCACTTTAGTAGACATAAATTGTTCCACATATTTTTTTACAAATACTTTCTTTACATTTAGATTTTTTGTTATTTTGTGCTGTTTACTTTCATTCCATCTGAAATGTAACTGTTTATCACACTTACTGTTTAAGTCATTACCTGACTGATTACAGTGATGTTTAAATCAGTGCACTTTAGAGGATGTTTTTAGGTTTTATATGATTTTTGAGGTCAAGGTTCATTTCAGTTTTGTAGATTTTATGTGTTGAAGTGTCTCAGTTCTGCTGTAATTCTACACCACGCAGGCTGGAGTGGCTCAGAAAGAAGCCTCGCTTCAAAACAAAAACCGAAATGAGGGAAGAGCAGCCTGTCCTCCAACAGAACCGATGCAGAGCTTTAACCCAGCACCGAATATCAAGCACAAGTTACATTTAAAGCCTTTATTAACACAGAGTTAAAGGTGAAAACAAATCCTCTAGAACTAGTTTAGATCAGAACATGCATAAAGAGGGAAGGAAAAAGAGAGTGGGAAAGAAAATTACTAATGAGAGAATGTAAGAAGAAAGGTGAAAATGTGAGTGATAGAGGGAGAGAAAAACAGAAAAAGGAAAAGGAGAGAGGGAAGGAGATAGAAAGAGAGAGAGCATCCCTTTTCTTTCACTGCACTCCTTTCTATTCATGCTCTGGTCTCAACATCAAACACCCAGTTCAGCTGCAGAGTCAGATCTCATCAGATTGAGGAAGAGAACGAGGGATGGTAGGATAGAGGGATGGAGGGATGGAAGGATATGGGGCCACGGGCCCTTTCCCACCGGACAATACCATTATTTCAGCTCCCTTGGCCAGGAATGCCAGATTTCACAGCCCACTACCCTCCTCCAGATGTCAATCAGAGCACCATGAGGCCATCAGGCACCTCCCTGCGCCCACCCCCTCTGGGTCGGCCCACCCTGAAGCCCCAGGACCCCCCACTCAAGTGGACAAGACCCATCGTCCAATATGTGATACGTGTTCCCTCTGCCAGTACAGAAACAAGGACCATCACCAGGCAATGACGAATGAGGAGTGGAGTCAGGGCTGGCCCATAAATTGCATGCATATGGATATAGGTACACACACACGCGTGCGCACACGCACGCACACACACACCCATCTATATATATATATATATATATATATATATATATATATATATATATAGAGAGAGAGAGAGAGAGAGAGAGAGAGAGAGATGTGTGTTTGTGATAGATAGATAGATAGATAGATAGATAGATAGATGGAATTAATTTCTTGTCAGGGACCACAAACATTAGCTTTGAAAGTATTTATTTATATTTATTATTAACGTATTTCTATTTTTCATGGATTAAATATTCTTAGTATAGTAAGTAAGTATAAGAAAAATAATATCTAAGCAAACACTTTTTAAACTAATGTCTGTGGTGCCCAACCTCTACTAAATTGTATTTATTCTGTATTTATTATCATAATTTCTCAGTTTAACAAAGTAAGATAAGAAATTAATCTTTAACAATAATATCTTTAAAAACTCTCCTGAACAGTAGGCTTTTGCGAAAACACGCCTCAGCATGTTTACAACAACAACAACAACAACAATAACAATAATAATAACAATAATAATTATAATAATAATAATAATAATAATAGTAGTAGTATTAGTAGTAACATGCAGAGCAGCCTGAGCCGAGACTTTGTGAATGAAAACAACAAAACAGTTTGTCGTTCAATTAAACTTCTCCGCGGCAACGTCACTCCGCGAAGCCAACGAATCGGACCAATCGCGTGTCGACTCGCGCAAGGAGTGTCCAATCGGAGTGGCGCATGTAAATGAGCGTTCCGCTCTCGGAGTTTTCTGGATTGAGACGGCCGCGTTCGATTGGGTCGCGACATCGCGCCTCCCGTGCTGCGATTGGCTGGCCTTTCGCGTTCACAAGCCAATCACGGCGCGGAAGAGGCGTGGCTTCGCGAGCTGTAGAACGGCGGACTGTTTGTGCTTGGGGCCAATCGCGGCGCGGGAGGGGCGGGGCTTGTGCGGTGGACGTGGAGGGGGGGACAGCGTGCTTCGGCTGGAGCTGAATGTCAACTAGTCAAAGATGGAGTCTTAAACGCTGGAGCGAGGCCGCGGTTTACTGATTTATTTATTGATTTGCTTACAAATCAGGTGTGGATTGTTTTCTCCACGTTTGAGGAAATTCACTCTTTAACGTGCGCGCGCTTGAGGGACAAAAAATGAGCAAGCGGAGGCTTTCCACCTCAACTTTTTCTCCTTCTCTATTTCCACCCCCTCCTATTCCCTCCCACTTTAACCCTCCCCCTCTCTCTCTCTTTTTTGATTCTTTCTTCATTTTTTTCCTTGACAGGGTGCCTTTGGCTGCAGGTCTCTTTCATGAACATTTTAAAGGCTTATTTTTGGACCGTTGGAGAAGTTGTGGATGGATAGCTAGCTAGATAGATAGATAGATAGATGGATGGATGGATGGATGGATGAATGCATGCATAAGAAAAAAATGGACACGTTTTAATGAAAGGAGAAACGTCTCGTGCAGAGGAGGCACATTTCTAATGGGACCACGCTTCGACACGACTGGGTACGAAGAAATGCTCCGAAAACCTTCATGTGCAAGACTGTCATTGAACGACCACTTAGCCTCAGCTAGCAGCTCTGGACACACACACACACACTCAGACACACTCAGACACACCGATTAAACTCAACGTGCATTTGTGCAACAAGAAAACAATCAGCATGTGGAGAGAATTGGGATCTGTCTCCCTGCTCTGGGCTCGATCTCCAAACATGTCGCCTCTTCCCCTGGAAGCAGAGGGCAGCAGCCCGAGCTGGAGCTAAAGGCTCTCCGTGCTTTTTTCCCTCTTTTTTTCTTTGCTTTTTTCTTTCTTTCTTTCTTTTTTTTTTTTTTTTGAGCAGGAGATATTTTGTTGCTAATGTTTATTCGCTTTAAAGAGATGAAAGTCTCGCTGGCGGCTTCAAAGGCTCCCGGGCGCGTGCGTTTCGTTCCTTTTTAGAACGTCGAACGGTTTGTTTTGCTGCACGTGCGCGGACGTGCTGCTCCTCATTTCGTGCTGCAAACGTTTAGCCCAACTTTTACCATTTGAACCTGATCCTGCAGCTGATTCGGATTTTTTAACACCACTTTTATATAAATTGACACCTTTTTGGGGGGGAAAAAAGTCACTCAATCCTACAGGTTGCAGTGTCTCGTCTAGAACAAGATCTGTTGTCTGTGTTTTGTTCTAATGTTGAACAAGTGTGCTTTGTTGTTGTTTTTTTTATTTTTATTGTTTATTGTTTTTGCCACTAAATGTCTCTTAGCACCACTGGGCTCCAGCAAGGCAGAAGAGGAACAGTATGTTCGAGCCTGACAGAGGATGTGAAAGTTGTCTTGCCACTCACTTTGGAAAGACTGTGGCAATGCCTGCATATTTTGAAGCTTAAAAGGCAGTAAAAGTGTTTTTAGAAAAAAAACTGGAGCTTTTTCTAACATGCATGTGTTGCCCCTGGTTTCCAAAGTGTTTCATGTTTGTGTTTTCTAAAGGTGAATTTGGAAAATTGATTTTTCAATAATGTTGATCCATTTTAGTGGAATATGCGCTGATGCTGTGCCACAGTGCTGGACACCCAAATATGTATCCAGTTCTAAGTGACTTCTTAAAGTCCCAGTGATTAAATTCAGCTCAGGAATCTGTATGTGCCCAGTTGATTGGTTAGGGCCCGATAAACGTGACAAGATGGAGGAAAAGGATTGGCTGGAGAAATGGTGTCAGAGCATGCCGATGTTGACCGTGTTTTTTGTCCATTGCCCTTTTTCTGTTGTACTACTGTGAGCGTTCAGAAGAGCAGTGCAATATTAAAAGGGCATTGGCTGGAAGATCAGAGACCTCCGCTTCTTGCTATTGCCGTAACCCCTCACCTCTCAGCAGATATGACATGCTTGAACATGTGGAAGTACAGTGGGTGCTAAGGGCACCTGTCAGGCCAAGGACTCTGAAATGTTCTGTTCTCTTTCTGCACTGTTTTACTGTATGTTCTGGGTTCAAAGGTTGCAGGGACTTGTTTTTAAACCTCACTTCTGATTTACGCTGCAACACTTCCAGACTTCTCGGGGAACGTATCATGGATGTTTTTTGTTAAATTGATGCTCTTGTATATGAAGAAAGCAAGCTCTATGCCAAATTTAGAAAAGAAAAGGATTTTAAAAAATGGTTGTAGGTAAAATTGTAAAAAAAAATGTCTGGTTGACACAGCTGTCTGAATGCAAAAAAATGTAGCTGAAGGACTATTTTTATACCATTTGTTCCAAATCTTTACATTTTAGCTCTAAAACCCAACCTTGCTTGAGGTGGCTGTACGAGGACGGATCAGGGACAGTAGCTGCAGTGTTACTTTAACACGTTGAATCTGATCCAAATAATATTTGTTTACTTTGATTTAACTTGTCCTTCTTTAACCATGTCGAGATGAGCTGCTGTCAGCTTGTGTCCTCTTTGGCCACAGAAGATGACTGTCCCTGTGTCCACATGCTGATTTGCTGAGGTCAGCTGCTCTGACGATGTTGCACTACTGTAACATCCATTCTAGCAGTGCAATAGTATTGTCATAGCATTTAGCCTCCGCCTGCTCTCAGCTTACGGGGGCCAAAGGCAGATCACACGCTTTAAACAGGCGACTGCTTGGGTTTGTCGACTGGTGTTTCCCTGTTAGTGTCGATAAAACCTGAAAAATATCCTGCAAATATCCCATCTCCAATAAAAAACCAAGAATTAATTTATTCTGCTTTTCACTGAATCTGAACTTCATATTGTGTGTTTTATAAAGCATGGAGCAACGAAATGCCCTTATTGATTTTAATAAAATCTCTTTACATTGGAAGTAAAGGTTTTTGTTTTCTTCTAAAGTTAGTTCCCATTTTAAAGATGGCGACCTGTTCAGGTTTTAGATGAGAATTAATACTTTTAAAGAGCTTGAGTGCTGTTGAAAGACCTGAAAATTTTCTAGTTTCTTCTTTTAAAATGGCACAAAAAGAAACCCTGCGCAGTTTTGTAAGTCTTATATACAAAGCAGAAACATACTTTTTCCTTAATTGTATTTCACAGCATTATTTTTATATCCTCTTCTTCGATTTTCTAATAAACCACAAAGTATTTTTGTGCAGCACCAGTGCCAGTTTGGATGAGTGTGTAATCTGAAGGACTGAATTAGTTTGATGAAACGAATAAAAGTGTTAGTGCAGCTCTTTTTCTAGGATATTTTCAGAATCAGGCTGTTTCCATTTAAGATGTACAAGCAGTTTCTCTAGGTGCAAAATCAGCAGAAATGATTATAAATTATTCCAATTATAATAGTAAAAATATTCTATAAGGTCTCGATTTTCTATTAAATGTTTCACAGATGTTGGGATTTTTCTATTTTGCTATAAGATGCCCTTTGCGTTGTGATCAGAATTGCATGACTGAACTGAGAGGCTCCAACATGAGTTAATAAATAAATAATCTCTGCACAATCTTCTGAATATTTTTCCGGCTCTGGTGAAGTTGCAGTTTTGGAGATCTAACCTCTAAATAGATCATGGGGGAAGTAAGAAAAAGATCAGAGCTGGGGACTCATGAGGGTTCATGCGTTGTGTTTTCTCCGTCTGTTGTGTCATGTCATCACGGCTGTCGTTTGTAGGTAAAAGTGAGAACAGCGAGGGCGAAATAGAGGTGCATAGGGTGGGTATGTTGCAGGTCAGCCCCTGGTGGGGGTGGGGGGGGGGGTGTTTTCAGAGGAATGTGGGGAGGCAAGTCCAGTTGTGTGAAGGGATGGGGGAGGGAGGGTCAGGACAGGGGCCCATGACTGCTAAATGCCTCTCTGCATCGCTGACTGCCTGAATCCACTCGACACTACAACACAAAGCTCTGAAGTATTTGTGTGTCAAAGTGCTGGAGGGCCGCTGAGTTAATGCTGAGTCTAAAAAGGTGTCCCAAGTCTGTACATGCCCCAAACCACATCTGTGGCACTTGTTCAGATCCAAACTTTCAGGTGAGACGGACATTGATGAGGACACTTGTTTGCCAGCATCCTTTTAGCCATCATTGTTAAGCTTAGACTTTGTCACCCAGCTCCTGTTCACTGATTGCTTGATGTGAAAAAGTTACGCAAGACCACTGAAACCCAATCTGGACATTTTGTTTTCCCTCCCCATATAATCTGATTATTTACAGCATGGGATGGGACGGGATGGGATTTTTCGGCGTGGTCGTGGAATATGTGTCGGGTTAAATGTTAACCCTGCTTATCTATAGGGCCGAGAGGGAGGGCAGCACCCTCAGCCACTTTGGCAAAGAATGCAGCTTGTTGGGGCGTGTTTGAAATGGCTGCTGGGAAATTGTGGAATGTGAGGAATGGATGATGAAGATGATGAGTGTCTGCAGAAGCGTTGAGCAGGACGAACCACTCAGACACCTTCTCGTGGGCTAACCCAGAGTCCTAGATCACCTCTGCAAACAAAAAATGAACAAAAAAGATGTCTTTCGTCATGTTATGTTAAAATGCACTTAAACACTGCTGGGTCCCAGACCCGGAGCGAAACCAAGCATAGAATGAAAGCCATTTCCAAGGTTTCTTCAATCAGACTGGGCTTAGCCCATGTCTGGGAGACCAACCAGTCACATAGTCGGAACCTTTCTTCAAAAGAGAACAAAGTAGGACAAAATGACTTTGCAGAAGAGCACAAATAGTCTACAACAGTTTCTATTAGCACGTGAAATTAGAAATTAAGTTCAAGCTTTATCATATTCAGTTGAGGAAAATGGGTTTGTTGTTGGAGGAATCTGTTTTGGAGCTGGAGTTTGAGGGTCATTTTCCTGGGAGACCTATTGCAGTTCAGAGATGAATAACGTTCAGTCTAAGGTTAATTAACGAGCTGCTTGTGCATCACAGCAGAAAGTCATTTTAGAGTAAATTAAAAGGCTGACGTCGTTCAAACTGGGCCCGGACTGCAGGCCTGGGCATTTTAAATGAGATTGGGTTTATCCTGTTCCCTGTTTACACGTCTGCAAATCCAAAATGAGATAATAAACCTTCCTGGGTGAATGTGTGGAGATTATAAACGCCCATAATATCAGGAGCTGCTTTATTAAAGCAGACGAGCTAGCGGAGGGATACAGAGCGCCAATTACAGGCTCAGAAAACAACAGCCCGAATAGAAGGCCGTTACACTGTATTCCAGGTTGAGGCTTTTAATGAGTGACGTCATAAAACGCTCATAAATTGATCAGATTCATACACTGCTGCACGTGAGGCCTACTGGGTCACGAATCTACGGACCTCCTCGCGGGCCTGTGTGGATGCTCAGTTCGGCGACAAATGATACACCAGAAAAACCCGGAAATGAACAGATATGTGTGCGAATACGTGTGATTTTTATTTCATGCATAAACAGATGCGTATTTTCTGTGCAGTTTGGGAAGATGTTATGACGAAACCGGTGTAGTTGAATCCCATTTATCGCAGGACATGTTTCCGCGCGGACGGGAGGCGCCGAGAACGCGGAGTTTGGCGACACCTGGCGGCCGCAGCGCGTCACTGCAGTTCGCTTCACACAACTTCTGTCAGTGGATATTAAGGTTTGTACATTTCTTTTTTCTCTTCTTTCTCATTTCTCTAACATTCAGCCATTATCAGTCGTGCTTGACAAACCTTATTATAATTTTCTTCACATCCGTGATGAAATTAAATTCTATTAAGTGAGAATCTCTTTAACGTACATGACCATGAAATGGGAAAATATAAACATAGAACTCACTAAAGATATTAAATCCAAACAAAAAAAAAAAGCTTCATTACATTTGAAGACTTTAATTCATTATAAACACAAATACTGCAAAATAAAATGTATCAAATTGTATCAAATGTTGGTTTAACAGGAAGCCAGTGAGAAACAATTTGTAAGAAATAAAACAAAGAAAGTTACACACTTTAATAACAGCAAACCCCTGACTGTGTCTGACTGGCTTCCATCTCTAAGAAAGGCACAACAGCTAAGAATGCAAAAGGTGAGGAAACTGGTTCGGTGGGTCTCAAAGCACACAAAAGCAAAAATGCAAACTTAATCTTGTCACTGCTAGGTTATAAGAAACTTCGAGAAATATAGTATATATTAAACAAAATGAGCAAATATGGAGGACATAATCTAATTTATCGCCAATAAACAATAAAATCTGCCAGGCAGGGGGATTCCAGGACTAAAAATGGTGAAATTACACAAGATCTGCACTCCTTGCAGGAACATCATCCTGAAGAACTTCTTGTTTTCACCAATCAATGATCTCCAGACTCCACCTACTTAATTTTTTCAGGTGTTAAACTGTGTGCAGCACCACTCTGGGTGCATCAGGAGTAGCACTACTCAGGCTTTTTACACTCGGAGAGCAGTGATGGGGACAGTACCTTGCTCAAGGGTACCTCAGGGTAACCTGTTGGTCTGGGAATCGAACCCCCGGCCTTCCGATCCTGGGGCCTCGTCCCTTGGCTAGACACTAGACCACCACTGCCCCAGTATATGGCTGTAGTTTATATCCAGTATATAGACTCTTACCACATTTGCCATTTTAATTTAATATATTCAATATTTCTCAAAGTCTCAAAGTCAGGAGCGCCTAATAAACTGATAATGACAATTGAGGATGAGCCGTCTCCCTCCATCAGCAAGACATTTAACCAGTTAAGCCCTTATTGACGCTGTAACCCTTTAAAAGAGGGTGTTTTTATAATGTATGACACTTAAATTCACACTTGGGTGGAAGATGACTATGATTAAATAGTCATGAATACAATAATGTCTGTTTTGGAACTGAATTAATTAGTTAATTAAGTGTACACTTCACTGTATTAAACACACGGAATTACAAAAAAAAAAAAAATCAAAAGCACAAGCAGAAAAGATGCGGTCACATTTCCTAAAGCCATCAAAGGGAAAGTTTAGCCAGTTATCCTGTTGATTCTGTCTCAAAGCAGCCGATTACAACATCGTACAATATCGTTTTTTTAAATAAAGCATTCCTCCAATGCAGGGTAAGACGCGAAAAGCTGTTATTGGTTCAGTGTCCAGGCCTGAGCTGTGAATAAAGCAGACCGTTGTGATCAGTTCTTCAAAAGTTCAGCGGCTGAGACACAAAGACGTTCAGGGTGGTGCTTCTTGGTGTTCATTTCTTCACAGCGGTGGTGAACAGAACCAGGTGTCTTCAGCACACATCTGGCCAGTTTATTTCCACCAGTGAAGCTACACGGGTCTTCTGTGCGTTTCTAGTGGAGGGTGATGATGCTTAAATAGTCAAACTAAATCAGTTTTCTGTGGTGCTCCACAACAAATCCCTCCATCATGACTGAGTTTAGAGCAAAATTGTCTCCAAACTCGGATAAAACAATTTCTCAGGCATCAGGCAGCGTCTTCACCACTGTCTGTGAGGGACAGATCTCTGGTTCCATTCACCAACACTGTGAGCTCAGTAAGTTTTTTGGTTTTTTTTTGTTTTTACACTTTAACATTTTTTTTGGGCAGAAGTTTTAAAAGTAGGTAGTAGATAGAGTTTCTCCTCTTTAAGAACAAAAAGAAAAGATCTACAGACACATAAAAGAAACCCCACACATATACACCTGCTTCTCTCACTCTCTCTCTCACTCTCTCTCACACTCTCTCTCATGTCTTCATCTTTATGGCTGTGCTGTCCTGTGCGCAGTTATCCAGCCCACATTTTTCACCCTCACACTGACAGTCCCTCTGTTCAGAAAAATGAAAGAAAAAATGAATAAGAGGTTTGAATATGATTATTATTATTACTCAAAATGTATTATTATTAGATTATTATTTGAAATGTAACTACAAGGTATTGTAACTTTAGCGAGAGATATTATACAGTAATCAGTATTTTCAGCGAGGGAAGGCTCACCGTGAGCGGTGCGATCCCGAGGATGCGATTGGCTGACAGATCGACAGGTGTGGGCAGCTCCCAGGAGTGTGGTGGACTTACAGCCAACTCATGGGGCATCTGGAGGAAAGGGATAATAAAGTTAGGATTACAGTCTTTAAGAAACTAAGATTACAGTCATGGCGATATTTGGGCGCCCTTGTTCAAATGACATGTTTATGTTCTCTACCTCCTCTACAGAGAACAACCTTTTAATGTACATTTAACACACTGGGCCGAATCAAAGCTTCACATCATGGCACATTTTTGCCCTTTTACTGTGCGTAACAATGTCACGTTAACATGTGTCTTCTGTAGATATTTATTTTCAACGAGTGAACGTGTAACGTCATCAGGCGTGTCCAGACTTTTGCATATCTCAGAATTTTTCTAAACAGAAAGATGTGAAATATATTTGGTGTATGTATGTATGAGAGCTACATTTAAACACAAATAAAGTACATTCTAGCACTAGCTAAAACAGCAGCAGTTTCTTCTTATTATTATTAGTAGTATTGTTATTATTATTATTATTATTTTTATTATTATTAGTGTAGTATGCTACAATATTATAATAAAGGTTATTTGTAGCTGTATTTGGAATTCAGTAGTAATAATAATACTAAATAAATATAACTAAATAACACTAGTAATAAAGTACCAGTAGTAGTGATGGTAGTAAAGGTTGTCATGGTAACATATTCAGGTATCATTAGCAGTATCAGCAGCGTTAGTGTTATATTGTGTGAAGTTTTATATTTTTATTATTAGCAGTTATATACGGCAGCATATTACTATTATGAGTAGAAGTAGCAACATTAGTATGCTATGTTTGATTATTAAAATTATTATTATTGACAGTAGTACTAGTGGTATTGTTACCAGGATGGAGGGAGCTCTGAAGAGGTAGGTGAGGGGATAGTGCAGTAAGTTGAGGCAGGACGCAGCGTACAGGTCAGCGTAACGCAACAGCTGACTGGCGAACAGTGTTTTGGTGGAACCACAGCGCAGCATACTCCCCATTTTTCCATAACACAGATCCACATTGTAGGTCATATTCTGCAGTTACACACAAATACACACACACACACACACACACACACACACACGAAACCAGTAAAAAAGGGATCAATTCACAGGCAAAACCTTCAGGTTATACTGGCCTAATCTACTATATTAAAAGTATGCATTACAGTTACTAACAATGACTTTGCTGAATGAATCTGCTTTGCCATTCAGTGTAGAAGAACTTACCTTCATCTTGCTGTGGATGAAAGCAACATCTGGACCACTCATGTTCCCACTGTCAAAATGCCTGCAGGAGTAACATGTTGGGTTTGTTACACTCTGCCGACCCCTGCTGGTCGGTTAATGTATTGCAACAACATCTGTTATTGAGACAAGTGTTCTTAAATGCAAAAACAAAACTCGTGCTCACTTATGCAGCTCCGCCATGTAAATATCAAGCTGCCTCAGCTCCTCAAACATGCCTGCATACAGATGTACAAGGTTATTGTTCACCATGGCTTCCTAGTTTACTTTTAAATGACTTGTATCATCTCTTTAGACACCCCCTGCTCGCACTTCCATACTCTGATCACTTTATCAGAAACACCTACTTCCACACACTGATCACTTTATTAGTTGTCTCCTAACAGCATCGTTAGTCGGAGTGAAGCTCTATGTAATACTCACTGTATTTTTCCTTCCACACCTGAAGCTCTTTGGCAAGTTCAGGCACCACAAGGAAGGTTTTCCAGCCCTGACGCTTCTTAGACTTGAGAATGTCCCCGAATATGTGGTCTCCAACATAGAGGATCTCCTTGCCCCTCACATCCAGCAGGTCACAGATGAGATCTGACGAACCTGAGACAGAGAACAGGATCGATATGGGAAAAAAACTGGAAAGGCAAAGGCCCTTTGTATATTTACAGACATGGCTAATCTGAACTTGTCCTCCAGAGATATCCAACCCTCCCAGCTTGAAAGTGCTGGTCTGCACATTTCTCCGAGACACACCTGCCCACTTTATCAACCTCTTTCCATTCCTTGTGAAAAGAAACAGGTGATGAGTCTTTTATACCTCCAGAGTAGACGGTTCCATGCTGTAGGTCTCCGGTGTAAGTTCCTATCCTCACCTTCCCCGTGTTCTGGGAGAAGACATGCAGTGCTGTTATTTGTATTCGATGAGTCTCAATGCGTAAAAGTGAATGAGGCTTAAGTTTGAGGTATAAAATATTCAAAAATCTAAGGCAGAGTTCAATTTGACCAGATTGACCAGCTCCCTGGTAAAATGTTACTTTTTCCAAGGGAATAGACTTAATATTAATATTTTCCTGCAAAAATTCACAAATACTATTTATTATCAGATTTTATTATTAATCTTTTGGTATCATAATTACCATTTGAAAAAAATAAAATATAGAAAATGTGCCATAACCTTTGCACAGGCACAAAAAACGGACCGAGTAGGTTCATTAAGGTACAAACATTGTAAATATATCCAGAGAAGAACAACATGGTACTTGAAGTAATTTTTTGAACCTTAAACATGTTTGTTAAAGAAGAAAAGGTGGCTTTTCACAAACTAAAGTTATAAAGTTGAACAGAAAAGGTCTGGATTTGGGAGAGGCTGCACAAGTCTTACAGATAAACCTGCAGAGGAATTATGCTCCCTTGTTCTCCTAAAACGTGTACTGTGGGTCAGAGCAGACAAGAAACAAACTAACCGTGTCCACCTGTCTTAGCACGGTCCCTTCAGCGAAAAACAGCGGCTTCCGGGTGTCCACCACCACCAGGTCAAAGTAAGAGCGCCATGACTTCTTGGGGTTCTGAGGAAGAAAGAGACACTTTAACCATCAGGTGAACGGTTTCACAGACAATGAGGGCCTTAACTGTTCCTCAGGGACGACAAAAAGTCCACAACTTTTCTCCAAACCAACCTAAAACAGAAAATGTGGACAGTTTGGGGGAACCTTAGTGATTTGCTATTTGTGCCCCAGGTTATGGGGACCGGGCCGCCACTGGATGTGTTTTTAAACCTGGAGTAGAAATCAAAGGTACTGGTGTTTCACTGGACTGGGACCGTGCATCACTCGGGTGGACCCCTAAAGAGTGTCTTGAGTACCTTCAGTTATGGAACATAAGTCTTGTATTTCACTGCAGGTAAATTTGTTAAGGTGGACTGAATCCGTTCACCTCGTCCCAACTCAAGGCTTTGTGTTTAACTGTAAGGTTAATAAGGTACCAATATGTTTGAGGTACAAACTGGACTTAAAGGACCATGTTCTACCTGGTTGTCCCTTGACGGGCCAAAAAAGACCTGCATTTAACCCACACACACCGAGCAGCAGGGGGCAGCTATTTAAAGCACCCGGGGAACAGATATGGGGATGGTACCTTGCTCAAGGATACCTCAGGGCAACCTACTGGTCTGGAATTCGAACCCATGACCTTTCGAATTCTAGTCCCTAACCAGCGGCGGCCTAGTGGTTAGGGAGTTGCCCCAGCATCAGAAGATTGTGGGTTCGATTCCCTCAACAGTAGGTTGCCCTGAGGTACCCTTGAGCAAGGTACTGTCCCCGTCACTGCTCCCCGGGCGCTGCACGGTGTTTGCATGGGTTAAATGCAGAGGTCCAATTTCGTTGTGGTTTACTGTGTGCTGTGACCTCGCAATGACGAGGGGTGTCACTTTCACTTTCACTTTCTCACTTAACCACATATAATGTGCCGTATAAGTTAAACTCTTAGCTTTTCGTTCCTTCAAATTAAAAACACAGTTCCTAAAAGTCCATATCATATCTTGGACATGCTTACATGAGTGTGTGGAACAAAAATGGCCCTGAATTGTATTCTTTTAATTTCTAAACAGTAACGTTTAAAACAAAAAGATCCAACAAGCATTTACACCAACACAGACTTCATGAGCGCCGCTCACCTTTGAACCAGGTGGAGAATCCAATAAATATTTCATGATGGCCTGGTTAGGAAAAAAAGAGCAAGAATCAGCTTCTCAGGTCATATGAAACAAACATGAGGATCCATTTTAAATTCATTCATTCATTCATTCATTATCTGAACAGCCTATCTTGAGTAAGGTCACAGAGGCGCTGGAGTCCATCCCAGCGCTCATGGGGCAAAAGGACACCAGTCGCAGGGCACATACACGGACACAGTACTTGGGGTGATTTTATGATAACTAGAAATCTAAAGCATGATAAGAAATGAATTTAAAGGGGCAGTTTCTAACAGGAAGCCACTTGCCTCTGTGTAGTTGTATTCACTGTTAGTTGCCAAAAACACTTTTGCAACAGTCTTTATCCGACTCAGCATCTCAGGAATCTGAGGCTAAAACACAGAGAGAATTATGTGTTTACACATGTGGACATATTATATATATATTTATTATATATGTAAAAACTGTATGATTAGTGAGAAAGAACGAGATAAATACATACATGCGCACAGCTAGTATTCATTTAGCTAAATGTGGCGAAATGGGGGAAAGTTAAAAGTATCTCAAAAGTATCTGATGATTTATGATTTAGTAAAGACACCCTCGGTTCTTTACTAGGTTCTAGAAGTTTCTCACTAACGTGTTATGTGTAAAATCCCAGAAGCATCATTTTGTACTGAGTGGAGCTCCACCCTATTTGAAATGTAGTGAGTGGCTTATAGATTGGCCAAAGATGGATGTTTCTAATAAAATGGCCAGTGCATGTGTGCCTTTTAAAGCTTGTCAAGACTTACATCTCTGATCACATATTTCTCCAGATTCATCAGAGTTCTCTCCTTCAGGCTGCCCTGTCGGTGGAAAGGGCAAAATAAGAAAAGAACATCAAAACCACTGGGGTGCTGGTGGTCTAGTGGAAGGATACTCGAATCTGGACCAAGAGGTCGCACCTCCAGCTCCATTGGGTTCCTGAGTAAAACCATGAACCCCAAGTTACTCCAGGGGGCTGTAATTAGGAACTGGAAGTCTGCTAAATGCTGTAAATGTAGAACCAAATTCATGTGCCTTCAAGCCCCTTGCTGTCCATATGAACTCTGTAGATTATGTTCAAGAAGAACATTGGGTCATGTGACAGGAGCCGTCTCTGGTGCTAGGTTGGGTTGCTGTACTTGCTAAAGGAACTGAGAAACATTTAATGCTAGTAACAGATGCAAAACCTTCATTAGAAGCTAATGGGCTCTTCAGCATCTTCTCTCCGGTTTCTGTTATGAGACACAGCGAGGTTTGGTGCTTTTTTCTAATCTCAGAGTTTCTGTGTGAGTGTGTGTGTGTGTGTGTGAGTGTGTGAGCTTACTGTTTCATGAAGGTAATTCATACCATCTCGCACATCCTGAAACATGCTTTTGTAGGACATGAAGAGGTCACCATGCTTAAAGCCTTGAGAGCAGCTAGAGAGAGAGAGAGAGAGAGACAGAGAGAGAGAGAGAGAGAGAGAGAGAGAGACAGGAGAGAGAGAGAGAGAGAGAGAGACAGGAGAGAGAGAGAGAGAGAGACAGGAGAGAGAGAGAGAGAGAGAGAGAGAGAATGGTTCTATAAAAGGGATTTACAAGATACTGTATGTAATAGGACAAAAATGATCCATTATAGTCTTTGGGCAGCATGATACCACAGTGAGAAGGTTCCGGGTTCGATTCCCAGTCTGGGCAGCTAGAGCACATGCTGCCCTGGTTAGAATAAGTGTCTGAGAAAATGTGCAGTTGTGTTAAATCTTTTTGTTAACAAATGTCAGATGGTAAATTGAGGGTAGTGGTGGCCTTGTGTTTAGGGACTAGGCCTCATGTTCAGGAGGTTGTGGGTTCAAGCAGGTTGCCCTGGGGTACCGCTGAGCAAGGTACCAACACCAACATTGCTCCTCAGGCACTGGCATTGCAGCCTCCTGTGTTTGGTGTGTCTGAATGGTTTAAATGGAGAAATTCTCTACCCGCTGCTCCCAGTGCCTGTGCCAGCACAAGTTCCATGTGATTAATTCATATGTGCCAGCTAATCACAACTCACAGCTACCTACCAGCGCCTTAACAAGTTGACTTGTCACAGAAAGGAATGAGATGCCAAGGAGCCAGGAAGTGGGATTAGACTACAAAAGCTGGAGAAGTGCTTTTATAGAAAGACATCTAAAGATTATTTGAAATAAATGTATGAATTTGCAGGAATGATAAATGAAGGTAAAGCTCCTCCACACGGAAGGATCTTCCACTCACTTCTGGTATCTGGAGCAGCTGGTGAAGAAGTCCACCAGACAGGCGTACAGGTAGGTTTCTGCCAAGAGAGATCAGATCACAGTGTTAATAAAATGATGAGATGCTTTCTGTCTACCATTCTGATTTGTCCTATGATGCTCATGTCGTTGCTTCTCTTGTGTACATTTCTGTGTAAATGGACCAATAAACATGGTCCAACATGGACAACATAATACATAAGGGCCCAGACTTTGCTCTCCAGAAAGCTAGAATGAAATGATGGCAAAAAAAAAACAAGAACAAGTTTACGAATGACTACATCAGGAGCACATTTATTGGCTTTGCTGCTGCTTTAAAAAATGCCCAAGACATTCCAAGATATGCCAGTGAGCTCTGTTATCGATAGGCTATGCTAATCTGGGCTACACTTACACATGAATGGGCGGGGCTAAACTGCATGCTGAGCAGGTAATTCAATACAGTAGGGGGTCAAGAATGGCATGACACAAAAACTGGTTGATCGTTTGTCTGGTTTTTAGAAGAAAGCGAGTACCGGAGAGGTTGAAGAGTGTGTTGAGGATGTAGAATCGTTCAGTGTCGTCCCTCTGGATGAATTTGTTAGGGTAGTACCCATGGATCTCTGCTCTGCAAAACCACATAGACATTAAAGTGATAGTTCAGTGAAAAGTGATAGTTAGTCAAGATGGT
This sequence comes from Hepsetus odoe, assembly GCA_017165825.1. NCBI lineage: Eukaryota > Metazoa > Chordata > Actinopteri > Characiformes > Hepsetidae > Hepsetus > Hepsetus odoe. The sequence continues at coordinate 23,162,757 of CM029383.1, forward strand.
CAGTTAAGACATACGGAGAGTCAATTGCCTGCTTTTCCAGTTTCGAACCAGAACTACGAGGTTGATGTAGCTTATAAACCCCAGCACATCCCCAAAATCATCCCCTAACCAACTCAAACTATACCCAGCATTTCATCAAGGTGGAGCAGACTTGTTGGTGTGGTTTAAGACACAGCATGACTTACCATCAGGAATAAATATGAACTTCATTTCAGCACTCTGGGCTGCTTTTTCAGACAAACACAAGAGCTGATGATCACAACGCAGTCATAAGGAGGCTCCATTGATAGTTTAGTTCATGTTTAAATCTGACAGGTAAGACCTACTGTGTCCTGAACCACACCCACGAGTCTGCTCCACCTTAGCGATTAGCTGGATGAGGACTGAGTGGGCTGGAAAGTTTTTATTGGATGAAGGAATACATCTATGGTGGAAAAGTGCATAAATGTGATGTTGTGGCAAACAGTTCCTTTAACACACAGCTGCAAGATTCTGAGTCAGATTCTGCAGCTAATCACCAGCTAATCACCTGCTAAATGAGGCCAAACACACACACACACACACACACACACACACACACACACACACACACACACACCAAACCACAAACACACTGCCTCATTAGCGAGAGCCGGAGGGAGTTAAGAGGAATCAGCTGTATGGTGACGCAGTTCACACATAATTAAACCTGAGCTGCTTCTGTGACGGACTAAAACATTAAAGCACAAAAATAACCAAGAGTTCAATCAAGAGACGCGAAAGATCTGGTGGTATTTTAGTAATAATGTTAACGTTTGAAGATCTGATTGTATGCTTAAATTTTGGAACCCCTCTTAAAATAACGTTCAATTGCTTTACACTTTTATAACACTTTTCTACGCTTCACGCGGTTCCTTTCTATTTGAGTTGAACATTTTAGAATAAAAGAGGCATAAAAGCGAGAGAATCTGGGCATCATATCTATTTCTACGCCCCTTTGACTGAAATCACAACCAAATTTTGGAGCCAGTCTTAGAGCTCTTCTTGACTTCCCCAATTTTTCTTGCAGGATATGTCTTGCATTTGGGGATTTTGATAACATTTAAGCCTTTCATAAGCATAAGACGTTGATAAGCAGTGCTGTGCTAAAACTTTGAGACACAGTTTCTTACATTTTGCTTCCAAAAATTCAGACTTTGTTATTTTTTTATTTTGTTGAGGATCAGTTCTCCAGATCTTCCTGAAGGACAGCGTTGTTGTCTCTCATTTTCAGTCCAGTCTCTGTTCCTGAGCAGTTCTCCAGATCTTCCTGAAGGACAGTGTTGTTGTCTCTCATTTTCAGTCCAGTCTCTGTACCTGAGCAGTTCTCCAGATCTTCCTGAAGGACAGTGTTGTTGTCTCTCATTTTCAGTCCAGTCTCTGTACCTGAGCAATTTCGGAATCATCTCTATGGAGAACAGAGAACAAAAGGCAGCAACTTCCAAAGAAGAGCTTTGGAAGTCCTTCAAGAAACCTGGAGAAGTGTTCCTGATCCGACTTAAAGAAAGGAGCAGGTCTAAAAGAGTTGAGGCTGTGCTGAAGAATAACGGTGGTGGTGGTGAATATTGACTTTAAAGCTGGTTAGAATGAAACTCTCTTTGTGTTTAGACTGGATTTAAATGTGTGTTTGGACAAATATATCATTGTCTCATTTTCACAAAACATAAATTAATGAAGGGCAGATCAAGACGTTTCCAGGATTTGTTTACATTTAGAGGAATCTTTACTTCCCCATATTTCCGCCCTTGAGTTAAGGCCTACTGAGTAAAAAATCTCATAGACTTATAGACTAAAATTAGCAGAATTTGCAGAAATGTGTTGACTTTAAAAACAATCAGAAACAATTATGTCCTCTACAGCCAGCTCAGATCTGGCATGACATATATTCTGACACCCTGACAAGCAGAAAATGATCATAGTGGTGCTTTTTTAGATTTTTTTTAGCCTGAAGTGACGTTTTAGCTCATGCTTTGCTGCTAATAGGAAGCGACTTTAAATTGAAAACAGTTTTAATACTTTGGCTGAACGTGTGACTCTGAAGCCTCAATGCTGTCTGTCTTTCACTTTAAACTGACACCTTCTCATAAACCAAACCTCACACACAGAAAATGCACCCATGGCCGCACTCTCTAATCCTCCTGCAGCCCTTCGGAGCCTGCAGTGCTTCCTGTCTTTGGCCACGTCCAGGTTTTACCCCGTGAGGATATAAAACGGCTTAAAATAGAGCAGCGGGGTAATTCCCATACATTTATGTCTGTCTCAGACATCCTGTGTGAGTACTTATGATAAACCAGTTCCTGGCATTACAACTGCTTAGGGCTTTTTCAGAGCACGTGTGGGGTCTGCATATACATACTGAGAATTATTTATAGACTGTATACCTGTCTGCATGTGCTTTGAAGTGGCAATAAAAAGCCCTCATGGAATATGATACAGAACACACACATTCACACGTGCCCCTGTTTTGTTTCCTGGGAGATCATCCTCCGCCTCGTTCATATCCTCCACTTTTCATCAGCTCCTCCCTCAGCATCAGCCCATCCATCACTCTTGCTGCATTGCCTCTAATGTTTGCCACCTCAAGCATAATAAGCTTCATACAGAAGTAGTGTGTTATCAGCAGAAGGTTCAAAAGCTTTTTAACACTTTTGGTTTTTCAGTTTTTCAGGACATAAAGGCACATATTTATAACAATCAGCCACAACATTATAACCATCTGGCAGAAGATCCTGTCCCAGAGATCATATTGAGACCTTGAGGAACATGTTTCTTCAAAACAATTCTGAACTACTTTGCAGGACATGGGGCAGCGGTGTCCTAGTGGTTCGGACGTTGGCCACATGATCGGAGGATCAGGGGTTCGAACCCCTTCCCAATAGGTTGCCCTGAGATACCCTTGAGCAAGGTGCCGTCCCCGTCTCCCTCCTCCCTGCTGGCGACCTGTCCAGGGTGTGTCCCCCGTCCTTCACCCTGTGTGTGCTGGGTTGGACTCCAGTACCCCCCCCCGCGACCCTGGCTGGGACAAGCGGCAGAAAATGGATGGATGGATGGATGGATGGATGGATGGATGGATGCAGGACATCACTCTTACTCCAATCCCTATCAAGGGACAGTCCCAATGGAGCAGCTTGGGGTTGGGAACACAAAGGTGGTACACAAAGGTGGTTCCACCTTTCAGGAACACAAAGGTGGTAGTGCTGGAGGTGGGATTTGAACCTCTTGGTCCTCTTGGTCCATAGGCGAGTATCCTACTACTGGATAAAGATCCACGACCACACGTGATGAAATAGAGATCATGATCCATCAGACCAGCTCCATGGTCCATTTCTCAGCATACAGCTTTCAGTGGTGGACGGGGTCAGCATGGACACTCTGACCGGTCTGCACCCTCGTCATATTGCACTGTGTGTTCTAACACCTTTCTATCAGAACCAGCAGAACAGCAGTTTGTGCTACCTTAACTTCACAGCAGAGCTGGATAAGAGACACCACCTTAATCTTAACCTCCGTTTTCTGAACAAGGCATGTCTTTGGAACAAACATACATACACAGCACCTTCATCCAGCACACACTCACACCTTACTCACCCTTTTAGATAGAAGAAGCCATGCGTGCACACAAGGATGTTTCCGTGTGAGTCCACCTTCAGAAGGTTGCCGTATGTCGAGTCGTACACCAAACCACTGCAAGCCGAGAGAACAAACACTCAACATACGCCTACTTCTAAGATGGATGAGGTTTCATTCACCACAAGCGGTCCAAATTCAGTTCTTATGGACATTTCTAAGCTTCAGAACCAGGGCAGCGGAGTTCTAGCGTTTAGGGACGAGGCCCCTGGATGGGAAGGTCTTGGGTTCAAATTCCAGACCAGTAGGTTGCCCTGAGATACCCTTGAGCAAAACAATGTTCAGCAAATCACTCTTTTATTCAGGAAAGCAAGAACCGGAACCTTTTAAAGTTTCACTGAAGAATTACGGCGACTTTTAGGCCCGTTTTAAAAGCTGCAACAACAAAAAGCTTTCAGCAAATAAGGCCTCCCTCACTGCAGCCTCTGTTAGTAAACTCAGCTTTTATTTCTCCCTGGAGCAGTGATGATGGATGTTGAAAGGGAAACACCCCCCCCATACCCTGGAAGAGGTAATCTATTTCTGAATGATATTTATATTTCCCCCCTGCGGCTGCAGCTTATGTCTGACTGCAGAGTTCTAGTTTGACCTCCGATGAACTTTCCATCAGAGGGGAAGTTCTGATGATTGGGTCACGTTCTGGAGCTGCTTACAATCATACGTTTAGGAAAAAAGAACATTTTGGAGGATCAGGTTAGTAACATTAGACGTGTGACAGTAAAATCTCTTCTCACTAATCCCATCACTCAGAACAGCTTCCACACCCTGCCAGGATCAACAGCCGAGTCCAACACCAACAGCAGCTGCGTCCACCAGGCTAAAGAGCAGAACCCAGCAAAGACCCTGATCATCAGCAGGACTGACCAAGAGAGGAAGTGGAATCATGAAATGTGTGAAGCCTCAACGAGTGGAGATATTATTACAATTGTAATTATTGTGATACTAATATTATAATGATGCTGATTTCAGTCTAAAAAAGTACAAGGTTTCACATTTCATGTATTTAACAAAAGCAACACCTTGTATCTCCAAAGAGGAAACCTTACAGGAGAAATAAAAAAAACCCTTCTTTACTGAACGTTAATGTAAAATGCTAATTCATTATGGTATGGTAAATTATGGCACTATATATTTATGGCATTAAGTTTGTAAAATAATTAAAATCTCATCTCCATCAAACCTTTAAAAATCTGTCTGGAGATGTTTCTTGGTCCAGTCTTGATGTTTCAGCTGATGTGTCTTGTTCAGTGATGGTGGGGTTTCAGTCTTCCTTACCTTGTCCACGTCACTGAGCACCAAACACCTTGTTCTTCTGGACGCTCCAGCTAGGTTCAGTTCTGGATTATGACAGCTCTGGAGGATCATGGGTTCCTGGTATACTAACTTTTGGTTCTTCTCAAATCTTTAGCAGTTCATTTGCATCTTTTTCTCTTTCTTGCGACTCTGTTGACTGTTGGTTACAAACTGTTTGATGGTTCTGTGATCGCGACACGATATCTTAACAAAGAGCGCTCAGCAAGACTTTTTACAATGTTTGACTTTTCAGAGTCAGTTCTCTCTCTTTTATGTTCCATTTTGCCAGAGGAGGAAACCTTGATATAGAGTGTTGTTCTCCTTAGGCCACACCCCCATCAGTAAACAAATACATCACCTGATCTACTTAAATCCAATCAGCATTCAAGTTTCTACAGCATTGGAGTTGGAATATATGCATAAAAATGATGATCTGGTCAAAACAGTCCCTTGTCTAATAATTGTGCTCACAGTGTGTGTATTCATGTATTTGCTTATTGTTTAGACGATGTGTTATTCTCCTGTTTTCACTCACCGTGTGGGAAAGGTGGGGTCGTACGAGTAGCGGAGCAGCTCATGTGGATATCCGATAGACACCAGTCTGTCCCGCAGCATCTCGAACCCCAGCCCCTCATATTCAGGGGATTTGTAAACTGCAAACAGAGAGAAGTTAACTGTGGCAGTGACATCAGCACCTTTTCCTTCAGTCTTTGTGGAGCCAGGGGTTCTCTGTCCAGACCGAAGACTTATTTTGACAAGACGTTACTTTATTTTGTTTTATTATGAATCCACAGCTTTAAGTATATATATAGCAAAGTATATATCTGTCCATCTTGTCAGGTTTTAGGACCCACAGTGCACTCACTGGCGAGTGTGTAGTCCATGTCGAAGCCATAACACCTGATGTTCTCTAGAGTCACACTCTTGTTGATAAACACCCTGAAAAGAGCAGAGAAAGAGAGATCAGTCATCAGTGTTTTATTTTTGTTCTGAAAAGTGACCCTGGGCACTACAGAATAAAATCTATTATTATTATTATTATTATTATTAATATTATTACTATTACTATTATTATTATTATTTATTGAAGTAGCAGCCAAATCTGAAGACCGTGGTTCCATGATTAAAAGTAAATAATTTATTTATAAGAATCCAGTTAATAAAATACTGCCATGTTATTACTATAATATAATATAATATAATAAATGCTGAATTCTTCGGTCGGTATTTTGGGCTTTTTTCATGAGGATTGTTGTTTTTTTTGCTTTTTTGGGCAATTTAGCTTTGATCGTGGGGTGATTTCTGATGGATTTTTGGGGTATCGTTAAATTTAAAGTATGTTTGTTTGGGGAAGCTGTACTTTCATTGTGGGAGGGTCTGTTGTTTTGGTGTTTGTTAGGGCGGGACAGTCTCTTACGTCTGACAGCTATGAATATAGTCAGCTATGATTGGTGGATAAATAAAAGATCAATTTGATAAAAACAGATGATATTCTTCTACAGCGGCTCTCAGCGCTATTTAAAAGGCGCTGGTGTTTCCTCAGTTCACTATCAGTGCTGTGCAGTGTGACGCTCCTTATCGGCCTCCTCACACACACTGCCGTCACCTCGGCCTGCATGCGAACAGTTACGTCATCTGGGAGGAGTTCACACACGGGCACAGTCTGCACTGTCCTAACAGACCAACAAGTCAGGAAAGTACGGACACATTAAACATGTATTAGTTTTCTCTGAACCCTGCTAAGCGCGTTAGGTTGTTTTTCGGACTGACATCTGTACATTTGATAACACCGGCTGTAAGATTAGCTCTGGCTGATACTTCTCTGACCAATGCATATGCTAAACAGGGTCAACATCTCAGCGTGGGCTCATCTGCAGCCTCCATTCCAGACGCACCTCCATTAGAGGTCAACATCAGGGTTATTCCACAAGTGAAAGCGAGAGCGACTGACTGTAAACAGTACAACACACAGTGAAGCACAAAGAAATGCGGAGGTGGTCTAGTGTTTAGGGACGAGGCCCCAGGATCGGAAGGGTGTGGGTTTGAATCCCGGACCAACAGGTTGTCCTGAGGTACCCTTGAGCAAGGCACCATCCCTCTCTCTACTCCCCGGGTGCTGGATATGTCTGCCCCCTGCTGGACGGTGTGCGTGAGTATAATAGGATGTATTTCGTGTGCTTCACAGTGTTCACAATGTCCAATAGTCACTTTCACTTTTAACCCATACACACCGTGCAGCTGTAGAGAGTCATATCCGGTGCCCGGAATCGAAACCAGAACTCAGAATCTTGTTGCAGCGAGGCTAATCACTGAGTTTGGCCTGAGATCTCTGTGGTCACATCAGTTAAAAGTGTGTGTTTGTGTGTAACAGCGCTGGATTCTGGTCCCAAACTCTCTCCTGCAGCATCTAAAGTGTCAGTTAATATTTTACCAGGCAGCTCCTGTGTCTCCAGCAGAGCGATCCCCCTTCAGCCGCAGAGAGCTTTGCTTAGAAAACATACAACTGAGTCTAAAGAGACCATTCAGGTCCAACTCCCACCCTTTGCTCTTCGGGGAGCTGAAAATGCAAATTCCTGCTGAAGGACTCTCCCAGGTCACTGTATTACCCTCAGTATCAGCGAACATGAACCCAGAGAGGACGTTCAGTAATCAGCTGAGTGACTGAGGTCAGTGAGAGTAAAGCAGGCCACGTTATTAGCTCAATAAGAATGTCCCTCAGCTCTTTCTCCAACCTGAGAGATCATCTGCTGTGTTATAATAACTATTTTTTGTAAAGCCTGCACTGGTATCATGATCTCATGAAAGAGAGGTTCTACGCGTGAACACACCAATCAGTCAGACAGAACATTAAATGGACTTTCACCTTCCAGCACCCCAGAACAGAGTCTGTAATGTCTGATTCCAGAGTGAGTGAGTGGGAGTGTTGATGAGATTATCATGAAGCTAAACAAACACCCGAAGAAGAAGGTCATTTACACAAAATGCAGACGAGAATGTCTGTGAAGATACTCAGGACCTTCAAACCAACACAAAGGAACGCCAAGAGACTCGGCTGAACAAATTAAGCGTGAGTGCATCATTCCCTGCCCAGGTGACACCCCTTGCCTAAACCACACATAGTATTTCCAGCAGGTAAGAATGTGTCCCACATTAAAAAAGCTCCATCTACAAATGTGAAAGAACAACGCAGTTGGAGTTTTACAGGAGGAGGTCAAAATGTTCTTTACTTCTAAAGTAAATGTAAAAAAATTTTATTCCAGGTTATTCTGGAGCCTGTTTATGTTGGACAGTAGATCATAAAGGTTGGACCCACAGCTCTTGCTCTCAAATAAAGAAAATTCAAAGAAGTTGTCTTAGAATGGGGACAATATGTAAATGACTTTTGTTCTGATTGGCTGCTTTGCTGTACCATGCTCATGTCCGGTCACTCATAACTTCAGTGTAAATATGTGGGGTTGAATAGATGGATATACAGCAGGAAAAATAAGTATTGAACGTTTTCTCAGTAAATATATTTCTGTTGAAGCTACTGATGTGAAATTTACACCGAATGTCGGTAACAACCCAAGTAATCCACACATACAAAGAAATCCAAACAAATAAGTTCATAACTGAAGTTGTGCAGTAAAATGTAATGAAACTGGGAATAAGTATTGAACACATTAAGAAAAAGAGGTGAAAGAAGGCCTGCAAAGTCAATGAAGCAGCTGAAATCTGTCAGGATTTAGAAAGCAGTCCTGACTCCTGTCATTACAAATGAATATCAGCTGAGTAAGTCCTAACTGATGGCCTATAAAAAGGTTTCTCATTACTAAGCTATCACACAAGAAGCATCTCATGATGGATCTAAGCTTCTGAATGTTCCAGTGAGCACTGCTGGGTCCATAATTAGGAAGTGGAAAAAATATAATTTCATCATAAACCAGCCACGACCAGGTGCTTCTCGCAAGATTTCTAATCAGAAGAGTTCTCCAAGAGCCAAGGAGAAGCTTGTTGAAACTTGTTTACAATTTACTGCACAGCATTTGAACAAACCAAAGAAATACCGGGAGAATATAGTCTGGTCAGATGAGAACAAAGTTGAACTGCATAGATGTCACTGCACACCATGTTTGGAGGAGAAATGGAACTGCATATCAGCCCAGAAACACTACACCAACGGTGAAGTTTGGAGGTAGAAACATCGTGGTGTGGGGCTGTTTTTTCATCATATGTTACTGGCAGACTTCATAGAATTGAAGGAAGGATGAATCAAGAAATGTACCCAGACATTGACAAAAATCTGCTGCCATCTACCAGGATGCTGAAGATGAAACGAGGGTGGACATTTCATCAAGAAGATGACCCAAAACTCACGGCTGAGGAAAATGCTAAAGAACTGCTAAGGAAGCTGCTATAATGACCCAGTCAATCATCGACCGAGTTGAAAATCTATGCCAAGAACTGAAGATCAGAGTTCATAAAAGAGGAACCTTCAAGGTCTGAAGACTGTTTTTGGTAGAAGGGGCCAAAATCTCACCTGAGCAACTAGTTTCTCCATACAGGAGACATCTTGAAGCTTTCATTACCAACAAAGGCTTTTCTACTGAGTTTTAAATACATTTCAGTAAGTGTGTTCAATATTTATTCCCTGTGTCATTACACTTTACTAAAGATCATTTATGGACTTACTTTTTTTATTTCTTTGTATGTGTGGATGACTTGGTTTGTTACCGACATCTGATGTAAATTCCATGTTAATAACCCCATTAGAAATATATCTACTGAGAAAAATGTTGACGTGTTCAATACACTACATGTCTGATGTTGCAAAACATGCTGCTGTAATGCAGAATACCATTCAGTAAGATGTACACCACCCAAGAAGGCAGATGTGATAATAATTTTGTGTGTGTGTGTGTGTGTACAGCAATCAGCCATTAAATCCACTGCCATGTGAAGTGAATAACATTATGAATCATCTGGGTGAACATATTATGCAAAAAGTTACTCTCAGTTCTTGAAACTGATTTGCTGGGAGCCGGAAAAATAGCCAAGGATAAGCATCTCCAACATGGCAGGCCTTGTGGGGTGTTTCCGGGATGCAGAGAAGGACAACCAGTGAACTGGTGATAAAGTGATGGACACCCAAAGCTGAGGAGCAAAAACTAGCCTGTCTGGTTTGATCCAACAGAAGAGCCAACGAGCTCAGGATGCTGATTGGCCTCCAACTTCTACAAATGTCAATCAGAGCATTTGAATCCATGGAGGCCACACCTCCTTATTTACAGGACTTAGAGGAGATATATATATTTATATACACATTTCTTAATCTTTAATGAGATGCATATACACATACATCACTATATTTATATTATATATTTTAGCAATTGTTGCACTCTTTTATTAATGATACTATGAATATTCAAATTATTGCATTACAAAGTATATTAACACTCCCTATTATGTTTCTGTACTGTTATATGCTTGTGATTTTATATTAGAGTATCATTTCTCTGCTGTTTCCTGTTTGAAACTGTCCAGCTGTAATAACAGCGACACTTGAATTAGTGACACCAATTAGTAATAAATTATTCTAATGAGCAGTAATTCTGATTAATATATTAATTACAATGAACTTGTAATTGAAACTGGATTTATAAATAAAGTACCTGTAACCCCAGCTCTGATCCTCACCTGTGCTGAATGTCCCTGCTCGCGCGCCTCCTCCCCGCAGCCTCGCGCTCGCTCGGGTCCTCCATGTGTGTGCGCGCGCGCTGCAGCCCGGTGAACCTACGCTATTCGAATCCCCGCGCGTGTCTGTGCGCGCGCTCCGCTCCGGCACGTGAAAAGGACATGCGCACGGGGGGCTTACGCACGCGGAGGCTTTTATCAGAGGGGCTGCGCGTTATCAGCGCGAGGACACGCCGTTATCACCGTCCGGCAGAGGACCGCCGCCAAGCACACGCTGCGCATGCGCGTCACCACTTTCTCCCCGAACGGAATAAACAGCCATGCTGGCCACTTTATTGGAAACACTCACTGGCCAATTTACTGGAAACCCATCCCCTGCTTCCACTCGCTGGACACTTTATTGGAAACTAATTGCGCAGCCAGTTTATAAGGACCACCATGTCCCAGGACAGTGACACCATAAGTGTGTGTGTGTGTGTGTGTGTTGGGCACAGTGGTGTTGCTGGGTGTTTTACACACATCTGCTAGCTTGACATCAACAACCCACAACTGTCCAGCTAAGAGCAGCTCTGTGGTCAGAAACTGATCCCTGAGAGAATGGTAGTGAGACCAGCTATGTTATATGAGATGGAGAGAGGCACTGATGCCAAGACAGGCAGTAGAGCTGGAGGCAGAGCTAAAGTTGGGAATGAAAGTGAGACGACGATACGAGACTACAGCGGAGAGACGAGGAGTATATCAGGAGGATTTTGAAGATGGAGCTGCCAGGAAAGAGGAGAAGAGGAAGACCAAAGAGGTTCATGGACGTGGTGAGAGAGGACATGCAGGGGGACGGAGTGAAAGAGGAAGACGCCGAGGACCGGAAGACATGGAGAAGAACGATCCACGCTGGCGACCTCTAAACGGGAACAGCTGAGAGATTTTGTTTGATATATTTTTATGTTTCTCTTTATCTGTTGTGTTTCTATTTGTGGTGTAACAGATGTTTTCTGACTCACTGCTGAAGGTCTAAAGGACGAGTAAAGCAAACTGTACATCCAAACAGGTTTACGGCGTCTAACTGTCCACCAGCCAGGAGGTGATCAGTGTCTCCATCAGCATTTGGCAAAAAAATGACTTGGCCAGTGTCCTTGGTCATTTTTAGAAAATGAGGAAACAAAAACCAACACAGTTTACATCACTTTAATAAGGTTAGCACTTCCAATAACAGACACGTCCCGAAACGTCCAGAAACGAGAGAAACCGTCCCAAAGTGTGGAAAACGTCTCACAGAACCTCATCATGCTCTTCACCTACAGCTCAAAAATGAAGCTGCTTTTCCTTCTTGGCTGTACTATCCACACGGACATGAGCAACATGACAACACAACGATCCATTAAGCACTCACTCATTTTCTGAGCCGCTTGTCCTGATTAGGGTCGCGGACTGTGCTTGCGCTTATCCCAGCTCTCACCGGGCAAAAGGTGGACACACTCCGGACACGGGGAAAACACGTCCACTCCTCAGACTGTCCTGCACGGCGATCGAACCCGAGACATTGAGGCCTTGGTGCGTTTTTGGCCCTCAATAAATCTCAGGCTTGTTGAAAACAGTGTGTTGTGTTTATTCGGTTTAACTTTACACAAAAGATGATGACACTCCCCCCCCAGCAACCCTGATTTTGCATTGTGTTTGTTTACAAACAGATTAAAGAAGTACAAATGTTTCAAACTGAAACTAAAGCTTGGTGGCCTTTCCGCTCGGTGTGTTGGTGAGATATAAAGTACTGAGTTTATTTTCTGGAAAGGGTTTGGTTTTATTGTGCATTTCCTCGAAGGCTGCGCTGATCTCCAAGACGCTCCTGTTCTGCGTCTCGGGCACATTGTACCAGACAAACACGCCCGAGCAGAAGCAAAAAAAGAAGAAAATAAGAAAGCAGAAATAGTCCAAATGTTCCTGGAAAAAAAAGAAGAACGTGTGAGGTTTCAGAGCAATGGGACAAACGCTCGTTCAGGTAACCACGGATCTTTCATTGCGCATTACGATGAAAACAATGATACATGTCATCATGAGAGGATCACTCACCACAATGAGAGGAAAAACCATGCCCACAAAGAACAGCCCCACCCAGTTCAGCGTACAGGCCACTACAAACGCTGGGGGTTTGAACGACTGAGTAAAAATCTCACCAGGGAGGGGAGCTGTCACACCAGCTGTGGGAGAGATGGACAAGTCCGATTCATTTATATGGCGCTTTTTAACATTTATTGTCACAATGCAGCTTCACATAATCCGATCCAAGCCTCTAGTGAGCGACCGTCCTTCATTCACTCGCTCTTTTTCTGAGCTGCTTGTCCTGATTATGGTCAAGGGTGGTGCTGGAGTCTATCCCAGCTCTCACAGGGCAATAGGACACACCCTGGACAGGTTGCAGAACAGAATCACAAACACAGTCACACCTAGGGGGACAATGTAGCATCTCCGATCCACCTGACGAGCAGGTCTCTGGACGGTTGGAAGCAAACGGAGGAAACACACGCAGTCACGAGGAGAACAAGTCCACTCTACACAGAAAGCACCCGGAATGTCCCGCCTGGGAACTGAACTCAGGAACTTCTTGTTGTGACCCTTTGAAATGAGCAACAACCTCCATAAAACTGGAGGAAGAAACCTTGGGAGGAACCAAGACTCAGAAGAGGAACCCGTCCTCCTCTGGTCGACACTGGATAATCAAGAAAGAAGTGACAGCACTAAAGAGACGTCCAATAACTTAGAGAGAGAGAGAATCGATTTAAGCCCTGATTGCAGGTCCAGTCTGTGTTAATAGTAAGGAGGTCCATTAAAGTGTGTAATTAGCTCATTAAAAAAGCAGGGGAAAGAGATAGAGAGGGAGAGAGAGAGAGAGGGAGATGAAAGACAGACAGAGATAGAAAGAGAGATAGAGAGAGATCAGATAGGAATAGAGAGAGACAAATACATACATACATACATACATACATACATACATACACACATATATATATATATATAAAATATGAGAGAGAGAGAGAGAGAGAGAGAGAGATGTGCCCAATTACCCTAGCAGTAACCCTAAATTGATTAGAACTGAACTCTAATAACGATTATAATTAGTAAAGCAGGCTGAACCCACCTGGTCCGCTTGAGAAGAAAAAGATGTAGATGAAGATGAGGACCATGCTGCAGTACGGCATCCACGCCACATATTCCTACGAAAAACACACCCAGTTCACATGCGCTCGTTCTTCCTTCTTCTCAACAAGCACTAAAACTGCTCAATATTTCCAGATAACATTCCTGCAGCTTGCGTTTTCCTGCTCTATCACCCCGTCAACCACCAGCCCCCGCAGGAAAGATCAGCCCTTTAAAGTGACCACCAGATAGCCACCGAGTGCATTAACAAAGTAGATTCGTGATACCTGGAAACAGATCGGCTGTGTTGTGGGTTGGGTTCGGACTTAACATTAGCAACTTAACAATCGCAGGGTTTAAAAACAGGAAAAAAAAAAAAAAAGAGTCTGCCTGGTCTAAATTTAAAACCCTCTCTCAGGTCTGGGACAGTGACCTGATCAGTGTGTTCTTGTTCTAACAGTGGAGCAGAGTGAGGAGTGTGTAACTGACCTGCAGATAGAGGGTGACGGTCAGGATGAGGAGTGCAGCAGCCATGCCCAGATATCCCCGAATCAGCAGAACTCTCTTCCCTGTGCTTTCAATCATCATCCCCTACGGGGCATATTCTCGATTACATATGTGTCCCATGTAAAAGTATCTATCAGACACTTTACTGCATTTACTCATAATGTACATAAATGCAAAACATGGGACATTATTATTGTTATTATATATAGATGCTTATATTTAATATGAAGCATTTTAATACTACATATAGATAATAATGTATGTACATATAATAATATCCATTTTCCTAATCCTTATATCATCTTTTATATATCATCTCTATTATTTATCTGTGGGATTTTATGGAATAATGGATTACTTAATACCTAGAGAACATGGTAGCAGGACCCTTTGGCCAATTAAGGCATAAAAACGTGCAGGAGTGTGTAAAACAGTAAAGTGAAGGCTCACACAAGCGATGGTGGTGGACACCTCACACAACCCCGTCCCCAGGGCTACATAGCGCAGGTTGTGGGCTGGGATGCCTGCAGCGTGGAAAACATCAAACGAGTACAGATACACCTGCAGCAACACAGACACACACACGGGCGGATGAGATGTTTCCTCCCGAGAGCACGTTTCAGACTCAAAATAAGTTTAAACACTGATGTGGACCAAAAGCTGAAAAGAAACAGAGAGGATTTTTTTGTTTAAAGGGTTTTTTTGTTTGAAGACGGCTGCGTGCATTGTGATTTTCAGCTTGCAGTTAAAAATGAAAAAGCCCACATTTCCAAAAAAAAACTGCTTCCTGTGTTTTATGAATACCAACAGCTGGAAATGGCTTCCAGAATGGCTTCAAAGTGGCTGCTGCACCTACAGTTTCAGAGAGGACACTGTGCAAGCTGCTTTCTATCCTGGACAATGATCCTCGTCCACTTTACGCCACTAGAACTAAGCAGAGGAGCGTGATCAGTGGCCGGATACCGTCACACGAATGCCGTACGGACAGATCTAAACCATCTTTGTCCCCAGAGCTCCCAGGCTCTTTAAACGTCCCAGCAGGGGCGCAGGGTCCAGTTCTGTTCCTGACGCTCCATCTCTTTATCATTACTCTAATATTATTTTTGTAAAGTATTGTGTCAATTTTATAATCCTCGACTACTGATATATAAATTTCCCTGGGAGCAAGAAAGTATGTATGAGTGTGTGAGTGTGTGTGTGTGTGTGTGTATATATCTCTATCTACCTACCTGACTCTCTATCTATCTATTTATTTATCTAGCTGTCTGTCTGTCTGTCTGTCTATTTATCTACCTGTATGTCTATCTGTCTGTCTATTAATCTAACTGTGTGTGTGTCTCTGTCTGTATTTAAAGAACATACAAGATCACCAACGCTACTGTGTGTGTTTCACTCACAGCGTTGATGCCACACAGCTGTAAGGTGGTGAAGGTAACGAGGATGGTGAAAAGCTGCCAGCGGACGGACCGGGACAGCAGCAGCTCCAGCACACTGTGACTCTTCACGCCTTTCAGAGTCACATGTTCCGCCTGCATCTCCTCCACTTCCACGTTCAGGTCCCCATCGACCCCCAGCAGCCGCCGCAGTGCTACACACAGACGAATCCTTCAGCAACACTGGAGCGCATTGATAGTCCTGTGTGTGTTTGTGTGTGTGCGCCTGAAAGTTTCTCACCCCTCTCACAGCCTGGTCTGTCTCCACAGCCCAGAAGCAGGTAGCGAGGGGACTCGGGCAGGAGGGGCAAAGTGATCATCTGCAGAAAACCAATAAATCCACTAAAGGCCAACAAGAAAGGCCAGCGGTCTTCTGTCCCCATCAACTCACTAAACACACACACACACACACACACACACACACACAGTATTATACAGTGATGAGCCAAATATTCAGAATCCGCAAATTCATCGACTTCCTCAAAATATCTTTTCTTGAGCATGTTTTTGACGTCCAGATCAAATCTGGAAGAGGCAGAGCAACATATTCATACTTTTAAACCAGATTTAAATCAGATCATTCAGACCACTTTATGAGGTCCGAGCCACATTAAAGCAACAACAACAACAACAACAACAACAACAACAACTCCACCCAAACACACATGCATTCAGCACCAAGGACAGCCAAATCAGAAAAACTGCTTCAGTAGTATATCTCTGCAGCAGCCTTCAAGCACAACAAAGCGTCTAACTTAGGACATGTGAAGAAGTGAAGAAACAGGAGCAGATGATTCCAGATGATCAGTTGATTAGTTTACTACTGAGCTCCTTTATCTAGAACCTTGTAACTTCAGGCACTTTGCAGCCTGGAGCACTAAACCCATTTTTTCCCCTTTAAACGACTCAATACGACAAAGATAAGATCATTTGCCAGACTTAAAGAGTGCTTTGTGCACCTCCAAGGTGATTTCCAGCTAAATATAAAGAACTGAGAGGCTCAAGACTTTTGCACAGTCAGAGTCTGAAGTTACAAGTGCTTGATGATGTCATAGTGATGTCACGTCACCTACCTGAGACCCAGCCATTGCCCACAAAGTTTGCCCAGGGAAACAAAGCCGGCAACGGACACTCCGACCATCCCTCTGAGCCTCTTGGGGGTGCACTCCAGCACATACATGGTGTGGGCAGTTAGAGCCACACCTGCACGCACACACACACACACACACACACACACACACACACACACACACACACACACACACACACACACACACACACACACACACACATCTAAAATGGACCATTAGAGTTTGCAAAACTGAAACTTTGCTACACTAACATTAAAAATTAAAAGAGTTTAAAAAAGTGATTTTTTTCGGATGACTGCAGCAAACCTGCATGGATGCCGTAAAGGAACCGTGCTGCCAGGATCATCTCGAAGGAAAGGGCGGGTTTGCTCAGAAGCATCAGCACGGCTCCGCCGATGGCCATCACGTTGTTCAGGATGAGGCATCTCTTCCTAATTACACAGAGAGAGGAGGAGCTGCTTAACAAACACAAGCGTTTCCAACACGAATTCTGCTCCCATTAGGTGCCTCCTCAACATTCTTCTCCTGAAATACTCCTCGTCTCTCCTCTGGACATGTCCAAACTATCTCAGCATCTTCAACTCCTCCAGCTCTACCACTGTCTCCAACATGGATGGCATAGCTGGTCTCACTACAGTCCTGTAAACCTCCCCTTTCATTCTTGCTGGTCCAGGTCTGTCACAAATCACTCCTGTCACTTTTCTCCACCTATTCCAACCTGCCTGCACTCTCTTGTTCACCTCTCTTCCACACTCGCCATTACTCTGAGCTGTTTTAACTCCTCCACCTTCTCCACCTGTACTCCCGCCATACTATCCACTCCGCTGTCTTCACTTTCGTCGAGCATTCTGTCTTAGACTAAATGTAAAGCAGCTTTAAAGCAGTAAAAGAGTGAGCATGTTTTCTAGTTTTGTGTGTGTGTGGTGTGTTTTCTGTTTTCTCCAAAGACACATCAGGAGATGATAAACTGCCCCAGGAGTGTGTGACGGTCCAGGGTGTTAAGAGGTTTAAATGACGAATGGATAGCTGGTAGCTTAGGGTTCCTCCTTAACGCTCGAAAACATCACACGGATTTGTTCCGTTCCAGTTCAGCTCAGCAGCTCTAATCTGATTTAATGAGGAATCGATTAGCCGGTTCAGATGTTGGATCAAGATCCTTTCTCGAGCAGAGGTTTAGAAATGTGAACACACTGATACAGAAAGTCAAAATGCATGAATGCAAGTTAAACAAAATGCAAGTTAACGTACATCCTCTACAGAGAACGCACTTAAAAAGGTATTTTTCTGCAAATGTTAGAGCACTCTGCTGCTGATGTAGAAAAAATATACAAAATGTGTAACTTTTACACACACAATTCCCAAAAGGTCTTAAATCCAGCAAATAAGCAGCAGCTGTGTATTAAAGTGTGCAGTTTCTCTGCAGAAGGTAAATATTTATACCAAGAACCAAAACCCACCGTCTCATTTGAGCAAATCTTTGAGTAAAAGTGTATTTGTACTGATTTTAGTGTTTTCTAAGATAATTACTACTCACTCTAAAACAGTGTTAGAAACCTAAAACTACACAGCAGCAGCTGAGCCCTGCTCATCCACACTGAAGTTCTAAAGAGTGTTGGAGCCCGCTGCTTGTCGAATAAGGCAAAACACAGGGTTGCCAGATTGAGCTCTTTTGCGTACACCAAGTAGAGTCACAGTAAGAAAACCAGCCAGTTTCATTATAAAAATGCAGAAGAACATCTGAACAACATTTACCTGGATTGGAAAAACAAATCTTAAAGTTAGAAATAAAACATTACTTGAACAAAAACATAGCATATATTCTTTAAGCTTAACATTTAGAATTTTTGGAAGAGGAAAATTAGAAAAATTAAAGCATTTTAGCCCACAAATGTGGGGAGTACATATCAGTTTAAAATATAGTTTTAATCTAAATAACTGTCTGATGCTGATATGCTTTTTTTTAGTTTAAAAAAACAAACAAAAAGGATTCGAAAACTGTCATACAAATAAATTATGATCGTTTCTGGCTAATAAAAGCCCCAAGAGCATTAAAATGAACGTCTCAGGGAAGCAACGAAGAGGAAGACATCTGTAAGGCATGGGTGAGAGCCTTTCACCTGCATGACTGTCAATAATAAAACTGTCCAGAAAGAAAAATGCTCAAGTCAGCCCATTCCAGCCCATTAGAAAAGCCCACAGTGGCCTGAGGAGGGTCCAGCACCTGCTGGATTTCTCTACGTATTTAAATCAATTCTACAATTAAATGCTGTGGTTTCTCTCCTGAAGTCAGTCAATCGCTCATCGAGTTGCCCGAAGGCAATCAATTGCGATTGATCCACAGCGTCACAATAGTATGGAAATGTCCAACAGCAACTAAAATGCAGCAAAGCGTCGTCCCGGGGCACAGGATTCACACATTAACGAGATTACCGTAATCATTATCCCATCATCGCCCTTCAGGCTTGAGGCTTTTCCTAAGATGTACTATTCCTTCAGCCCCCCTGACTAAACACTGTAGCCCTCCTGCCTCCAAATGATCTGCTGTGAAGATCTGTTTACCCTTCATTCACCCATCATCATGTATTTGTTGAACAGTGCTTTAAAAAGGTCACTGCATAAAATCAGCGCTTTGAAAAAGATCCAATGAAAAAGGAATCCTTTCAAATAGAAATACAAAAATAAAGAACCTTTACTCTCCATACAATCTCTGAATTCACCTCCTCTGTGACGTCACAAAAGTGAACTCATTTATTTCATCCTCCTGTTTCGCTACAGCAGTTCATCCAACCAATCGGAGCCCAGACTGCTTTGCGAATGAGGCGGTACAGGGCAGCCAATCAGAACAGGGGTTATTTACTTTTATAGCAGACAGAAGAAAAAGCAGGCTGTTTAATTTTTAGGGATGAAGAAAGGTTGGAAAGTGCTCGTGTTTAAAAACGTGTTTTTGGTGCAGAAGTTTATGAAGCTTTATAAACGGCCCCATCACCAAGAACGCAACAAAAATGCTTCCTCTGCATTTAGCCCACACACACTGTTCAGCAGGGGGCAGCTGTTTGAAGCACCCAGGGAGCAGTGATGGGGATGGTCCCTTGCTCAAGGCAACCTCAGGTACCTAGAAGAACTGATGCTGTTTTGAAGGCAAAGGGTGGTCACACCAAATATTGATCTGATTTAGATTCTCTTTTGTTCATTCACTGCATTTTGTTGATCGATGAAAATAAATGATCAACACTTCCGTTTCTGAAAGTGTTCTGTTTACAGCATTTTTTCACACCTGCCTAAAACTTTTGCACAGTGCTGTATATAAACACCGCAACACAGAAAAATAAATGATCAGAGCATGGCTGCAGGGTTTTATACCACGCTAAACATTAAATCCTGGTCCTGCTCATTTTCACCCGGTGGCCACTTTAATAGAAACACCTTGGGCATTCACTCACTTCATTAGAAATGCCCTCCTTGTAATTCCACTCAGTGGACACTTTATTAGAAACATTTAGTAGAAACTTCCCTTTAAGCTCCACTGTTTAGACTGTTGTCCATCTGTTTCTGCAGTTGATCAGAACTCCATTCATCACTGATCAATCTCGGACCGCAGTACCAGAGTTTTCCAGATATTTGCAGCTGCACTGCCGGGAAGTGTGTGGCACCAATACCAGGCACAGCAGATTTATAGAGTTTTTAATCGAGGGCTGACGAACGGCATTAAATCTGGATCGCTGATACAAAAGTGCTCTAAATTCAATTTGCATGACGACACAAAAATGTTTTATTTAATGTAGCCTTTATAACAACACCCTGGTTTGTCACTGTCAGTCACTGTCATTGTTTCATCTTATTTTCTAAACGATTATTTCAGCAATTATCAAATCAATTGTTAGAAAGTGAAAGTGAAAGTGACAACCCTTGTCATTGCGAGGTCACGGCACAGCACACATGAACCACAACGAAATTGGACCTCTGCATTTAACCCATGCACACTCAAACCCGTGCAGCAGTGGGCAGCTATTGAAAGTGCCCGGGGAGCAGTGATGGGGACGGTACCTTGCTCAAGGGTACCTCAGGGCAACCTATTGGGAAGGGGTTTGAACCCCGATCCTCCGATCATGTGGCTAACGCCCTAACCACTAGGCCACCACTGCCCCAAAGGCTGATATTGCCGGCAGTAATGCTCCAAACTGGTAAGTTCTAACCTCCCGTAGGTGGTAGTGAGGTATCCGGCCCCCAGAGAGCCAAGAAGTCCCCCGATGCAGAATGTGGAGATGGTGAAGGACCAGATGAGGGACAGCTCCCAAATCTCCAGAGCGTGACCGTAGCGCTGGACACATGTCCTGTTCACCAGCTCTTTGACAAACTTCAAACATAAGAGCAAAGTTAGAGCAGCGGACATGTCAATCACTTTATCAGTTCTGCCATTTCTAAAAGCTAAACAGAGGATTAAAACAGTTTCTCTCAGTTCTCAGTGCCAAGGTAGAAATGTAATTAAAAACAGTAAGGATTACTGATGTAGAAATGCAACAGGGGGTCGTCGCAGATGAATGTGAACGTGTAAAGATGAGTTCGGGGCAGAAACGAGTAACTCAGGAGGCAAATGTATCATCCACAGGATGAGTAAGATAGCTGCACTTTAAATAATAGAATACATTCTTGAAACGTATTTGTATTCTATCCATTATAAAAATAAAAAATAATACTTAAAAAAAATAATAATAAAAAGTCTTAATTTTGTTGATATCAAACTCAGGGAGAAGAACATTAATGATTAGATTAAGCGATGCCTTTTATTAGTGGTGGCCATTTTGGAAAAAATATTAAAAAATAGATCATAAAAATTCACACACTGCATCAGGAATGAATATAATCGCCCATTCATCCTTACTCCACCAACAGCCTCTGTGATACTGATATTCCTGAAGGACGCAGAATGCTAATGTCTTTTTGACCAATCAGAGCTCCTGAGTGTTCAGATGAAATGAGGAGTTCACGTCACCAAAGGGAAAAAAAAAAAAAAAAGGTAAATTCTTTTAGCCCTGATTTGCCAAGGGCTACATTATTGACATTTTCCTCCCGTTTCCTTTTTTGTCATGACATTTATAAAGTATTGAACCAAAAATACTATTCATAACTGATGGACAAAAACAACTTTTTTAAAAAACTATTTCAAAACTTGAACAGTATTTATATCTAATTTGCAGAAAGGTAAACTTCGCTTACAACAGACGGTGATGTGAGGACGGAGATGTTGAAGCCGTACTGGAAAGTTCCCCCGATTCCTGTGATCAATACGACTGCGACAAGCACTGGGCTCTTCAGCTGAACAAAAACATGAAGAACACTTTTACATGAAGCCACACTAACGTGGCACTGACGCCATTCTGACTCACCAGTAACGTGAAGCCGTGTGTCATGGCTCCGGTCAGTTGTCCTGCAGCCTGGCGTCTGGTTATTTCTGTAAGCAGCTGGATATTTAACACAGCAAGCCTCTGAATGTCTAACGGGCGATGTTGAAATATAACTTCTTGAGAAAGGATTGAACTTTAGGTGAGGAAATAGATAACTCTGAGCAACGTACGCATGACTGCACCCCATCTCCTGACCCGAGAAGAAAATTCAGAAATAGAATAAAAAAAACAAAGTGGCCAAAAAAATCTAAAGGGTTTAATGAACACTAGAGGACAGATCGATGTTACTTTCTTTATTTTTGAGAGAATTTGCTCAGATTCATTAAATATTTACAAAAAAGCTCCAGCAACAAATACGATATTCTATTATAACTTTACAAAACTGAATGAAAACAATACCCTGTTCTTGGTGGTGTTTCTCCAAAAACACAGGAATAAAACCAACATGGACAGTGTGGGCGATTCTGAGGATCATTTTGAGAAATCCTAATGTAAAGAACAGCATCTCCAAACACAACACACACACACACACACACTAGAAACAGTCTCCCCCATAAACCATAAAGCTCTAAGCATCACACTCAAGCCAAGAAAACTTTCAATCTAATTGTTGATTTTTCTTGGTCGTAAATAAACATAACTGCCTAAAATGAATCAACAAATTTATTTACACAATCTCCCCAAATTTAGACAATTAGCCACGAACGTCTATTTGAGATTCCCAAACTTTTTTTTTTTTTTACATAATATTAAATGACAAAAATATCATTTCTTCATACTAGAAATATTTGTAATACATGTCATTTTTTCTTTAGAAGCTTTAACACGGAGAAGGAAGAATTTCATGATACTAAACAGGAAAATTAAACCTCCGACGTGTCTTGACCTGATCCTCTATATTTGGGGTGTTTATGGGGTGAAATGGTTTTTGCCAAATCCAAAAGCAACGTATTTTCAGTATTTTCTATTTTCAGTTGTGAAAACGTAAGAACACAGGAGTCAGAACAGGTTCCTTCAGGGCCACAGCTCTACGGAGTTTCTTTCGGTTACACACCCGACTCATGAGCTGAACAGTCAGAGCAGGTAAAACACAAACCTCTGAAGAGCCGTGGCCTCAAATCTGATGATCGGGGGTTCATAGAAACCCTGTTAAAAATCATTTTATCAGATGGCTTAAGTCTTCATGGTGACGCAGTCACCTCACAGCAACAAATCTTCTTGGTGTGTGCCTCTTTGTTTCAGTGTGTGTGTCTGTGTGTGCCTCTTTGTTTCAGTGTGTGTGTCTGTGTGTGTTTGTCTCTCTGAATCTGTGTGCTTCTGTTTGAGACTATGTGTGTGTGTGTGTGTGTGTGTGAGTGGGATTCACTGTGCGAGTCTGTCTGCCTCTCTGTTTGAGTCTGTGTGTGTGCCTGGGTGAGTGTGTATGTGTGTGTGTATGTGTGTGTGTGTGTGTCCTACAGTGAACTGTTAAATTGTCCAGACTGTTTTTCGCGGTGTGCTGTGAAAGGTTTCAGTACATATTCTTATGTTTATTTTCAGGTGTCGTGCGTTAGAGGGATGTGTGTGAAAACCCCCAGCTACAGTTCACAGAAGATGTTTCACACATGCATTCGAGTGAATCGGATGTGCCACACACTCTCTAGCATCCCCACATTGCCTGGAAAGCTTTACAGCAGCATGTAGCGGGTCAGGCCTCCACCTCGGAGCTCCTTCAGCCGCTGGCAGTGCCTCAGCATGTTCAACATCCCGACGAAGCGCTTGTCCACCTTCAGCTGTGCCAGGTCACGCAGGTCCTCCTCCACCACGAAAAACTGACCTGAGGACAGAGGAAAGGAGGCAAGGAGGAGACAGGAGACAAACATGCGAGAAGGACAGGGACAGAGAAACAGCAAGAAAATGTAAAGAAAGTGAAACGCAGAGAGACAAAGAGAGAGAGAAGATGAGAAACGCTGCATGATGGATCGCCTTTCACTGCCCATAAGAGCTTGTTAAGACGAAGGAAGGCAGGATTAACGACCTTCGTTAAGAGATCAATTACACTCGTTCATGCATCTCCACGGCTTTAAAGAGCAAATGTCCAAAGTGTTCCTTTGCAGAAGAATAAAAACTGTTTCCATGGATAATTAAGGTCAAAGAGCCCTACATGAGCAGAATGACTGTTCTTACGAGATTCAAACACAATAGCAAATCACGAAAACGTCACTAAATTGATTGAAAAGTATACTGATTAGCATAACTCAGACCTGTCTATCAGTAAGTTCTTCAATATGAGCATATAGATTAACTGCAAAAAAGGTCATCCTGTGACTAAATGAAGAACAAAAAAAAAAAATTCTATAAAAAATTAATTCTAAAAAAAAAAATCAGGACATAGCAGAGCATATACAATGTTCAAAATGGGGGCTTATTAATCTACTGAGACAAATAAAAAGTGTAATTTGCATAGTTAACTTTAGCAGTAAACTGACGAGGGACCTTGACATCAGCTAAGGAAACTGAATTCGTATATTAATGTACATGTCTGTATGAGATTATGTTCGGGCATCTTTGCCTCCTTTTATGTCGTGTGATTTTGTTGTCCTGTGCTTTGTGTCTCAGCTCTAATGTCCTAAAGCGTCCTTTATAATAAAGGAACACAAATGCAGTTCTTGTGTTGTTATTCACCTTTAGTGTCCTTGGTTTCCTGGTCTTTAAAGCGCTGGTAGAGTTTCCGTGTGTTGTTGTTCAGGGTCTTGAGCGGCTGATGGAGGATTTTGTATTTTCCAGTTACAGCTGTGTTGATGCTCTTCACAGCAGCGTTCAGTTGTTCATATGTAACTCTTCCTTTCATGTATCTGATGGGACAAAGTTTCAGTGCGTCGGATACGGGACCAATCAGAAACGCTGCCGCGCAAACAATGAATCGGGTTAGAAAGTGAGAAACTAATACCCCAAAACTAAGGGAAATTACAAGAATGTACAGTGTGGTGGAAACTGTAGTTCAACAAAGCTAATCAGAAGTTTCTGATCAAAAGAAAAGCATGTTTTTGTTCCCTAGAAGTTCTTTTTATCTAATAGAATTTACAAACAGATAGCACATCTCATTCTGTGAAAATGCCTAAAAACATGTTCCTTTTTGCCAGGTTGCACACTGCTATATTTGTGCAGGGTAACGATTAATTAGTCAACTTGTTCTTGTTTGTAGTCAGCTGTTTTGAAAGTGACAACCCTTGTCATTTTGCTGCTTAAAACCCAGCATTGCTCAGAAAATCTATAAATTATGGTCACGCTTCTTTTTTAAATGAATCCAGGGATGAGTGAGAAGCCACTGTTTTCAGTGGTAAAGACATGAAACAATGCGATTCACGGATAAACGGACGCACCATAAATTATTCCTCCAGCTTTGTTTTTTGTTTTTTTTTTATTTGTTGGAATGTCTAGAACAAAGTTTACACGGTCATGTGCTTGGGGGCTCACTTGTCCTGATTGGCTGCCGCCAAACCACACAGTAGCTTGTTATCGTAAACCTGACTGGACTTGAATGTCATTGTGACACCCTCTCCGCCTAAAACACGGCGTGCCGCTGGCTTATGTATGAATAAATTTGGTCCCTTTTGCTGCTTTAACACAGTAAATCATCACAGACCTGCGAGTCAGGAAGTTAATCTCTAAAAGACTTGTTTATGGGCCTTCAGAGACTGTGTGGCACAGTTATCCTGTAAAGTGGGTTAAAGAAATAAAAGCAAAAACAGAAACTGTTGCACAGCCACATTTTTCGGGAATCTAGACCCTTTTGCACACTTTGGAGGACTTCAGGGATCAGGGGTCACCAACCTTCTGAAACTGAGAGCTACCTCAAGGGTACTGAGCCAGTACAGGCTACCAGTTACCTAAACTTATCTAAACTTCCTGTATAATAAACATGTTTTCTTTTTATTTACTTTTTTTTTTTTTTAAGTTATTGTCATTTTCAAATCCATATAAATGCTAATGTGATTAAAGAAGAAGAGCAACAGGATAAAATTTAACTTTAGACGCTGCTCACTGGTGAGCTGGCTATTTTTAGAACGGCTCCGCGGGCGACTCATGTGGTCCTTGGTCCATGTGGTCCATGTTGGTGACCACAGACGGGTCACCAACCTGATCTAGACGGGACAGGTGCTACTCACTGTGGGATGTTGTCGAACTCTTGCACAGTGATGAACTCCATCTCTTTGATCAGGGCACGGGAAGGCTTCCTGGGAGGTTCCTGTTCCTGGGGGGCTGCCTGCACATCTGCGGGCCTGCTGGAGGACGCCAGCTGTCCTGACCTGATGGGTCAAAGAGAAGAAAACAGATGGCTTCTGGAGGTGTTCAACATGGAACAGTGGTGCTGAGATTATAGCTGTACACAATACGGCTGTTAAACACTTTAGAATTTATTAGTTTCCCATGTTAAGAAAAAAATTTCTTTCTTCCTTATGAATCCTCAGTCCATACTTTCCATATTTCTGATTTCTGATATTCTGAAGTGTTCATAAACGGACACTGCAGGTAAAAAACTGCAATGATGAAAGTGAAAAAGTGAAAGTGACTATTCTCGTCATTGTGAGGTCACAGCACAGCACACAGCGAACCACAACAAAAATGGACCTCTGCAGTTAACCCATGCAAACACCGTGCAGCAGTGGGCAGCTACTGAATGTGCCCAGGGAGCAGTGACGGGGACGGTACCTTGCTCAAGGGTACCTCAGGGCAACCTACTGGTGAGGGAATCGAACCCACAATCTTCTGACGCAGGGGCAGCTCCCTAACCACCAGGCCACCGCTCCCCCAAATGATGTAGGGTTTCTAGTGACGGCGCTGTTGGCAAAAAAACTGGAACAAAAAATTCAGCACAGGAAAACGTGAAAATGTTTTCTGTTCGAATATCCCAAAGCAAAAGGCAGAAAGTTTCTGTGTCCAGTTACTAATGAAGCGGCCTCTTCGGAAGGGCTGAAACCCAGAGTTAACCGGTACCTTGAAGGCTGATGAAATTTTCTTTTGATTTACTGTACCGTCCCGCCAAGAATCGATTTTAAAATTGTGCCAAAACCGTATCTTTTGTAGAGAAGCTTTGAGAGGCAAACTTCTGGTTGCAACAGACGAACATTTCTGACTAGATTTTTACAATAAAAGCACACAAAAATGTTTCATCATTCAAAACAGCGTGATTCACCTAAACATACAGGAATTAGCCTTAAGCGCAGCAACAAAAACACTGGAAGAATGAGAAATCCGAGTTCTGAAAATGAGGATAATAAATTATCTTTTGCTACACAAACAAACAAACAGCAGACTTCATCCTCATGATTCATCCATGTGATGTGCTGTAGGACTATTTCGCCAATTTATTCTCCTTGGAAGACATAAAACCTTGTTTCTTCAGGAAAGCCATCTGGAACTGTCACTAGAATTGGTTTGTTTCATAAACTGGGTTTTGCAGCATCGGTTTTATAAAGGCTAATATAACAATGAGCAACACGCGGAGTATCTCCATGGCCTTCACTCCCAAACGACGAGATCACGTAGAGACGCCTCAGACAAATGATTTCAGGCTGGAAGAATGAGGAGCAGATTTGAAATACATTTTCATAAAATCAGATAAAAAAGATACACGGCAGCGACCGTAGTGAGTGGAGCCTTTGATCACAGCGTTTGGTGCTTGCAGGTCTTCTTTCATTTCACAGACACCGTCCCGAATACAGAAATTACAGCTCCAAGTGTGACAGCTGGTGTTCTGTCAGCGAATGGAGTGCAGCACTTTGTTGTTTTTCTGCATCATCTGATTCAGCTCATCATCAACCCCTTCAACGACCAGGAAACTATGTACAGAGACAGTTTCCCTACAGTTTCCAACGGTGATTCAATTCACTTTAATACGAAGATGTCTATCAACATATGAGAGGCAGCGTCCTGCTTTTTCTTCTGTTATCCGGTGTCGACCAGAGGTTCCTTTGATCAGAATCAGAAAACATGGAGATTCATGGAGATCGGAAATTTTTTTAATATGAGGCCTTATTGGTTCTTTTTTGTCGGCTTCATCTTATCAGGGGACAGAAACATCCTGTGGCCTTGTATATCATGAAATGATATGCGTTTTATATTATTTCTAAGTAGATGAGCTGATTTTCTCGTTCATAATGGGCTGAATTTGCAGCTTAGTTCCCGTAAACGGACGAGATACTGTCCTCCCCACACTATGTTCCCATCCCAGTCGTATTTCAAAGGAAAACCACTCTCTACTTAGAGAAAACTCACTTTTTCTTAAATCCTAGACCTTTAATGAGCTACGAGTTTGAAACAATAACAAGTGTTTCAAGGCTTGCGCATCAAGAAAGAGAAACCTGATCCTACTGAGTCGCTGGCTGTTCCCTGCGAGGCATGTGGGGTGGGACGTTCTCTTTTAGGTGCTGTGCATTCTGCACATCTTCCTGGAAGAACTTGTCAAGCTCCTGCAGTTGAGAGAGAGAGAGAGAGAGATTAAAATTGATGAGCGGATTAAAATAATCTCAAGACTTTTTTTGAGCATCAGCCCACAGCAGCAGGATTTCACAACTTCATATCTGTTAGTAGTTATATATTAAGTCAAATGTAACTCTTTGTATATGATTCTGAATCTGTAACAATTAAGGAACAGCATTATTAATCAGTGATTCACAGCCAGAGGGACCTTAACACTGCAGAGCCTGGTTTTCCACTCAGTCTCAGACCTGTAGTGTCGTTCCCGTCTGATTATTTCTAGCTGATAAGGTCGGAGAGCTGAATGAACTGTCCCGCAGGACCTGCTGCCACAAACCTTGAGGTGCATTAGCAGGTCTCTCTGCTGAGCCACGTATCTCTCAAACCGATCGAGAAGGCCATTGATGGTGCTGACATCCTGCTCAATTTTGACCAGAAACGCTCGCTTGTCTGGATCTTTGGCTTTAAAAAAAAAAAAAAAGAAAGATCATTAGCCGCATAACGTTATAAAGTTTTTCATTTACACTCAGCATTTAGCAACCACTCTTATCCCGAGGGATGCACACCAGAGCTTCATAGTCGACCTCTGAATTTTGGGAGGCTCTTTCTAGAAAACCTTTTCTAAAATTGAATAACATTGTAACTCAAATGCAATTATACAATTATGTATATATATATATATATATATATATATATATATATATATATATATATATATATATATATA
>CM029383.1:23216979-23234934 GCA_017165825.1 Hepsetus odoe
TGGGAATAAAAGAGAGGGGGGATGATGGGGGAAGAGAGAGGAACGGAGAGAGAAAGAGGAGAGTGAAGGATGGAGAGTTGGGGGGGAGAAGAGGGGGATGGAGAGAGAGGAAGAAAGCGACAAAAAGCAAGAGGGGGGGATAGGGGGAAGAGAAAATAGAGAAGAGTGGGGGAGAAGGAGAAGGAGGGAGATGGGAGCAGATCACAGTAAGAGTGAGAGAAAGGGGGAGTGATTGAGAAAGAAAGAAGAGGGAAGAAAGAGAGGGCGAGAGAAATCAATCAGAAATTAAGGTGTAATAAACAGATCAGTTCCAGTATAATAAAAATGGGCAGAATTACAACAAAATGTGTAATAAACTTGTAATAAACTGATAACAACAAACTTAACTGATGAAAACCTAAAACAAGTATTCAACAGCCCTTCAACACACATCTTATCAAAAAGGCATTACATTGTAACTAAATGTGTAATAAATGTTTAATAAAAGATTAATACTTAAAATAGAAAAGTGAAATAAACTGATTTTAAATGTATTATCATTTTGGAGCAATATATTTATTATTTATTAAATATGAAATAAATCTAAAAAAACATTAAAAGTGCATTAGTATATAACAAAAACATAATAACCATATTATAACATTATTTTATAACTTATAGAACTCAAAAGTGAAATAATAAATAGCAAAATAAAACTGATGAACATTCACCAACATACATTATAATACATACATTATAACAAAAAGGGTAATAAATCCATTAAAAAGGTACAATTAAAAAGTGCAAAAATAAAAACAAAAGATGTAATAAATCATTTCATAAACATGGTATCGCTATTTGAATGTATGTATTTATAGAAGTGATTCTATAATATCTATAATATTTTATTACATTATTTATACTTTAAGTAAAAAAAACCTAAGGAACCTGCAAAAATGTAAAAAAAACACTTTTAATAAAAATAGGAAGATAATACATTTGGTTAATTAATTTTAATTTTATAAACAATTGATCATTTTAAATAATATTTCATAAAGCTATGAACAGTATTGCAGGGTTTGAAAAAGCCAAATAAAAACATCAGGTAAAATAATAACGGAATAAAAACAAGGGGTTAAAAAATTGCAAAAATAAGGATAATAAACATAAAGTTTAACACAATGTTACAAAACTAAAAAAAACATGATTAATCTACAATAAGAATGCATATTTTAAAACAACTATTAGGTGTAATAAAGATATAATAAAAATTGTAATAACCACGACCTATAGTAAATTTATAAATAGAAAATAGGTTGTAAAGATAATTTGATAATTTGAATGCCAACGAAAATAATACATATACCATGAATTAATTAAGTATTCTGAAAACATGTCATATAGGCACAAAGAAGACATAGTATATTTAAAACAAAACAATGAAGCTGCAAAAACTGTAATAAAGGTGTAATAACACATAGCAAAGATAATGTTATGCAACAAGGAGTTACAGAAGTAGTTTCTTTAAGGTTTAATAGCAGAAAAAATAATTGAGGTGTAAAGACAAAAAAGAAGTAAGACAGTGAAGTGAAAAGTTGATATATTAACTTTTTAAATGTTAAATTGGCACTTTTCCTCCTTTGTTCATCGACCATATGTTGATGATGTTTGGCTGCTTTTAGTGCCAGGACGCGCTGCCAAGGGAGGACTTTTGAAAATGTGTTTCACCATTGAGGCCATAACTTCAATTATATTTTTGCTGTGTTTTTTCCCCTCACTTTGTTTACTGGGTTTTTAAAAGTCCTGTTAGACATGAGGAGGGTCCTTCAGAACTGTCCCGAACAGCATCTCCAGTGATGCAGCATCATCCTGCTGAAAGAGAAAGTGACTATTTTTTGTCATTGTGAAATGCAGCACACAGTGAGACACATCGAAATTCAACCTCTGCTTTTCACCCACACACACCATGCAGCAGGGGGAAGCTATTTAAAGCGCCCAGGGAGCAGTGATGGGGATAGTACCTCGCTCAAGGGTACCTCAGGATAACCTACTGGTCATAACTGAACCCATGACCTTCCAATCCTGGTGCCAACTCCCTAACCACTAGACCACTGCTGCTCCAACAAAGAGCTTCCCTGACTGAGACAAAGAGGACCAGGGACAAAAAGGACACCAGGAACCCACCAGGGACAAAGAGGACACTCTCATTAGAGAGCACTGTCACCATTAAGGGGAAATTTGTCTGCACTTTTGACCTCTAGGTGTCCACATGAAAGTAAGGACCCATGATTTCCCAGCAGTTCACTGTCCAGAGGGTCACACTGCCTCTGCTGGCTTGCCTTCTTCTCATGCAGCTCTGCGTCCTGGTGCCGTCTCTGCGCTGGCTGTGATGTGACTGTGTTTGTTTTTGAGTTTAGATTTAAAAAATGTGTGTGAGTCAAATCACAGTTGCTCACTCTTAAGGGGTCTAGAAGAAGAATACATGCCTATGGATGAAGAAGCTCAAATCCAGCCTCCAGCATTACCACCACTGAGTTCCTTAGCAGGACCTTTAACCACGTTGCTCCAGATAGACCGTCCCTGTAGGAAAAGGAAGTCGCTCTGGATAAGACCATCTGCTAAGTTCCATAAAAGTTTGGATACACAAAAAGCCTTCGGGGCCCATAAGCACTGAGATCCAGCAGCCCCACCATAGTTAGGATAGTCATCTAAGAGATGACTGATGGATGGATGGATGCTAAACGGCTGGTGTTAAGTGAAACAGTTGCCCTAGAAGTGGATAAAGTGCTTTAAAAGTGATGAAGCAACGTATGGGAAAAGCTAATTTAATGGTCTATTAGGTTTGCTTGCAGTTGGGATAATCCTGCTCTGCTAAAGCTGAATCAATCTGGTGCTGAATTATTGAAGGAAACCTTGATCAAACTGGAAGAGATGTTCATAAAGATGTTCTTTATGGAATGATGGCCTGGTAACAGCCACACAAATGACAGACAGCGCAGTTTTATAGTTAAAGGCATTCAATTTACAGCAATTCATTTTAAAGGGGAATCTAATTTTAAAACAGGCAGCAGAATCCAGCGACTGAAAAAGTCATTGTGAGTGAGCTTTGGATTTCTGATTTCATTGATGGTGATGAATGGAACCAGATGTCTCCAGCAGAAAGTGCAGTAAAAAGTATCAAAGTAACACGGCACACAGTGAGCCACAGCAAAATACTTCCTCTGTATTTAACCAACACACACCATGCAGCAGGAGACATTTACATTTACGTAAAAAAAGCAGATGCTCTTTTCAAGAGCGACTTCCACGTCCTGATTACAGGGACAGTCCCCCCCTGGAGACACTCAGGGTTAAGGGTCTTGCTCAGGGACCCAGTGGTGGTAGTGCTGGAGGTGGGATTTGAACCTGGGACCTCTTGAGCCACAGGTCCATAGGCAAGTACCCACCACTAGACCACCTCCACCCTACAGACAGCCATATCCAGCACCTGGGGAGCAGTGATGAGCACAGTATCTTAATCAAGAGTATCTCAGGGCATCTTACTGGTCTGGGATTCAGACTCACAAACTTCCAACTATGGGGCCTAGTCCCTAAACACTAGGCCATTGCTGGCTTTCTCTGGGGGACAATTTGCCTCACAATGTTATTTTAGTTATTTTATTTGTATATATTCCTCTGTCCTTCGTCCTTCTCCCCACAATAATTCCTCCATGGCCTTATTCCTGTGGTCCGATCATTCCTATGTCCTTCTATCCCTGATCCAGCCCAATGCCCTTTCACCCCCGTCACCCTAAATCCCTTCCCTAGGTAGTATTCACGTCCCTGTCACCTTTAACCTATGTATTATTAGCTGCATCTTTATTTTTCTGTGTTCTCTTCTGAGTAACGCTTTCTCTGCACGTCAAAAACACCCAAACAAGGTCACAGTCTTAGACTAGGTGTCTCCTCCGGAGGCCTTGGAGCTCCCGGGGATAGATAAAAAGGCACACTCTGAACTGTGCAGGTTAGAGTTAGAGAGAAAGGATTCCACACAGAGAGGAACACTGACCGGTCTCTTGAACATCTTGCAAGAACTTTGTTACTTTTCTGTTAATAAACTTTGCTATAGCTCAAAACCCTCTTCGCCTCATCACTGACTCCTCGAACCTCGGTTCTCAATCGGAGAATCCAACAATGGGTCTGATAGAACTAAGCCTCAGGAATCAAAAAGTGTCTTCACAACCATCTCAAGTCTGTGAGGAACATTCCGATGTCTGGTTCCTTTCCCCAACACTATGAACATTTCTCTATAGCTGAGCATTTCTAACCAAAGCCTCTCTGAATGATCTCTCTTAATTAAGTGAAAGTGAAAAGTGAAAGTGACAACCCTTGTCATTGCGAGGTCACAGCACTGCACACCATGAACCACAATGAAATTGGACCTCTGCGATTAACCCATGCACACAACCACCGTGCAGCAGTGGGCAGCTATTGAAAGCGCCCGGGGAGCAGTGATGGGGATGGTACCTTGCTCAGGAGTACCTCAGGGCAACCTACTGGTGAGGGAATCGAACTCCCAATCTTCCGATGCGGGGCAACTCCCTAACCACTAGCTGAATTTATGGGAAAAAGTGCATGTCTACTAGTTGTCTACTATCTTACACTAATTAGAAAGGCAGAGATAATAAGTATTCAGCCAAATAATAATTTGCCCAATTCAACGGAAGATTAATTTTCTCTCTGAAATGTTGGAAAGAAGAGGGTTGTTAATATTGGTTCATCATCACTCTTTTTAGGTCTTCAGTCTTTACTAGGGCAGCGGTGGTCTAGTGTTGAGAGAGTCGAGCCACAGGATCGGAAGATTGTGGCTTCAAACCCCTTACCAGTAGGCTGCTCTGAGGTACCCATGAGCAAGCCCCCTGCTGCACAGTGTGTGTTGGTGCATGGGTTAAATGCAGAAGTCCAATTTTGTTGTGGTTCACTTTGGGCTGTGCCGTGTTCTCACAATGACAAGAATAGTCACTTTCACTTTTACTTTGACAGTAAAGAATGTCTTCGTCTTCGTCCTGAGCGGCAGCATTATTGACCTGTCCTCACAGAAGACACATACAGCTGTCTCTCCTTCTGTAGACCTGAACCCCGATGGCAGTGTAAGGGGAAGGATTCTCCACAAGATACATGCAGAAGTGGCCAAAGTGGAGCTCTGGAGGGGTTTCACTGTTTTTAGGGAATTAAATACTGCACCAGGTGCTGTGTAGAGACCGAAAGAGCCCAAACTTGTAGTTTGTTCCGAATGATTTTAGTTTGGACTCTGATGATGCAGTTGCCGGTGCTGCAGGCCCACGAGTTTCATTTCCCCTCCAGGCTTCTGTACTAGACCCTTGACTGAAAACCGTGAACGGTGCACATTTTTTAATGTTTCCTTACTTTTCTTGGCTGTTGATGGGCAGAAACTCTTAAATGTGCAGTTCAGACATGTTTTAAGAATGTTTACTGGAAAAGACCGAGCTGGATTATTTATGGACTGCTGTGTTTATGAAATATTTAATATTTTTTTATATAAAAAAAAAAGTTAATAATGGGCTATACGAGAACTTGGCCATTGCCAGCCATTTTTAAA
Source organism: Hepsetus odoe (assembly GCA_017165825.1). Classification (NCBI taxonomy): domain Eukaryota; kingdom Metazoa; phylum Chordata; class Actinopteri; order Characiformes; family Hepsetidae; genus Hepsetus; species Hepsetus odoe. The sequence continues at coordinate 23,222,558 of CM029383.1, forward strand.
AGAGTGCTTTTGCATAATTAAAAAGTTTAAAAAGAAAAAGTCCTCCAGAGTTGTGCTCATGATTGAGAAAGTTGTTTACAGTGGTGGTGAATGGAACCAGACGTCGTTTGAGTCTTGTGTATAAATTACCGCAAAATGTTAAGAAATAGTGCGTAAAACATGGTCTGGTAAATTCGTATTATCATTTTTGTGTCATTGACTGTTTTTCAAAGATTCATTACGCGTTTGCGAAAATAAATTGTTACTGCTATGCGGCCACCGTAGTTATAAACAGGGCTTTTTCACCCACTGGCATAAGCACAAGCTCCGCCTCCCTGTATAATGATTGGTTGTTTTACCCCACGAGCTACGCTTTGATTGGTCCAATCACCATGTGTGCGGCCGACTAGCCAATACTAGCACAGGACGGCTTTTGGGGGGGGGGCATGCGGGAAAGAAATGCTACGCCGGGGATTCTTTCATTCAGATTTATATTCATTTAATTATTTAAATGCTCAGTGACAGCACGCAGCAGAATGCGTTGTGGTTTTAAAACACGACGAAACGGGCACCGAGGCGAGTTAGATGAGTTTTAGACAATTTCTGACTGAAAAAATGAGATATTAGCTGCCCGGGTTGCCAGATATGGGCAGAAAGATGGCATTCTTTGTTAGCTAAGCCGTTCACTGGGGGCTAAAAAAGAGCTCCTTTTTGACGTACAGCGGAATAAATGTCACACATTTTGCCTTCGTGAGTCTATATGAGAGCACAGATTTGGTCCTGGGGTTTTCTGGCGGCTCTGAGTGTCTGCAGCTCGAACAATGAGGAACAAAGATGAGCTCGCCGGTAGGCAGATCCAGTCCTCTCCACATTTGAGTGTGTTTACAGCTGCTCGGTCGACTAAAAGTCTTCTCTTTATTGAAAAGTTCATTTTTCCAACGTGCAATTCATCAGTCCTGGTCATTTCGTATCGTCGGTCTCAGTTCCTCAGCTTAACTTTAAGTTTAAAGCCTAAATAATGACATAAAATATCATCCACATCACCTGTTCTCCATTCCAGGCTCCATTCTGAAAACTGCACAAAATCCAGCCTCGCTGTGTTTACTGAATATATCAGGAGTGAAACTGGGCATTAGTGAAGCCTACAGAGGGATGGGACACTAGTGTGAAGTATCAAACAGTCCATGCATCCTATTTCTGTCTGTGCACAGGCAGGTCTGTCTACCTCTATACACTGACCAGCCAAAACATTAAAACCACAGACAAATGAGGTCAATCACATCAACAGGGACATTTTAGGCAGTGTGTGAAGATGGGGTGTTGCAAGCAGGGAAAATTGCCAAACGGAAGGATCCTAGTACCAAACTGTGATGGCTGGATTTCCAGGTCAGAATATCTCCAACATGGCGGGTCATGTTGGGTGTATGCAGTGATCAGCGCTCCAAGGAAGAACAACCATCAAACCAACAAGAGTCTCAGGGGCACCTCAGGGTCCTTGAAGGCCCAGTCCCACAGAATAGCTGCTGGAGCACAAAAGGCTGCAGACTGGTCAGAGTACCCATGCTGACTCTTGTGTGCCATGGAAAGCTCCTGAGTCAAAACTGGACCATGGAGGGATGGAAGAAGGTGAGCTGGTCTGATGGATCATGTCCTCTTTACCTTCATATGGACGGTTGAGTGTGTGTGTCCTTATCTGGAGAATGGTATGCACTCTGTGAAGCAGGTGGAAGAAGTGTGGCTCTCTGGACAGTGATCTGCCGGGAAACCTTGGGTCCTAAGATGTTTCTTTGACGCAATGCTGCAGACCAAGACCATCCCTTCATTGGTGAGAGTGTTCACTAATGGCAGTGTCATTCTGCAAACTGCAGACTGTGTTCAGAAAAGGCTGATTGAACAGAGTTCATGGTGTTGACAAATCTCCAGCATCTCAGTCTGATCGAGCATCTATGGGATGTGCTGGATTCTTCTTGGAGGACTTCGACGATTGACCTCCAGAGGTCCCATGGAATCCATGCATTGACGGTTCAAAGCTGTTTTAGCAGCAAGAGAAGGCACTATGCTAGGCAGGTGGTTTTAATGTTGTGGCTGCTCAGTGTTTTTAGGGATCCTCTAAAATAGCACTAAATGATCTATCATGATATATCGGTGCCGATGATTTACTGCCCGGCTCTGTCCTCACCTTTCATCAGCACAAACCGATTTTGTTCCTTTGTTTGTTTAACATGATATGATTTACACACTCATTTGGAACCCACTTTCCATTATTTTACAGCAGATGTCACAGTGCCAGAAACTCCAGAGGCCAAGCGTCCTTCAGGGCCGGGAGCTGTCAGAGCGGGTGACGCTATAACAGTGGATTCGTCCTCCGACTCTGACATTGAGATATCAGGCAGTTCCATGATGTTGGAGGGGTAAGATGATAGATTTTAGGTGGCTTGTGCGCTCACAGCCTTTCCATTTGTCATGTCTAGTAGCAGAGTTTAATGTATTCAGATTTTTGTTGCTTTATCATCTAGGTCAGCGAAGACCGCAAAGAGTCCAACTCCAGCTCAGAACGTGATTTTCCTGTCGGAGGAAGAGGACGAGATATTAGAGGTGACCATGGAGGTAGTGAAGGAGCAGAGAAATAAGGAGAATTCCCACAAAAATGGCCAAAAGAGAGACATTGTGCTGTCCATGAATTTAATTCTAATACGAGATTCTCACACTAAATGCCGCATTGGATCTGTGTGACGTAAATTTGCACAGATATATGTATAAATATAACATTTTACAATAACAGAAGCAGTCAAACCCAAAACTATGTTGATGTTTTATTACAAATGAACATATTTAAACATCAACATCAGTGCATTTTTAGAGAGCTTCAAGATTTCACAGGTTCAATGTCATTTTCACACATAATATGCAAAAGTCTTCAGACACCCCTCATATCTTCAAATTTTCTTTCCAAATGATAGACTTTTTTTGTATTTTTCAGTGGTTTTTTTCAAAGGAATGGCTGTCCAGGCAGTTGTCCTCTCATTTTCAGTCTAGTCAAGCACATGTTGCAGTAAATTATAGCCTCTGTTGTCTCATTTTCCTAAAAAGAAGAAAAGGGCTGTCTCAAGACTTCTGCGCCTCAGCACTGTGTATTTGTGTGGATGCCCAGTGTGTATAAAATCAGCATTAAAACGGGCAAATAACAGTACGGGGAGATGTTTGGGTCTTGTAGGCTGCAAATGATCTACATTTTAAAGCATTTTATTCATTTTCAGGCCAAACCTGAACAGCCCCAGAAGACATCCTGCAGTGAAGGTACTGATTCTTTATAGTTCACTTCAGCGTCTAAAAGAAAAAGAAATTTCATCCATCCATAATTTAGTGGCTGAGATGTAAATAAAGTCATGCAGAGTGGGTCTGGTGTGAAATGGTCCATGTTTTGTCCATTACAGGGATGGAACCGGGCACCTTCGACAGAAATGTAGCCGTATTGTTTTCTCTCTGAACCCACCAGTGAAGATACACATTTTATTAATGCTTGTATGAGTTGTTGATGAAAGTATAGTGAATCTGAGCTAAATCAGTTAAAAAAAAAAATAAAATAAAATAAATAATGTGAGCAGGGACAAGCCCTTTCATGGCATGGACCATGGGTTAAAAGACATACTGGACCAGTTTCCTAGAAGCATCATAGTAAACTTTCACCCTGGGAGCAGTGATGGGCGCTATACCTTGCCAAAGGGTGTCTCTGGGCAACCTACTGGCCCCGGGGTTCGAACCCACGACTTCTGATCCTCGTCATCATCAATACCACTGATTGGAGTGGAGTTTAACAGCAAGTCCCCTTTATGACTGGCAGTCCCGGGAGGCGTTGACTGATTAATTGATTTTCGTTCGGACTTACACCCTGGGTTGACACTCTTTCGTCTCGTCTCAGATGGAGTGTGTAAGCGGAGGCAGGAGGAGAAATCCCCAGGGAGCTCCCCCTCACAGTGCAGCAAAAAGAGGCGCGAGTCAGTGGTAAGCTCCTTTACTTTGTCTCGATTAAACTACAATTTAAAACTTCAACAATTTTTTTTAAATATATGTAATGATCGTTTAAGCTTTTAACCATAAAAACTGAAGCATCTGCCTGAACTTTCCGATGTGTGAGCCTTCTGGATCAGTGCAGGCATCAGTCATCTGTTATCTCTATGATTCATATGTATAAATGTTATTTTCTTTCATGTTTATAGTCTTCTTTATAGATCAGAAACGTTTAATTTTTATTTTTTTACATTAGAATAAAGCTTGTTTTCTTCCTTGTTCTGAATATGAAGTGAAGAGAAAGTGACTAATCATCATTGTGAACACAGCACTCAACGATGTATCCTCTGCTTTTCACCCACACTCACTGTGCAGCAGGGGGCAGCTATTTAAAGCGCCAGGGGAGCAGTGATGGGCACCGTACCTTGCTCAAGGATACCTCAGGGCATCCTACTAGTCTGGGATTCAAAGCCTTCCAATCCAGGGGCCAAGTCCCTGAACACTAGACCACAGCTGCCTCTGTTCACATTTAAACTTGAGCATCAGGAAAAGCATATTCTGATTATTGATCGAGTTTAGAATAATGTGAAAAAATAATGCCGTGCGAAGGTCCTGAGTCAACTCTCATTTCTTCATATTTTCCCAAAAGTGGTAGGGTACTTGCCTTTGGACCAATGGCTCAAGAGGTCCCAGGTTCGAATCCTACCTCTAGCACTACCACCACTGGGTCCTTGAGCAAGACTGAGTGTCTCCAGAGGAGGCCTGTCCCTGTAATTAGGACATGGAAGTCGCTCTGGATAAGAGCGTCTGCTAAATGCCGTAAATGTAAATGGAGATGACTTAAAGAAACGAGCTGGTCTAAGAGAGTTGAGGCTGTGCTGGTGGTGGTGGTCTAGGGGTAGGGTTCCTGCCTATGGATCTGTGGATCAAAGAGGTCCCAGGTTCGAATCCCACCTCTAGCACTACCACCACTGGGTCCCTGAGCAAGACCCTTAACCCTGAGTGTCTCCAGGGGGACTGTCCCTGTAATTAGAACATGGAAGTCGCTCTGGATAAGAGCGTCTGCTAAATCCCGCAAGAATAACGGTGGCTGCAGTAAGTTCATGTCACATTCATGTCTCATTTTCTTAGAAAATAAAGCTGAGGACTTTTGCACCTTAACATAAAAAACCTCATATTCTGGGCTTTTCTGTTTGACACTTTTGTGCTGTATCTGCTCTAATGCACCAAAATAGACGCAGGAAGAGATGGATAATTACTTTCTGAATGGAACTGAGTTGTGACAGGGCAAGAAAATGAATGTAGACTTGCTCTCCCAGTCCTGGGTTGAAGATGGATTGCGCTGGTGTCTCATACTGTAATGACATGAAGGTTGCGTACGTTGCTGCAAATGGCAAAACTGAATTAAGAAAACAGCTCAAGGACACAAACATTATTGCTTCCTCTCCGGGACGTCAGGTGCTGTTAATCTTCGTCAGTGATGTACGGCCGGCTGATCGGCCTGTTTGTTACATTTCCCAGTCGGTCTTCTGACAAAGATGGCATACGTAGGGGCTGAGGTCACTGCTGTGTTGGTCTCGGTTTATTTTTAGAATTGATTGTAGAACTATTTAGCTTTCTCTGATCTACTCTCGTGAGTTCTTCTTGTTTTCGTCCCGGATCATGAATGATTCTAACTGTATGATCATACCGGGAGCAGCAAGAACATCAAAGTGAATAGTGAGCCAGTGCGTCAGTGCATCTTGGGTGATGTGGCCATCAGGATAAAGTTTGAGATTTTACACAGTTTGGCAGCAACCAGTCAGGACAAAGAGAATCAGAACACAACCGTGTTAACTTTACTTCAAACATGGGCTTCAGAGTTACGTAGAAGATTCCTGTTATTTATTGCGCTGTTTGCGGACAGACTTACGATTGAAGATTATAACGTAGTGAAGTACCACACCAGGAAGTAATGAATTAGATTATAATTAAAAGAGAAATTAAGAAGATAAATCTAAAGTAAACTATATATTACTGAAAAAAGGACATTTTTACATCAGACAAGGATAAAAAATAACTGTAGGCATCTAGTATTACCATAGAAAGTGCAGAATTTCATATTGTTTAGAAATTCAGGAAGGAAATAGGTGAGCTGATCAGTTTTTAAGAACAGTTGGGAAGGTATTTCCTGGACTGACTGTGAATGGAGGCTTCTTCAGAGTCTTTTTTTTTTTTTGTGTGTCCCTAAACCTCATTACTGGCATGAGTTGAGTCTCTGATGATCCGACTTGCTCTGGTCCTGCATCTCCTGCTATAAGTGCCCTGCGTAGATGGTAGAGCTGATCAGATGCAGCATTTAAATCACACTATTTAAGGATTTACTGTCCAGGACACAGCTGGTCCAAAACGAGGAGGTGATGTTCTGCGTCACTGAGCAAAAAGCCCGTAGAATCACTTAAGATAAAAAATAAAATTAACAAAGCATGAACCAAAGCGTCTGAAATTCAGCCACAGACGTGCAGGATTGCATATATTTTGTGAAAATAAGAGGAAGAGGAGGCTGGTGTGGGCAGTGCTGTTAAATGAGACACATTAGCTTGCACCACACTACACACTTTCTAAAGAAAAGAAAAGTTTCTACCAGCGTTATCAACTCATGCATAATATAATAGGCGCTCACTGCTGTGTTGATATACACTGGGAGTCTTTTGAGTGTGCTGGAAGGGCATTTTAAACTTTCAGCTCACTCTGCTGCCTCTTTATAAGACCTCAAACTATTGTCCACTACATCAGAGAGCGTCCTCAGCATTCAAGACAACCAGAGCAAATGTTGCTGCTAGCGTGCCTAGCGTGAACCTATGGTGATATTAGACAAGAGTTATATCGCCCCCTACACTTCCTATGGTGAATTACAATCTGTCACAATTCATGCGAATCACATTAGCGCACTATGAAATGCAACCCATCCCATTGAACCCATCCAAACACACCGGTAGTGAACACACACTCCAGGAGCAGTGCTAGTGCCAAGTGAGCAGCGTTGCTGACGGTGCTTTGCTCAAGGGTGCTTCAGAGTAACCTACTGGTCTGGGACTCGATCCGATGACTCTCCTAATCACCAGGCCACCACTTCTCCGTGTAGAGCACTTCTGTTTTGAGTAAACGACGATTTAAGAGGAACCTTTTACCAGAACTGTTGTCTGTGTTGCAAACTGTGTGTAGACGGACGACTCGGAGACGGAGGGTCCTGAGCCCAGCTGGAAAGAGCAGGAGAACATGGTGTGCCGGCTGCAGCGCAAGTTCCCCCATTTAGTGAAGGAGGTAAGAGGGAACAAATCAGAGCATGAGGCAGACCGCTCTCAAAATAACGCTATAGTGTATCAAATCAACGAGAATGTCACCAAACTGTTCCGTCCAGAAATATCTCAGTACCGTGCCTTTTTTTTCTGGACATAAATCAGTGGATCGTTTGTTACCTGTATACGTTTGTCACAATCACAGTATTGACGTGTTGATAGTCGAGGCCAACAGTGGACCGTTTGCGATGTGCTCCACTGACTGAGCTGAAGTGAAGTGAAAATGAAGTGAAAGTGACTTTGTCATTGTGAAACTACTGGTCGAACCCATGACCTTCCAATCCTGGGGCCACGGCTGCTTCCGCAAGACATTCTGAACTGACGTCGACCAAACTACTTCAGTATCTCAAGTGTGCGATCTGTGTTTTTTTAGGAGCTCAGGGATGTTCTACATGAACATAGCTGGATCATAGAGGACGCCCAAGAGGCACTGCGGATGTTCTCTGATCATGGTGAGGAACCTGATATTTACTATCGTATTCTCCTTAAATTCCCGCCAACAGAGGGGGGTTCAGCCTTGCCTGGATGTGCACACCACTCTACACCAGTAGGAGTTCTTGGGCTAGACTCCTAACACTACAGTACTGTGAAAAAGTCTTCACCTCTCGTTCAGAGCCTGACTTGCATTTTTTATGTGTTGTTGAGAGCATTAAATTGTATTTTTGCACCAACAAGGTGATTCCAGAGCAAAATGAGAGGGGGGTCAGGACTTTTGCACACTGCTGTAAATTCACTTTTTATGCTTTTTGGCAATATTAAATTAGGTCTAACAGTCGAGCAGGACGATGGTGGTTGCTTTGCAGATATTTTTACCCCTTTTCCTCTGGCATCGGTTCTTGTTATTGCGTTCTCAATGTAAACAGGTTGCATGTGGGGACTATGAGTTATTTAAAAATGGAGAAAGCGCTTCTTCTAAATATCTGAATACATTGAAATAATGAACTACTGTGTGTTTAAATAGAGATTAAACATTTCAGAAATGACTGAAAATGTCACAAGTGAGGCTTTGGAATAGCGACGGCAGCAGCTCTGAGTGAGCTCAGCTGCTCCTGCAGCCACTGCGCTGCTGTTTCAGCAGTTCCTGGCAGGGACTTTAATAAAATATGGACCACTGTAACAGGGCGGAGATGTTGGACCCAGCCAGTTTAAATTGGTTTGGTTCCAGATGACAGCACCTGAGCCAGGTGATCAAAGGCTGCGTTTTATTAACTGTCCCAGATTGGTTTAGCACTGGAATAGAACAAAGTTGGCTGTGTTTAGAACCATGGAGAAATGATTAGTACCTATTAGGGGTGTACAATGCGCTGCATAAAACCTGCATCAATTTCGAGGGTGAAAATTCAATTTGAATTAATTATCCTAAAATAAAAAATTTGACCAAAATACGTTTTCAAGCTTTTTTTCTATCAAAAATAACATCTTTTTTTGGGTAAAATAAGTATGAATAGTGCCATAAAAATTCAGCATAGACCAGCTGTGTTATACGGGCTGGAGATGGTATTGAGAATAGCTGTATTATATGGTTTGGAGACAGTAGTGAGACCAGCTATGTTATATGGGTTGGAGATGACGACGGTGGTGGTGATGAAAAGACAAACGGTGGAGCTGGAGGTGTCAGAGTTAAAGATGCTGAGATTTGTGTTTGGAGTGATGAAGATGGACAGGATTAGGAACAAGTATGTTAGAGGGACACCTCAGGTTGGACAGTTTGGAGACAAAGTCAGAGGAGTACGAGGAGTATATATGGAGAAGGCTGAAGATGGAGCTGCCAGGGAAGAGGAAAAGAGGAAGGATAAAGAGGAGGTTTATGGACATGGTGAGAGAGGATGTGCATGCAATTGGTGTAAAAGAGGAAGATTCAGATGAGACGAGGAAATGGAGACAGATGATCTGCTGTGGCGACCCCTAAACGGGAGCAGGTAAAAATTCTAATGAATCAAATCATGGTTAAATTTGAGATTTCGTGAATTTCAGTGTACTGAATCTTTTCTTGATGAATCTTTATTGAATTGAATCATTATGCACATTGATTTGGTTTCTTAAGGACGCAGCTCATTATTAATGATCTGATTTGAGCACGACTCTTAAGACTCAGCATTACTGAATCACTGAATCATTTCCTAATGAATTGTTACTGAATTGAACTCTTGTGAGCCAAAAGATTGGACTTCTTTTGCTGCAGTTGTGGAGTCTAGCAGTGATGAGTCTGACGCGTCCCCTGCACCAGTACAAGAAACAGAGAGTCCGAATCACTGCACTTCAGCACTGCAGCCGGTTCCAGCGGTCCAGCTTCCTGTCAAAACCGCACCACAGCCAGAACCACACAGACCTCTCAACGGAACCAAAGAGACACGCAAGAGGAGGCGGCCAGCAGTCGAGATCCAACAGAAGGACACCAGCTCAGAGGACAACGGCAGCGACTACGAGACCTTGTCTAATAACTTGGACGTAGACTCGGACTCGGACCAGGCGGACGAAACGCTTCCCAAAATCAAGGCTCAGATACTGAACTTCTTTCAGAACGCCACAGTGGATGAGCTGACACTGATCGCCGGCTGCTCCCTGAAGAAAGCACAGAAGATAGTGGAACTACGACCGTATAAAACATGGAATGATCTGGTGAGGGCTTTCTTTCTCTCTTTCTGGTTTGTGTGTGTGTGTGTGTGTGTGTGTGTGTGTGTTCTGGAGTTCAGAGCTCCATGCATTAAAAGTAAAACAGTGTCTCAGGCATCAGGCAGCATTTTCAGAACCGTTTCATGTCATGGAGCTTCAGACGTTTGGTTCCATTCACCACCACTGAACTTTTCAGACTCTAAACCTCTGTAGAACAAAGCATGATTGAAAGTTCCCTTTGAAAACAGACTGAAGTGAAAGACTGCATCAGTGTTAATGTGCAGCACTCTGTCTGAAGTGAAAACTGTCCTAGAAACACTGTCTATAGTACCGTGAGAAAGTCTTGAACCCCTTATTTCTTCATATTTTGCTTCCAAAGATGCAGATTTTTTTGTTTTTTAATGTCTTGTTGAGGAGCAGTTCTCCAGATCTTCCTGAAGGACAGCGTTGTTGTCTCTCATTTTCAGTCCAGTCTCTGTACCTGAGCAGTTTGATAGTTCTGTGTTGGTTAATCCACACAGTGATCTACGTCTGAACCTTCAAGCAGAACAAAGCGTCTAACTGAAGACATGAAGCAGTGAAGAACCAGGAGCAGATGATTCCAGATGATCAGCTGCTTCGTTTACTGCAGATGCTGAACGCTGAGTGGCTGGAGCCCCTTTATCTAGAACCTTGTATCTTCAGACACTTGTGGCACTGAAACATTTGTTCCCATTTTTTTTTTCCCCAATATGCCCAAGATTACAAAGTTTGAGGGGTATAAAATAGTATTTGTACTAATAAGGTGATTCCCGAGCAAAAAATAAAGAAATGAGGGGCTCAAGACTTTTGCACAGTGCTGTAAATATCCATTTAGTTACATCAGTCCTGTAGTTTTAGTAGGAGGCTGAAGGAGAAGACCTGCCAAAAATGTCTTGGCTGAGCATCTGTGTTTGGGATTTGGGGAAAACCATGTTTAACTAAAGCACGTTGAAGTGAGAATATTTTTGGAAATCAGTTTTTTTTTTAGTTTAAAGCTTTATTACTTGCTAAATAACCTTTTCCAGGTTTTTCTTTTTAAAGTTCATGAACAAAACCCCCCTCTGGAAGAATGAAAAAGCTCTCTTGCTAACTGTGAACGCCAAGCAGGTTTTTAAAACGTGTGTTTTCCAAGATTAGGGTTGGAATCCAACCAGAGAAGTCTTTGAATTTGACTACAGCAAAAAGCACAAAAGCGTGCCTTCCAGTTGTTGCTACGCCAACACTGTTATTACACAGTATATAAAAAATACATAAGGAGTGTATCGTTACACACAGATACATAGATGAAGTTTAGTTTATTTGATAGAGATGACTGAACAACTAGACACAGTTTTAGAGCGTGTGAAGATTATTTTTACTACTCATGTTCCAGTAAAACGTGTGTGTGTGTGTGTGTGTGTGTACGTGTACGTGTACGTGTACATGCAGGCTAAGTATCGGCTGCTGTTGACTGGGACGCCCCTACAGAACAACCTGTTGGAGCTGATGTCGCTGCTGAACTTCATCATGCCCAACATGTTCTCCAGCAGCACCTCGCAGATCGCCAAGATGTTCTCCATGGTAGGAAGGAAGCTCATCAAAGTGACACAAAATCAAAATCTGAATAAAGAATCCTCATCGACACTTGTACCCCCAGACCGAACATAATAACATGAGAAACATGCCATCGAATCATTAATGTGGTCTTGCAGCTACAGCTTTTTAAAGAAACGGGTCCGGTCTTGTGTTTTTGTTTTTTTTTTGTGTTTTTTTTTTGTTGTTTTCACCTGATTAAACTCACAAAGGCCTTCATTAAAGAGGTGACGGATTCAGCCGAGCGCATTAGAAACTGCCACAGAAAGATTGATCTATGCGGTACTGTGGCTGGAAAAGACACGTCTACAGCAAAGCTTGGCCTCTCTGTAGTTCTCAATGAATGATATTTCCTCACCCCTTCAGGGTGTGTGTGTGTGTGTGTGTGTGTGTGTTCACATCAAACTATTTCCTGAAGAGGAAATAAGGCCCTGTAGTAAAAAATATCCTGACCTTTGAAGTTCCTTTAAAATGAACTCTTATATCTTCTGGTCCCTTTTTTTTAAATTTAATTAAAAAATATTTCTGCCTAATTTGGTCCTCATCAGTCTCCCCACACTGGCTAGATCCACCTACCATACGATACGTAACCAACAAAGGGATGGTGAGCGCATGCTTCCTACCTGCCGTGCGTTTTCAGCCTTTAACACAACGGCAGACAGAAACACACTTGGAGAACGCTTACCAACCGTTCTGATGCATCAGTTAAGTGGGAGTATATAGTACATAACAGACCCTTATATGTGGATACCTTTAATTCATATGGAGTTGATTAACATTACAGATAAAAGGTTGCACATATATATATATATATATATATATATATATATATATATATATATATAT
>CM029383.1:23244691-23272191 GCA_017165825.1 Hepsetus odoe
CACACACACACACACACACACACACACACTCACATACACTCACACACACACACACACTGACAGACACACACTGATACACACACACACAGTGACAGACACACACTGATACACACACACACAGTGACACACACTGATACACACACACACAGTGACAGACACACTGATACACACACAGAGTGACAGTATGCAGTTCTTTTAGCACCTGCTCTAGAAGTTCTTTGCACACACACACACATACACACACACACACACACACACTGACAGATTTGCACACACACTGACACACACACACACTGACAGATATGTACACACACACACACACACACACACACACACACACTGACAGTATGCAGTTCTTTTGGCATCTGCTCTGGAAGTTCTTTTCATACACACACACACACACACACACACACAGACACACACACTGACAATACATTTGGCACCTGCTCTGCGGGTTCTCGGCACACACACACACACACACACACACACACACACACACACACACACACAAACATACACATATCATGATATTTCAGTCACATGACTGGTTCCCACAGAAGTTAAGCTTGGACTAGTGTGGTTTCCTTTCCTCTTAATAAATATTAAGATCACAGATCAGCTGAAGAAAAACAAAGCTGTGAGAACTGTAAACTACGTTTTTGTGGATTTTCGATCCCTGTCCAGCCCCGTCTCTGTAGTTCTGTAGTTTTAGTTCCTAAAAACAGTGACGTCCTGTCCGAGCTCCTCTTTGGGAGCATCTTGTGGAGAATCCCTCCCCTTACACTGCCGTCAGTTTACAGAAGGACAGACTAAAAATAGGATCATTAAAATACTGGAGCTGTTCTTTGATGAAATGTTGGCTCCAAAGAGATGTGAATGACTAGTGTCCATTCTTTCACTCCTTCCTCAGAGACAGAGACAGAGACATGTCCAACAGCATAAATCCACCGTCTCCTCCTCTGGGCTTTGTTTCTCTGATTTTGCAGATGTTAAGTATCTTTGTTTGGTGCGTCCAATTTCACAACATCCATCCACAACCCTGGTAAAAAAAAAAAAATTATATATATATAACCTGAGGCTGAGATGCAAACAAAGTGTATTGTAGTGAAGAAGATAACTTAGTGTTAGGATCATGCACAGTGGGTTTAATGGGAGAACAGATTCTTTACAGTGGTAATGGTGAATGGAACCAGAGGTCAGGAGACTTCCTAGGAGAGTTTATAGGGGTTGATGATCAAGTGAAAGTGACTACTTTTTGTCATCGTGAAAAACAGCACAGCACACGGTGAGACACAACGAAATTCAGCCTCTGCTTCCCACCCACACACGCCGTGCAGCAGGGGGCACCCACTGAAAGCGCCCGGTAAGCAGTGATGGGGACGGTACCTTGCTCAGGGGTACCTCAGGGCAGCCTACTGGCCTGGGATTCAAACCCACCACCTTCTGATCCTGGGGCCAACTCCGAATCCTCACCACTGCCCCATGGCCGGTGAATCTGAATCACTTTCTTTATATCTGTCTCAGGCCAGGAAGTGAGGGAGCCTCAAACGTCAAACGTCCACCACAACTGCTCGTCTGTGAGTCTGTGAGCTCTGAATGACGGTTTAACTGTTTTTATGCAGAAATTTTGAACGCTCTTTAGCAGAGCTGGGTCAGCCTGAACTGTAATCTGGTTTCTGACAGTGCTGCGCAAGTCCGCAGCCGAGAAAATGAGATGTAAAGCCGTTTATCTGGGCTTTGAGCAATTATTTGTTCCAAACACAAATAAATAAACAATCTGTTTCATGTGTTCCTTTTAGCCTAACCCTTCTCCCTTCGCTCTCTAGAGTAAGGCCAGCCTTTATATTCGCCGTTCGATTTTAATGTGCTGCTGTGAAATCTGAATGATCTCTGAATTTCCCTCCAGATGATGACTTGAAGGGCCGTTCATGTGCAGCTGATCCATTTATCTAATCAGTCCTTCATTAATTAAATCAGGGAACTGAACAAATCCCCGCCAAGCTGGAGAGATCGGGAATTAAACGTGTTCGGACCGACATCTTCCTAGAATTACTGGAAGCAGAAGAGTTTCTCTCATGTTTTACTGTATTTATTTTTACTCTGAAGTTAGTTAACTCTAGTTAATTTTCAGTTAATAGACTTGAAATGAGTTAAGACTGAGGTATCCATTAATAATAAAAACGTGGCCCTTAATCAGTCCATTCAAAGGAGTCTTCTCTGATTATGACATTTTCTCCTGACCCCAGATCAGAAACGACATCTTGAGCGGTCGATAGCCAATCAGATCTTTTCTGTTTTTTATCTCATCCCCAAATCTCCTTTCAGTCATCTCCCTGCTCCTGCGCTTGGTGGAGCTGACTTGTTGGTGTGGTTCAGGACACAGTAGGGTTATAAATATAATCTAAAGTTTAAACAAGCATCAGCATCCAAGCCGCTGTTCACAAAGCAGGACTGATCTGGGATCAGATTCCTCCCATTCAGGAAATGAAATTTAGACTCTTGGTTTGATTACCAGTGTCTGCAATCAGTGGAAAAGTGTCATTTTTCAGCTTAAACGTTCCTTGAAGGTTTATAATCAAATATTAATCCTAACATTCAACAGGTCTGTCCCATTCAGGTCAGAAACGAATGCAGTGTCGAGCAGGTGAGACAAAATGACAAACCGGTGAAATTCAGTGCAAAAACGACTGCATTAAAAGGTCGCTCTGTTCGTCTTGACTCATTAATAAGCTTTAACTCTCCTTTTAAGTCCATTATGGTCAGATGGGCCAAGATGGGCTGCCCTAAAGCGCCCTTGCAGCTCATTTTTTACAGCGTCAGGTGCTTTTTTCTGGAAGACACTACTGACTGAATGAATGAATTGGGTCTGAAGTCATTTGGAAATAGAAAAATGTTACTGCAACATCCTGGATGAAACTTTGCAGTTTGGGCAAAAAGCTTTTAATCTTCTGTGGTCATCATTTATGACGTTTCGACTTTTATTTGGGGAGCTCCATGCCAACAATAATGAGTTAAAGTGAAAGTGACTATTTTGTCGTTGAAACGCTATGACAAAATGCGTTCTCTCCATTTAACCCATCACACAAGTGCAGCAGGGGACATCCATACATCCAGCACCGGGGGAACAGCGACGACACCGTGTTTGAAGGAACCTCAGGGCAAACTACAGGCCTGGGACTCGAACCTTCTGATCACTAGACCACAACTTCCCCAGCATGGAGAAATGGATCAGTAATATCAGCGTCCTAATTCGAAAATAAAAAATAAAAGTACATCTCTTGTGTGCAGTGTTCCCCAGACTTTTCATTTGTCAACATTTAAGTGTCAAATTAAAGCTCTCAATGAAGGTGTGGTGCCAAAATGAATGTTGATGAACACTGACAGGCCAAAGTGAAGGCTCTCGTCCATCTGTCCAAACTGTTGAATAGGACTTTGGCCACTTTGGGTGTGTGTTGCATGAGCACTAATCATGTTTTTATTTTCTTCTTTTTTTCAGGAGTCCTTGTATTCGTTAGCCCTCAAATGCCTGATAAGCCTTTCTACAATCATCCTTCTGGGTTTGATCATCATTTATCATGCCAGAGAGATTCAGGTAAGTCGCCGCTTGAGGATTGCACCCGTCCGGCTTCCTCCTGGAGTCCAGTGATCTGTGACTCATCCTTGAGTGTTCAAGAGCGCTAAACGTGCTGTTTATTATGACAGAGTTAAGTGGATTATGTTGGACTGAAGTGCGTATTTCTTCCCTGATGTCTTAATCAAATTATTCAGAAATCCCCCGGAGGCTCGCTGACCCTGGTGCAGCTTCACGAGGGGTGGGGTGGGGGGGGGGGCAGAAGTTTGACCCAAATAAGTATATTGGCACAAAGTCTCGGATCCGTTTGGCAACGTTTACCGACACACATATTTTCAGGAGTTTTAATTCAGAGGGCAAGACTCTGTTTCTGAGATTTTGGGTGTGTCGGACCTGCGATGGATTTTTGGATGAAAAAACCAGCGAGTTAACAGTATTTGCGCGTTCCCTGTCGAGGATTTGTAATCAATGTTTGTTTAAGGTCTGTTTATTGATCCTACGGTGCTGTGCAAAAGTCTTAAGCCCCTCATTTCTTTATATTGTCTTTCGAAATATAAGACTTTCTTGTGTAAATATAAGATCTTCCTGAAGGACAGTGTTGTTGTCTCTCATTTTCAGTCCAGTCTCTGTACCTGAGCAGTTCTCCAGATCTTCCTGAAGGACAGTGTTGTTGTCTCTCATGTTCAGTCCAGTCTCTGTACCTGAGCAGTTTGATAGTTCTGTGTTGGTTAATCCACACAGTGATCTACGTCTGAACCTTCAAGCAGAACAAAGCGTCTAACTTAAGACATGAAGCGGTGAAGAAACAGGAGCAGATGATTCCAGATGATCAGCTGATTAGTTTACTGCTGAACGCTTAGTGGGTGGAAGCTCTTTATGTAGAACATTATCTTTACGCACTTTGCAGCCTGGAGCACTAAAAGAGTAGTTCCCAATTTTTACATTGAATCCACTCAGTGTGCCCAAGATAAGACAGATTGGCAGGAACTATTCAGAAGTGTCTAAAATACATATCATGAAGCACCGAATTGACTTGTATGCATAAATTGTGAATAAAACAGATGAATAAAATATATCCCATCAACATAGTTTTGTTCTCTTATTACTTTTGGGATGTATTTATTTTATT
Source organism: Hepsetus odoe (assembly GCA_017165825.1). NCBI lineage: Eukaryota > Metazoa > Chordata > Actinopteri > Characiformes > Hepsetidae > Hepsetus > Hepsetus odoe. The sequence goes on from CM029383.1 coordinate 23,249,392, forward strand.
ATTTATTTGTGCATAAATTCAATTCAGCACTTTTTTCAGTGCAGCAGCGAAGCTCGGCACTGCTGCACTGAAATGGGGCTCGTGCTGCTCTTATGAAACATCATTTCTCCGGGCTTTTCTTTTTTTTTTTTTTTTTTCCTTTGGTCCCAAATGAGCAGGATTAGGGATGAATCCGGCCACCGAAGGGTTAAGCGAGAGCCCTGCACTGCCGGCTCCACTGAGCAGCTCCAGCTTTTGGATAAAACTCAATTTTATGACCTTGCGTCAGAGCGCGGTAGCGTTACGCACTGTGGGCTTTTTCTTCTTGCCGCTAGTCAGTGTTTGTGGCTCCTGTTTCTGTATGTTGCTGCTTCATGAGGAGGAAAACAGCACCTGCTGGCCAGGCTGGAACGCTGCAAATACGGACATGAAAGCCTAAAACTGCTGCTCTTCGTATCATTAGAAAGCAAAGGCTTCTCCTTTCAGTGCTGTAGCAGACCGTGCGATGGAGACAACATCACTGCCATTCTGCTGGTGCATACAGTGGTCGGGATAAGAGGGGTTGACCCTAAGAAATCCCGACAGAGGGGTTGACCCTAAGAAAACCCATGGTATTTTGTTTTTTTTTGCATTAATGTGTTGTTTTGAGTCATTTTTTTTCTAAAACGCTGTAAGAATGTATAGCACAGAGAGCCTCTTAAGCACAATTTCCGGCAAGACGTATAAAGAAATGATGAAAAAACCTGACAGCGTCAAATACAAGTGCTTTTGCAAACTGTATAACTTGGTGAGACCATTTTACAGCACTGCAAATAGTAAGATTTATACATTTTAAACTTGCGTATGAACTTTTTCAGTGTAAAAGACTAACAGACTAACTGTGGGTGGTGGTGGTCTAGTGGTAGGGTACTTGCCTATGGAGGTCCCAGGTTCAAATCCCACCTCTGGCACTACCACCACTGGGTCCCTGAGCAAGAGCCTCAACCCTGAGGCGGGGACTGTCCCTGTAATCAGGACATGGAAGTCGCTCTGGATAAGAGCGTCCGCTAAATGCCTTAAATGTAAATGTAAAACAAAGAACTTCCATATAAGGTGTTGTTTTTTGTTCCCACTGAGATTCACGTGTCAGATTTGCAGCACCGAGATCATCTAAAGGTTACAGATGGACCTGCTTAAGAAGATGAACAAGAAATAGCATTGGCTGGCTCGTGCTGTGCCTTTAATCATCAAAACACTCTCAGAAGGCTGATCTTGCGCAGGGTTAATGTGAACATCGCCGTGTTCTGTACGGCCTAGGATTACAGTAACCCTTCGTATGAAGCCGCGAGAGGCAAAGCATGGCTGTGCAGATGTTTGGAGGAGAGATATATCAGTAAAGGTCAGTTGCTGTTGGCCCTGTGTTGCCACAGCCATCCGTAATCAGGAGCACTAACGCTTTAGCTCTCTGTAAGTGGGTTTGGTGCTCCTCCCTCTCCAACCCCACCACGTCTGCTCACTGCTGAAGCAGCATTTCTCCTCCAGGCGTGTTGAGCTGTCCAGCAACACTGCGTTGGATGGCTTTTGTTTATGAGCATGAAGCTCCTGGGTTCCATTCCCAGGCGGGACTGTTCAAACCATTTCAGATTGGACATGTTGTCCCGTGTCTGTGTGTTTCGTCCTGGAGCTGCGGATTCCTCTCACCGAAGACATGCAGGTGGACTGGAGATGCTCAATTGTCCCCCTAGGCATGAGTGTGTGCGTATCTGTCCTATGATGGACTGGCGACCTGTCCAGGGTCCCTGCCTCTTGCCCTGCCCAGAGATGGGGTAGACTCCAGCACCACCTGTGACCCTAATCAGGACAAGCGGCTCAGAAAGTGACTGAGTGTGAGTGTTTTATTTTTGCTGAAAGAATTTAGAACCGCTGTATCTAGAACCTTGTATCTTTAGACACTTTGTAGCTTGTCACAGTAAAATATTTGCTCCAGTTTTTTTCATTGAATTTACTTAAAATCCCAGAGACATTAAGAGAAGTACAAGAACATCACCGTCCTGTAGCAAACTACTCAGCCTGTTCAAAATAAAAGAATCTCTCGGTAATTATTAAAAGTAAGTCATTAAAAATGAGGAAAAATCTGAAACTGGCTGAAATAAAATATTTGATCAAAAGAAATGATTTCAGCGATATCGTTCTGTTTATAAAATCCTGAAAAAACAGGCCAAAATAAGCGCCAGTATTAAATAAATAAGTAAAATGTCTTTTTTTTTTTCATGGTTTAAAAATTTCGTTTCAAGTGGCAAAAAAGAAAAAATCTTGAGTCGAAGTTCCCTTGAATTTCCTTGAATTTAATCTGCATTTTTCTTACGTTTTCGCTCAGTCAGTTTATTTTAATTTGATTTCGTTTTTGCACAATTTTGCGATATATTTCCAACGAAAATAATAAACACACGAATGTTACAATTATTAGAAAGACGAATCCCAAACATCAATTTATTCTCTCACTGTATCAACCCTTCAAACGCAGCCTTTGTCTGATGCTGGTCTGGACTCAAACGTGCAGCCGCCGTGTGATCTGAGCGGCTGTTACTGGTCCATGAAGCTGAGTCTGTGGTGAGTTTACTGGATGTATATCTTTAGAACATCTTTTCCACTTGGGAGCAGGTTTTCCCAAGGGGTTCATCAACACAGCGGCAGATTGATTCAGCATTAGCAGAGCAGGATTATCCCAACTTTTTTCAGTAACGACATGCTGTGCGGAATTAAGAGAATAAATCATAAAGATGGGAAATGAATGTGACGGACATCAGCAAAGGAGGGATTTCATGAAATGAGATGTATTAAATAGTCAAATAAAATAGTTAGATGCCAAGACTTGTGATCTAGGAAGCCCGATCTAAACCTTTCATTAGTTTTTACATCAAGTAAGCAGGTTTATATCACAGTTTTTAGGCTGTGCTTGAATTTGTAGGAGGATTTGGGTCCCTAATCCTTGTTCCCTACATTGGAACACTAGAACACTGTTATGGGGAACAGATATGGTCCCTAATCACTGTCCCCCACATTGGAACACTAGGACACTGTTATGGGGAACAGATACGGTCCCTAATCACTGTCCCCTACATTGGAACACTAGAACACTGTTATAGGGAACAGATATGGTCCCTAATCACTTTCCCCTACATTGGAATACTAGAACACTGTTATAGGGAACAGATATGGTCCCTAATCACTGTCCCCTACATTGGAACACTAGAACAGTGTTATGGGGAACAGATATGGTCCCTAATCACTGTCCCCTACATTGGAACACTAGAACAGTGTTATAGGGAACAGATATGGTCTCTAATCACTGTCCCCTACATTGGAACACTAGAACACTGTTATGGGGAACAGATATGGTCCCTAATCACTGTCCCCTACATTGGAACACTAGAACAGTGTTATGGGGAACAGATATGGTCCCTAATCACTGTCCCCTACACTGGAACACTAGAACACTGTTATAGGGAACAGATATGGTCCCTAATCACTGTTCCCTACATTGGAACACTAGAACAATGTTATAGGGAACAGATATGGCCCCTTATTTCCTGTATTCAAGCTGAGTTTTATTGGATAGAGGAACTTAGGACAAAGCTTTATATTCAGGTGTGGGATGGAGGTCTGACCTTTAAAGTCACTTGAACCATAACAAGCTGAGTCCTCTTTTTACCACTTTAACACTGTCCAATTGGAAAAGGCGTAGGACACATTACTCTTTGCCAGCTCTGGCCCTTGTCTTGGGTTTCCAAGCTAATTGAGAAATTAGCATAGAGCCCTTTTCTAAATGGTGTGTATGGAGTTCAGGTAAGAGAAGAGAAGGTGGTTGATCTGGTGGTACTGCTGATCCCTCTTCCTGCATCATTTATGAGAATTGTGGTTGTTGCGACAGAATATGATAGTTAGGCAAACGTAACCGTACTTCAGACGTCCCCAGCACCCTAATGTGTCTTCAGAGACGGTGCGTTTTACCAGTTCCATACCAAAGAAGAAATCAGAACTATATGATTTCTTTTTCTTTCTTTTTTTATGTTTATGTTTTTATTGATTTAAGTTAAATTAGTAATTTACACGCTCATTCAGCCTACAGTGGTTTGTCCCCATCCGTCCAAAAGGACAGCTTTAGCCTGGATTTGAATTAGGCATGCAGTTTGGTTTGGGCCGTTAAAAAAAATCTATTTATTGATTAATTAATCCAAAAGCATCTGTGTTAATTCCGTTAGCCCACTTATGGAATTTCTAATTATACGTTAGCTGGTGCACTTGAGCATTTCTTGGCTTATAAAAGACATTTTGTGGGTTTTATTTAGGTCTTGTACCAAACTGTTACATCGCAACTCAATGATAAAGAACCCAGAATCCTTTTCTGAACACTTGGGAAGAAAAGTCACATCATGAAGCTGAAAATAACATGTTATGTGTCTGAAAACCATGTGATTGTTCAGATTATTCATCATTCTTGTTTATTAGGGCTGGTTAGTCTGGCGCTCTGTGATGGATCAGTGATGGATCAGTGATGGATCTTAGACTCTCGGCCGAAAAGGACATTCTTTCAATTTCATTGATTATTGTTAATCAGACTGGGTCACTAATTCTTTTGGTTAGTCTAATGTGTAAGGCCTTCATCAAAGATGGGAAATGAATGTGACGGGGAACAGATTGGAGGGAACAGATACGGTTCCTAATCACTCTCCCCTACACTGGAACACTAGAACAGTGTTATGGGGAACAGATATGGTCCCTAATCACTGTCCCCTACATTGGAACACTAGAACACTGTTATGGGGAACAGATATGGTCCCTAATCACTGTCTCCTACACTGGAACACTAGAACACTGTTATGGGGAACAGATATGGTCCCTAATCACTGTTCCCTACATTGGAACACTAGAACACTGTTATGGGGAACAGATATGGTCCCTAATCCCTGTTCCAGCTCCTGAAGGCTTAACCAATGAGAGAGTTCTCTTGGTTGAATCTACTTGGATACCATGGAGAGGGATCTATGTTCAAATGAATAAAATCTAAAACCACCACTACAACACTTACAAGAACAACAAATACAAAATCACCAGAAATTATTAAGCCCATTCTCCAGGGCTAGGAGCTCCAGAGGGTTCTCCAGTGGATGCTCTCCTGTATGGATTATGGCCAGTTTCTTCAAACAGTATCCCATTTCTCTAAATTAATGGGAGTTCTGGTGTGGTGTTTGTGTTTTCCATTCTCTGAAAGCAGTGAAGAGAGAACGTATATACGTCTCAGCTTTGCTCTGAACCTCGATTCGCTTTGTTCCGGTGCAGTTCTCACACAGTTCTGAAGATCAGAAGCAGCTTCCAGTTGAAGTCCAAGTAACAGCTTTATTGATAAGTCATATATCAAGGGTGTAAAAATAGGACGAGTGCTGGAGAGACGGACAGGACGCTGTTTCTGGAGGTGGAAGCTTGCCGGCTACTGCTTTCAAACGTTCTTTAGGCTTTGATATTGGTGTCGCTCTTCAGTTTTTCTGCTTTTTTTTCTTCTTATTGTCATAATAATAAAAAGCAAAGAGGCATGCCTGCGAGAGAAAAAGGAGAGAAAGCACTCCTGGCATGCCTATAAAAAACCCTTATTTGAAAGCCCTTTCCGTTTTATAAATCTACGCATATTTGTTGGTACGTTACGGGTATTTACGACCCTTTAGATTCATTTGCAATCCCTCAGAGAGCAAAAATAACACCGACGTCTCGCCTTCATCACATTCGTATGCAATGCGTAAAGATTAGCATCACGCGTCCTGCAGCTGATTTGACGGCAGCAGCGTTGTTATATGAGTGGAGTTTCCCTCTTGATCTTGTCATCAGCATATTTTTGGGGACGGAAAAGCAGCAAACATTTCCAGCGAAGGTTGTAAACGAGCGCTGGTTTATTATATTCGGCCGAGCCGAATGGCAAAGGCTCTTGTTCGTGTGCCGCTGACTTTCCCCGTTGTATTTAGAGCCTGTAAACCTCAGAGGGATATCAATCTTCAGAATGTTTCGCCAGAAAAACGAGCCTCCGATCCAAATGGCCCACACGCGCTGAAAGCCCGAGCCTGCCATCCAGTCCAACCACACACTAACGCGGAGCATTAGTAGACTTCTGATACATTATAAAATCATTTCCTCCCCTGGACGGATTGCCTCGGCTGGCAGGGTTATTAGTATTATGGAACGTGGTGACTTCAGCTGGCAAATAAGGGAGGGATCCTTTCCAAGTTGCTCATTTTTCCCTTTGTATGTCTTTAATTCAGTCCAGCCGGAGGCGTCCAAAGAGACGTCCCCATTCCAAGCACTTAGCACCCCTAATTTGCCTGATAAACGCAAATGAGTCCTGCGTGGGACAGGAGTCATGAGTGCAGGTATCTGTTAATCTCTTTTTCAGAACCTCCTATGATTATAGTGCCTGATGCTGGAGACAGGTTGTAATTAGTGCTGGGACAATGAGCGGTTTTGTATTGTCATTAAATCCGGACAAAACTATTGACAAGCTGTAGATGTTGGAGTGTTTGTGCGTGGGGGTTTGGTGGTAGGGTATTTGCCTGTGGACCAAAAGGTCGCAGGTTCAAATCCCACCTCCAGAACTACCACCATTGGGTTCCTGAGCAAGATCCTTAACCTATAGATGCTTCATGGGGACTGTGCCAGTAATTAGGAACTGGAAGTCACTCTGGACAAGAACGTCAGCTAAATGCCATAAAAGGAAATTTTTGCCTCACAGTGAGAAGGTCCTGGGTTCAGTTCCCAGGCGGGACGGTCCGGTCCGGGTCCTTTCTTTGTGGAGTTTGTTCTCCCCATGTCTGTGTTTGTTTCCTCCGAAAGGTTTCCTCCCACCGTCCAAAGACCTGCACGTCAGGTGGAGGTCTGGAGATGCTAAATTGTCCCCCAAGACTCCATCACCGCCTGTGACCCTAATCAGGACAAGCAGCTTCGACAATGAGTGAGAGACAGCAGACACCACCATACCGGGTCAACCATCTCCATTTCTTCCTGTCTTCTGCATCTTCCTCCTTCCAACTGTCCCCCTGAATGTCCTCTCTCACCACATCCATAAACCTCCTCTCTGGTCTTCCTCTTCTCCTCTTTCCTGGCAGCTCCATCTTCAACATCCTCCTCCCGATATAATCCTCGTCTCCTCTGGACACGTCCAAACCAACACAGTCTCTCTTCTCTAACTTTGTCTCCAAACCGTCCAACCTGATCTGTCCCTCTAACATACTCATTTCTAATCCTGTCCATCCTCGTCACACCCAACGAACATCTCAGCATCTTTAATTCTGACACCTCCAGCTCCGCCTCCTGACTTTTCAACACCGTCTTCAACCCGTATAACATATCTGGTCTCATTCCTCATTCAAAATCCCCTGAAAGGTCAACAGTGGGTACCGCTTCATTAAAACTGAAGCAAATTCAGTTCTTTGTCTTAAAAAAAATATCAAAAGATGCAGGTTCTCCCACGCTTCCCGTGTCGTTGATGAGCTGAGAGGTGTCTGCTATCTAAGGTTTGCTTCTTGAGCTGCTCTGGAGCTACAAGGAAATGCAGTTTATAATAAAACCCCACTTTTAGCACAACCACAGGATTAAATCATCACTCACTCGCCTCAGACCGTGTTCAGGGATCTTTATTAGACTTGCTCATGTGGTTTCTGACACGCTGTTACCTAGGAACATGGACCATCACTTCCTCTTTGTGTTCAACTTTTGGATCCTGTTAACTTGATTGGAATCTCTCTTTTTTTGCCGTTTTCTCAGTGTGCAGCCGTTACTGTTGTTATTATTTTATGAGGTCCAGCTCCAGTGGTTGCTGAATCATCACCTTCTCTACAGCTGGAAGTTATTGGTTTATTGAGAAAGGTGTGGGTTCATGACAGCTCATAAAGAAAGAGGGAGAGTCTCTCTGTAGTGAAATGCACTGAACACACTGTAGTGTGTTTACACTGTTTTACTGGAACGTTCCGCAAAGAATCCATCTGGAGAACGAGGTTAAGGTACCGGTGAAGAGAAAATACTCTTCACCATCTTTTTTTCTATTTTATACAGTACTGTGCAGACGTTCTAGGCAGGTGTGGAAAAAATGCTGTAGATCAATATTCTGATCAATATTTGGTGTTTCTACCTTTTGCCTTCAAACCAGCATCAGTTCTTCTGGCCCCACAGAGCCCTGATCTCCACATCATCCAGTGAGTCTGGATCACATGAAGAGACAGAAGGATGTGAGGAGCTACATCCACAGAAGATCTGTGCTCAGTTCTCCAAGATGTTTGGAACGACCTACCGGCCGAGTTCCTTCAAAAACCGTGTGCAAGTGTACCTAGAAGAACTGATGCTGTTTTGAAGGCAAAGGGTGGTCACACCAAATATTGATTTGATTTAGATTCTCTTTTGTTCATTCACTGCATTTTGTTGATTGATGAAAATAAATGATCAACACTTCCATTTCTGAAAGCGTTCTGTTTACAGCATTTTTTCACACCTGCCTAAAACGTTTGCACAGTACTATAGTTCTACATGACATCTAAATAAATAATAAAATAATATAAATAAATAAATAAATGTATTGAAGTTTCTTAACATTGCCAATGATTACATTTTTATTTGTACATTTTATTGTTGTTTTTAACAATAATCTTATTTGTGTGAATGTAAAGCACATTGAGCTGCATTAAACTGTACAAAAGCTATAAATGAGCTATAAATAAAATCTATTATTATTATCATAATTATTATTGTTGTTGTTATTAAAATGTTTTTTGATTTGAATGTTTAAATTATTTAATATTTAAAAATACTTACAGAAATATATATATATATTTATATATATATATATATGTATAAAATTAAAATACACACATAAGCTACATATAAAATTCTAAATCTTTTTTTTATATCACATGAATTTTAATAATATAATTATTTATAGAGCACCTTTCATACTGTTGAATGCAGCTCAATTAAGATCATTGTCACCAAAATGAAAAAATTTAAATACATTATATAAATGTGATGCATATGAAAGTTTCTGCAAATACAGATATGCAAAGTCATAAAAACACATATATAGTATATCGTTTTTGGCTGTTATTTTAATATTAACTGCAGGGTGAATATCTAATGTGTTTCAAGGTTTTAGTGAATAAACCCTAAAGGCTGCTTCCTGTTTTTTGTACTTGATTTGAGAAATTTTCAGTAAAGCAGCATTTGAGGACGTTCAGGCTCGATTAGGAGTGAATTCTATCAGACGGTCTGTGATGGACGTGGGAGCCAATCCATTAAGAGCTTTAAAAACCAGAATTTTAAAGTCAGCTCTAAATGAAATGAGCAGCTGGTGTAATGAAGATGAAACAGGATTTATATGTTCTCCATTTTCCTGTCTGTTAACACTCAAGCTGCAACATATAATCTGAGTATAATAATCTTTCATCTGTAGATTATTTTCTTCTTCTTCTTTCGGCTGCTCCCGTTTAGGGGTCGCCACAGTGGATCAACTGTCTCCATTTCTTCCGGTCCTCTGCATCTTCCTGCTTCAAACCAGCCACCTCCATGTCCTCTTTCACCATGTCCATAATCCTCCTCTTTGGTCTTCCTCTTCTCCCTTTTCCTGGAAGCTCCATCCTCAACATCCTCCTCCCAATATAATCCGTGTGTGTCCTCTGGACATGTCCAAACCAGCGCAGCCTTGCTTCTCTAACTTTGTCTCAAAGATGTCTAACCTGATCTTTCACTCTAATATACTCATTTCTAATCCTGTCCATCCTCGTCACACCCAACGAACATCTCAGCATCTTTAACTCTGACACCTCCAGCTCCGCCTCCTGTCCTTTCATCAGCACCACCGTCTCCAATCTGTACAACATAGCTGGTCTCACTACTGTCCTGTAAACCTTCCCTTTTACTCTTGCTGGTACCTGTCTGTATTTTTATTTTGTATGTTTTTTTTGTATAGACACTTTTTTTAATCTTTCTGGCTTCGTTATAAAGTCTCAATGGGATTGTTGGCATGAGGTTATTATTCCGCTTGACCATGTGGTGTGTGTGCATGTGTGTGTGTGTGTGTGTGTGTGTGTATCAGTGGTAGTGTCACTCTAAGGAGGATGTGGTGAAACGTGTCCTCTGCAGGGACGGCAGACAGGTGTCAGGTTTCCACTCTTCACCGCTGACCTGTGTGTTTTCACTGGACCCGCTCCTCTGGGCAGGATTACAGTCCAGATAGAACCGATTAAACCCTCCGCGGGGTCTTTACACAACTGTCCCGTAAAGATTTACTGCATTAAAGAGGGGTGGGGGCGGGGTTTAATGGCTTGATTGATGCCCCAGGCCTGTTATAACCCTCACACCCCGCAGAGTCTTCTTACCCTGATGCTCTCAGACACACTGAGCCTCGGTTTCAGGTTCAAGCAGGACGTGTTTGGTGTGTGTGATGCCTGTGAGACTGTATGAACAATGTTGTTTGGACTTAATTAACATGAACTCTAATAGTAATTTAAATATCATGTAATAAATGAATCAGTACCCTGCCAAAAATAATGTCAATTAGTTCATTCATGCAATTTGCAGTGTATCATGAGCCTAAACGGGGTTTATGCAGTGGGTCTTTGGATGTTATGACAATCATATTTGTTCAAATGTAACGTTTATTGTCGAAAGTTAGCCCAAAGAAAAGCGGTCATTTATTTGTGGGCGTGTCCAAAGCATAAGCCCCGACTCTTTACACCCACTTCAGTTTAATAATCTGCCTCCAGAGACTAAGCCTGGGCTTTCATGAAAGCTCTGAATAGAGAGGAGCATCATTGTTTGTGTTTCAGGTCTTTGTTTTTTTCTTTATCTTTGTAGAGGTGTGTATTTGTTAATGTTACTGTGTAAATGGAAAAAGTGCTACATACATTTCTGCACATTTGCGGGAGGATATTGCAGAGAAAGCCAATAACATAATCCATCCCATTTATTGGTGTTTGGGCCGCCAGCGTCAGCCAGTTTGGGTGTAAATTAACAGAAATTATGCCAGAAGTTAAAATGATCTGCCAGCGGAATGAGAACTACAGTGAGTGTGAGAAACACAGGCTGAACTGTCTTCGGGGACGCTGTGGCTGAGGTTTGGGTGGGTTTACGATGTGAAGCATTGGTCCTCAGGGATGCTGTGGGTGGGTTATTGGATCTTGGGGCCATTCGGGCTGGGTTTTGGGGGTGCTGTGGGTGAGTTCACAGTGTGAACTGATGGTCTTCGGGGGGCGCTGTGAGTGGATTATTGGATCTTGAGGGATGATGTGGCCGGGTTTCAGGGGGCGCTGTGGGTGGGTCTTGGTGGGCACTGTGGTTGGATCACGGGGGGCACTGGGTGGGTTTTGGGGGGCACTGTGGGTGAGTTTTGGGGGGCACTGTGGTGGGTCTTGGTGGGCACTGTGGGTGGATCACAGGGGGCACTGGGTGGGTTTTGGGGGGCACTGTGGGTGAGCTTTGGTGGGCAATGTGGGTGGGTTTTGGGGGGCACTGTGGGTGAGTTTTGGGGGACACTGTGGGTGAGTTTTGGGGGGCACTGTGGGTGAGTTTTTCAGGACAGTGGTGTGGAGGAAAAGCTAACATCACCACCAGCTACCAGAGTCCACACCAGGATGTTTTCTCTTTTAGGCTGTTGGAGGACACGCTGTGCTGAAGATCAGCCTGACTCTTGTATTGTGTGTAAATTGCTTTATCCTAAATTTTGCCAGACTTAGTTGTTTATACTGGCCTGTTTTCATACAGCTCTACAGATTCATTTCACCTTTTGATAAAGGGAGTAACTGTCAATACTGTTTTATCTCAACTGTTTTGACCTTATCAGTTATCAGATAAAAATGTAAACACAGACATTATAAACTTTCCAAATGACTATTATTAAATATATGACCTTGATTTAATGACTGCTCTCGCCAACATATCAGGTTTTTGCTCCATGTCCCTTAAACCCATCCGGGCCCCCAACTTGAAGAAAGCAAACCCCCCACCCAGAGATTCACTCGTGCAAAGTGGCCTCTTACTGGCTCGCTTTGATATCATAAATAAAGCATCGCATTAATTTCTAATTGAGGCGAACCTCTCGAGCCCAATTCGCTAATGAGGCCTGAGCGATTTCTCCTCCAGGGTACAAGATATATGTTCCCATCTTCACATTACACAGATTAAATATTGAGCCCTGCTCCATTAGTCCTATTGAGCACCACTGAAACCAGTAACCAGCCTCAGCTGCCCTGCCGAGCAGACGGACAACAGAGGGAAGTAACTCTAGTTCCATCAGTCTCCAGGCAGGACGGTCTTGAGTGGACACCTGTCCCGCATGGAAAAATAAGTGAACCTAATCAATAGCTGCTTACAGCGCAAAAGCTGACTTCTCCACTCTGACCTGAGCTTTTGTGCCAATTGATCAAAGTCACTGCAGTAGAAAAGTAAGGCTGAGTTCAATCCCAATGTTTGTTATTTGGAGCTCATCATTTATTTATTTTTAAAAAATTGTTTATTTTATTTTTAAATTGAACATATGATTTGGTACATGCTTTTTCATGAACTGTTTCTATTAATAATCTCTCTATAAAGCTCATGGCTTGCACATCAGTGCTGGAGATAGGATGAAGCTCGAACCCAAGACCTCTTGGCCCACAGCTGAGCATCCTGACCATCCCAACTAAAAAACTTGCTCTTCATACAGTATTTTCAAAGAAGCCAAATGCTGAAAGTGAAAGTGACTAGCTGTTGCAAAATTACAGCACAGCACATGGTGGACCATAACGGAATGCTGTCTCTGTATATATCCACACACACAATGAATAGGGGAGCAGTGATGGGGACAGTACCTTGCTCAAGGATACCTCAGGGCAACCTACCATTGTTGGCATCGAACCTTGACCTTGTGATTATGGGGGCTAGTCCCTAATCGTCTCTACGACCAGTGATGCATCTAGTCTAGAAAAGCTAGCACGCACATGTTCTAATCTAGTGTTGTTCTATGTTCTAATTGTGAGCTGTTTAGCGTGAACACGGCCATGCTGGAGGCTTCCAGGGTGCGTTTTTCTTTTTAATAGTCTGCGATTGGGAATTTGGAGTTAGAGTCAAACGAAACATTAATATGACTCGGCTGAACGACAGCATTTGGAGGACGGGATTTGGAGGAAGCTGTGCACAGGACCCCAGGATCAAAAGGAAGTGGGTTAGAATCACAGACCAGTAGGTTGCCCTGAGGTCCCCTTGAGCAAGGTACCGTACCTGTCACTGCTCCCCGAGTACTGGACATGTCTGCCCCCTGCTGGACAGCATGGGTTAAATACAGAGATGTATCTGGTTGTAGTTCACTGTGTTCACAATGGCAAACTGTCACAAAAGCTTGCTTGCTGTTGGTAAAAGCAGCCTACAAACAAAAGCCAAGCTCGGCGTCCGACCCCGCCCACTGTACTGTTTTATTTACGCCATCCAGGAACCGCCTGCCAGCCTGGTGCTGCCGCTTTGATTTACTCCCTCACATTGTTGTTCAGGTTATCTGCGTAACTTCACCTACACATGTATAGAACTGCTGTGCAGCGGAAAATGAGGTGTTTTCCGTGTCTTGCAGCCGTGACACCGCGGACGGAATATTTGATCACCTGGAGGTTGAGAACGCCTGAGGATTGGGTTGCAGGCCAACCATTAACATAATTAGTTTTACCTGCTGAGGAGCTTTCTTCACGTCACCCACTTAAATGTTTAATCGCCGCGTTTTGACGCCGCTGACGGTTTCCTTTTCTGAAAGCGTATTGGTGAGAGGAGCCGATTGCCCTGAATAAACGAAAGCTTTTTCGCCTCTCGTTTCCCGGGACGGTCCGCATGGCCCTGGGCTGGGACGGCGTCTTTCTCGCGGTGCTCGCAGACAGCTCCTCTTTCCTTGTCTAAATTACACTCAGCTGGAAAGTCGAACAAGCCCGGCTAAAGCAACAGACAGGCTGGATTAGTGTTACAGCATCCCTCGCACTTGTCAGGTCTTTCAAGGAGCTTGACGTGTCTTAAATGATCCTGAAACCAATCTCTGCGTTCGAACACTCCACGACATGCTGCACGTCCCGAGAGATAAAGCTCAAAAATGAGTTAACAGGCGAGCTGATGATCACTGTTGACCATAAAGCTTTTAACTATTGTTTTTTGACAAAATAAAAAAGAAAAAGAGTTTGGATAGAACTTTGTGAACACCTGGTAGCTCCAAGAACTGAACCATAAAACCCTGTTAGCTCTAGTCCAAGAAAGTAAGTTGCAAATTTAAGTTGTTTTAGAGTAAGGGGACAATTGTCCAGATTCGATATTTATTAACATCAGGGTTACCTGTCAGGAATATTTAAAAGCACCTCAGCTGACCTGTAGAAGGTGAAAGTGAAAGTGACAGCATTCTCTGTATTTAATTGACACACACCATCCAGCAGGAGGCAACAATGTCCAGCACTCGGAAAGCAGTGATGGGAATGGTACCTTGCTCAGCAGTACCTCGGGGTAACCAACTGTTCTGGGATTCGGACCCTCAGCCTTCCGATTATGCGGCCTAGTCCCGAAACCCTGCACCATTGGTTCCATGGTGTGATGGTTAGCACTCTGGACTCTGAATCCAGCGATCCGAGTGCAAGTCTGGAGCAGCGGTGGCCTAGTGTTTAGGAACTATGGGTCATGGGTTCCAATCCCAGACCAGTAGGTTGCCTTGAGGTACCCATGTGCAAGGTACCGTCCACGTCACTGCTCCATGGGTGCTTTCAATAGCTGCCCCCTGCTGCACGGTGTGAAAGTGTGTGGGTTAAATGCAGAGTTGTCATTTCATTGAGGTTCACCGTGTGCTGTGCTGTGTACTCACAATGACAAGAATAGTCACTTTCACTTTCACTACACCACGGAAAACACACGGTGGGAGAATGTTTCCTGAAAAAAGGTCCTTCATGTGCCGTATGCTGGTGTGAATGGGATTATTTCTACTGAGTAACACGATTATACGATGTGTGAGTTTGGTGTAGGTGTGAATTTTGTTGGAGCGTCCTTGAGTCGGCACATTAAAGCCCAGAGACGTATTTCTGTTGGAATGATTCAGGATTCATTAACGCCTTTCCCTCCAAATACATAATCCAGGTCATTGATCTTATTTCACTTCCAGGAATAGATTGGATATTTTTTTTTTTTAATGAGGAATTCAGAGATGATGGAGGAGGGAATCTTTGGCAGAGCATCAGTTTCGCCATTTGAGATTTCCGCTTATTTACAGCTGAGTTGAAGAAGGTCGTTATGTTGTCTGAATCTTTTTTTCTGCTCTGGTGTACATTCATGGTGGACGTTCGTCAGGCGGTGGAATGGGTCGAGGTGAATAATTAAGGACAAACCGGCAGTTTGGACGGTCAGAATGAAAGTGAAAGTGACTATTTGTCCTTGTGAACACAGTGAAACACAACGAAATGTATCCCCTCTATTTAACACACCGTGCAGCAGTGGGCAGCTTTATCCAGCGCTCGGGGAGCAATGATGGGGACGGTACCTTGCTCAAGGAAGTCTCAGGATAACTCACTGGATATCCTGGTCACGGATTCGAATCCACAGCCTTCTCATCCTGGGGCCTAGTCCTTACCAGCTGTTCCATCCCTGCAACAAGATTCAGTAATATAATGATGCATGGAGCAGGCAGAGTTAACTCCTTTATCTCCATGTTCTGCGTGTGCGTGTGTGTGTGTGTGTGTGTGTGTCTGGAACCCTTCGGAACACTGGTTAGGATAAGTCGGTCAAAACAAGGAATGAATGGATGCTGAAAATATCAGATGTGTTTATTTCCAAGCACACAACAGATTAAAGAACCTACAGTAAAGAACCTACAGTAAAGAACCTGGTTCTGTACTGTAGCACCAAAAAAGGGTTCCTGTCCTGTTACAAACAATAAAACTTTGATAATGTACTTTAGTAAAGAAGGAAGGAGAGAACAAGGAAATGAGGAAGAGTGAGTGAGAAGGACAGAGAAAGTGACGAAAAGATGGACAGAGGGAGAAGGTGGGAGAGAGTCAGAGACATGAATGAGAAGGAGGGAAAAGAAAAAGAAAAAGATACAGAGAAAGAGAACAGCAGAAATGGAAAGAAAGGAAATGAGAAAGAAAGACAGAGGAAGAAGAGATGAGAGACAGAGGGGAGAAGAATATGGTCAGAAGGGAGAGTGAACAAGAAGGGGCAGAAAGGATGAGAGTGGAAAGCAGTCAAGAAAAACAGAGGAGGGGAGAAAGACAGATGGGTGGAAGGAGGGTGGGAGAAAAAGCAACAGAAGAAGAGAGAAACAAATAAGATAGAGGAGAATTAGAGAGAGGGAGAGCAGCTGTCCATTTTGCTGACTCCTGCACGCCGGCGGTGAAATATCTGTCGCTGACGGAGACGTGCCAGGTGGACCTTGAGGTGACAGACTGCGTGAGGACGAGTGCGGAGGGGGGTTTATCTGCACTCGGTGTCGGGGAGGGAGTGGTTTGGCTGCAGGCCTGCCGGAGGTCCATTCGGGGGAGTTATTTATTGATCTGGCTTGGGAGGGGGGCTTTTTTCTGGAGCTGTCCCGGGGAGGAGGGTGTGGAGCGTCTCGGAGAGAAACACGGTCGGCCGTTTGATGGAGGATGAGTTAGAGAGGGAACAGTGAGGGATGAGAGCTGGCATGCACTGAGATTGAAATTACAGAGCGTTTCGCGTGGGGGTTGAAAATAGAGTAGAGATTGTCCACCACGGGGGGGAGGACATTGTCCCACAAGCACCCGAGCACAGAGATAATGACGGACTGTTGAGAGTTCACTCTCTCTGATGGTCTGTGATTGATGGGCAGTTTAGAGCATGTGACACTCAGAGGCATTTGAGCCAAAAACAAGGAAAACACCCAACTCTACAATGTTCGTTTCTGTTAGCGCCCTGTAGGGTTCTACTAGCATCTTAGCATTAAGATAAGAGTGTTGATCATGGGCAGTGTGGAAGAGAGATGAAGAAGAGAGGCAGAGTGCAGGCAGGTTGAAATGGGTGACAGGAGTGATCTGTGACAGACAGGGACCAGCAAGAGTGAAAGAGAAGGCTTACAGAACGGTAGTGAAACCAGCTATGTTATACAGACCGGAGATGGTGGTGGAGCTGGATGTGTAGGAGTTAAAGTTGCTGAGATTTGTGTCGGGAGGGACGAGGATGGACACGATTAGGAAAGAGTATATTAGAGGGACAAAGTCAGAGAAGTGAGATTGTTGGTTTGGACAGAAGAGAGACGAGGATTATATTAGGAGGAGGATGTTGAACTGTCAGGAAAGAGGAGAAGAGGAAGGACAAAGAGGAGGTTTATCTATGTGGTGAGAGAGGACATGCAGACGTATTGTTTTTGGGGGATACGTTTCACAATGGGACTACAAATGTCCTCCTCCAAGGAGGACAATGAGATGCACTTAAAGATGGAAGGGGGAAACAGAGGGAAAAGATGGGGAAATAAGGGGAAAAAAGTATCTTGTCAATGGTTCAATCTTGTTAAATGCTTGTAATCTGTGGCATACAAAATACACAATAAAAAAATACCAGAAATACTACAGTGATGTCCTAATGGGACACTTCAGTCCAGCTCCTGAAGGCCTGACCAATAGAAAAGCTCCTAGAGCTACAAACATCCTGACTGCATCCTTTTCTGTTGGATATTTCAGAAATGCAACCCTGTTGTTTCCATGTCGTTTCCAAGCGGACCTTCCAAACATTTGTCCATTATTGTAAGATCTACACTGTCCATCAGCTGTTGATGGAGATGGCACCAGGAGCAGAAGGTGATGGGTTCAAATCCTAGACCAGTAGGTTGCCCTGATGTACCCTTGAGCAAGGTACCATCCCCATCACTGCTCCCCGGGTGCTTTAAATAACTTCCCCCTGCTGCATGTGTTTGTGTATGTGTAAAATGCAGAGGTGTAATCTCGTTGTGGTTCACTGTGTGTTGTGCTGTGTACTCACGAAGACAAGAATAGTCACTTTCACTTTCATTGATGGACACCTAATATAAATGAAAAGGTTTTCTTTCGATATTTTGAAATAATATCCCGAATTTTTGATGCGCAGCATGTGATGTGGGATGATGTGGATTGTTTGAAATGTGTCATTTATTCGTTTCCTTCTGTTCTTTTTCTCCTTTCATACACACACACACACACATTGTCCCACTCAGCTGTTCATGGTGGACAACGCGGCAGACGACTGGAGGATAGCCATGACCTACGAGCGAATCTTCTTCATCTGTCTGGAGATCCTGGTGTGTGCCATCCACCCCATCCCGGGCAAGTACACCTTCACCTGGACGGCGCGCCTGGCCTTCTACTACACCTCCTCCAAGACGGACGCGGACGTGGACATCATCCTGTCCATCCCCATGTTCCTGCGTCTCTACCTGATCGCCCGCGTCATGCTGCTGCACAGCAAACTGTTCACGGACGCTTCCTCGCGCAGCATCGGCGCCCTCAACAAGATCAACTTCAACACGCGCTTCGTCATGAAGACGCTCATGACCATCTGCCCCGGGACCGTGCTGTTGGTCTTCACCATCTCCCTGTGGATCATCGCCGCCTGGACTGTGAGGGCGTGCGAAAGGTGCCCCGGGCTCTCATCACTACCCCCCGATCTTTAGTCTGCTCAAACACCCTCACTTTCACAAATTACACAAGATCCACCGAGCAACACAAAAAAAGAAGAAAAAAGTCAGCAGAGCTGCTTTTTAGAAACATTCTCTGAAATAAACAAAATTCACAAAAAAAGCAACAAAATTGTCAAGATCAGAGAGAAAAAAAACAAGATTTCTTGGCTTAAAATAATTAAATTTTTGTGTTATTTATAGATATCCTACTCGATATCTGGTGTATAAAAGTGTTATGAACAGAAATTCTCTCATTTTAAAACCCCTCTTTTTACCCCTACAACTAGATCATATTTTTATTTACTACTGAGTACAAGTTGATCACAAAACTGGAAGATTTCTTGGCTTAATATTATGGTTTTCATCTCATTTTCCATAGATTTTCTCAACTTTCTGCTAAATTTATTGGTGTCAGTCATAATAAGTGGGGAATTCTTGGAATAATTCCTGGTAAATGTTCATGAGGGTGCTGGTGGTCTAGTGATAAGACACTCGCCTATGAACCAAGAGGTCGCAGGTTCAAATCCCACCTCCAGCACCACCGGCATTGGGTTCCTGAGCAAAACCCTGATGCTCCAGGGGGGGACTGTCCCTGTAGATAGGAAAGGGAAGTCGCTCTGGAAAAGAGCATCTGTTAAAAAATGTAAATGTAATTAGGTTCATATCAGTGATCATAAAAGGTTTATGCAGCCTAATAAACGCTGCCCAACGGTAATGTGATTATTAGTCATCAAATGAAACGGACAGAAGCCAGGAGTCTGTTTGTGAGTGTGTACCTGCATAATACGTCAGTACGTTTAAACAGCACAGTTCTAGACTTCTGAGGTTCCACCTGATGTGCTGGGATCACACAGGGTTCCCCGAGATGAGCAGTGACCAGAGGTTCACTGAGGGTCCCTTCTTTGCTAGGCGGGTGCAAGATCTACAAAATCTGTCCGTTTTAAATTCATTGTGTTTGTGATGTCACAAAGATGCTAATGTTTTAATGCTAATACAAATTTCCGCGTCTCGTTCCATAGAAGTGCTTGTGATAGAAAACGTTTAAAGCGATGTTTAGAAATATAAAACACAGCTCTGAAGGCCAGAGCATCCTACTAAGCCAAGCCTAAGAGATGCAGTTCTGTTACAGCGGAGGTCAAACAGCTGGACCTGCACACTCTTCTAGGTTTAATCTTATCCAGAGCCACATGCAGACAGATCTGGAGCAGTCATGGAGCAGTCATGCCCTCACAAACCTCAGCCTCTGATGATCCTCCAGCATCTGTGGCCCGGAGAGTGTAGCTTAAACGCAGCATATAAAAGGTTTAAGTCATTAGCAGAAGGGGTTTCTGATAAAGTGGCCAGTGAGAATGAATGTTCCTGTGTTTAACAGTTATGATAACACTTGTCCCACATGCTTTAGGTACCACGACAACCAAGACGTAACCAGCAACTTCTTAGGAGCCATGTGGTTGATCTCAATCACTTTTCTAACCATTGGCTACGGGGACATGGTCCCTAACACATACTGTGGCAAAGGGGTGTGTCTCCTCACTGGTATTATGGTGAGTGGAATGTTTCTCTGCAAATGTTTTCAGCTTTTTTTTTTTATTATTATTATTAAACATCCTGGGCCCTCCTTCCTTTATACTTTCAGCCAATAGGTAAAGAGAGGAAGGTCAAAGGGATCATTTAGATTTGCATGTGTTTTACCAAATGTTTCTTTATCGACTTTTTACACCAAAGGAGAAAATTAATTAATTGCCTGTCCAGGCCTGATGAGCACTGGGATGGGCTCCAGCTCACCCACTATCCTGGATAAGCACTTCAGATAATGGGAAAACAGATTACGCTTCATTTTTATAGTCCGTAAAGGCAGTTTGGATGATACCTGAGGCACACCGTGATACATGTATCGTAAAAGAAATGATGGCAAAGTAATAGTTTTACAATAAATCTATTAGTAAGGGCTCCAAAACCATAAAACCTTTAATTGTTCGAAGAGAGGTGTTTGTTATTGTGCGCTGATGCTCTGGGAGGCTAAACCCAGACTAAGCATATCTGATATCTGTGTTGCTCGCAGGGAGCCGGATGCACTGCTTTGGTGGTGGCCGTGGTGGCGAAAAAACTGGAATTAACCAAAGCTGAAAAACATGTACATAACTTTATGATGGACACGCAGCTGACGAAAAGAGTAAGTAAACAGGAGCGCTGGAGCTCAGGGGTCCTTATCTAACCGTGAGCAAGCGACGCATCAGTCTGAGCGATCCTGGGATCAATTTGGGATCAATCTTCGTCAGCTCCCAGACAGCTGTTGGTCAGAGTAAAGTGCGCTTTTAATTAGAGCACGTTATGGGGAGTGGGCTCCTGCTAGTCAGGGAGAAGAATGCTCTTCTGCTTGAAGGACCCAAATCGTTTCTGAAAAAGGGCTTGTTGCAGTGGTTGGTCCTCAGTCCTTAAGGTCCATATATGGAAAACGACCTACAAATTCTGCCCATTTTAAATTCATTGTGCACATTGTAATACTAATTAGGATAACAGCGGTTTCATTTATCTGCTTTTATAAGTGTTGCAAAATATAGAGGCCAATCAGAACAGAATTCATAAATTCATAGATGGATAGAAAGTGAAAGTGACTGTCATTGTGAACACAGTGAAACCCAACGAAATACATCCTCTGTATTTAACACACACACACAGTGCCCAGCAGAGGGCAGTCATATTCAACACCCGGGGAACAGTGATTAGGAAGGTATCTTGATCAAGGGAACCTCAGGGTAACCTACTGGTCTGGGTTTCAAACCCACAACCTTCTGGCCCTGATAGATAGATAGATAGATAGATAGATAGATAGATAGATAGATAGATAGATAGATAGATAGATAGATAGATAGATAGATAGATAGAGTACAGGAGTATAAAGTAAAAAGTACAGGAATGTACTGAGATTATAAAAGTACAGGAATGTACTCAGAGTATAATGTAAAAAGTACAGGACTGTACTCAGAGTATAAAGTAAAAAGTACAGGACTGTACTCGGAGTATAAAGTAAAAAGTACGGGAAAATACTCAGATTATAAAAAGTACAGGAATGTACTCAGAGTATAAAGTAAAAAGTCCAGGAATGTACTGAGAGTATAAAAGTAAAAAGTACAGGACTGTACTCAGAATATAAAGTAAAAAGTCCAGGAATGTACTCAGAGTATAAAGTTAAAAGTACAGGACTGTACTCAGACTACTCAGAGTTCATTTTCATCCATGTTTCTACTAGTTCTCCCGACACGGACATCACACTCTATACATGCCTGTTCTCCAGCCTAGGGTCTCCTTTTCTTCTTAGTTTTTACCTGGATACTCTGTTAGTGCAGGTGTGATCAGCGCCTCAGTGTGTGATTTTAGTCCATTGTTGAACAGCAGCTCAGAGAACTAAAGCAGCAAACACACGCTGTGAATCAGCAGAGCTGCAGTCTGACTGTACAGCAGTGACGTGTGTTTGAGGCTGTTTGCTGTGTCTGCTGTCTTTGTCTCAACTTTACCACTGCTTTTAAAAGGTGGAGGAAGGTCTTCAGGAAGCGTGGAGAAATGTTCCTCACATACATTAAAAATACAATAAAGTCTTTGGTTCTTTGGAAGCAAAATTTGAAGAGGGGCTCAAGACTTGCAAAATTCTGTATATGCTCAGCTGTGTGTGTAGAATCTCCACCATCTCTTTTTTTAGAGACTGTCCCACGTTCTACCCTGCTTTGTGAAAATGGTCGTTGAGTTTGAGTGTTTTGTTTCACAGGTGAAAAACACAGCTGCTAACGTTCTCAGGGAGACCTGGCTCATCTACAAAAACACCAAGCTGGTGAGGAAGATGGACCACGCCAGGGTCAGGAAGCACCAGAGGAAATTTCTCCAAGCCATTCACCAGTATGTACCACCAACCCGCACACACAGTCCTCCATGTGTCCGTCTCCTGTGGCGTCTTTTTTGTGAGGAAACGGTGCTGTGAGCTCTGAATTGTTTGACACCTGTAGCCCAGGGTAGCAACCTTGCTGGAAAAGCTGAGACATCCGAAAAGCTGGACAGGGTTCTGCATGAACAGGTTCCTGATTGACCTTGATTCCTGGTCTTTCTGGTGACGGGCCGATTTGTTTTGAGCTCCAAAGGACAGTGGTAACCCTTCCCCATGTGCTTTCCCA
>CM029383.1:23277191-23284691 GCA_017165825.1 Hepsetus odoe
CTGTTCAGATCATACACTCTTCTGTTAACCTGTTTCAGACTTAATGCTCCCTCCCTGACCTGCAGCCTGAGTGCTGTTCCTCACCTGGAATTCACTTTGGATAAAATCTTCTGCCAAGTGAATAAACGTAAATGCTTACAGTTAGGTCCATATATATTTGGACACAAATTAAAATTATAGTTCTATAATGGACGTGGACATAATGCGTAGACTCTCAGCTTTCATTTGAAGGTCTCCACATTCAAAGTGGATGAAGGGTTTAGGAGTTCCAGCTCCTTAACATGTGCCACCCTCTTTAAAAAGGGACCAAAAGTAATTGGACAATTGACTCAAAGGCTATTCATGGGCAGGTGTGGGCAGTTCCTTCATGATGTCATTATCAATTAAGCAGATAAAAGCCTGGAGTTGATCTGAGGTGTGGTGCTTGCATGTGGAAGATTTTGCTGTGAACAGACAACATGCGGGTGAAGAATCATTTCCATGGTGAAGAGAAACCCCTTCACAACAGCCAACCAAGTGAATGTATGCATGAAAGTAAATACAGAGGGTGCACTGCAAGGCGCAAGGCACTCATAAGCCTCAAGAATTGAAAAGCTGGATTGCACTTTGCTGAAGAACATCTAAAAAAGCAAGCACAGTTCTGGAAAAACATACTTTGGACAGATGAAACCAAGATCAACCTCCACCAGAATGATGGCAAGAAAAAACTATGGAGACGGCGTGGAACAGCTCATGATCCAGAGCACCCCACATCATCTGTAAAACATGGTGGAGGTAGTGTGATGGCTTGGGCGGGCAGTGCTGCCAGTGGCACTGGGACACTTGTGTTTATCGGTGATGTGACACAGGACAGAAGCAGCTGAATGAATTCTGAGGTGTTCAGAGACACACTGTCTGCTCCAATCCAGCTCAATGCAGTCAAACTGACTGGGCGGCATTTCATAATCCAGATGGACGATGTCCCAAAACATACAGCCAAAGCAACCCAGGAGTTTATTAAAGTAAAGAAGTGGAATATTCTTGACTAAACTTCAAACAGAAAGGCCCACAAACGAACAGCAACTGAAAGCCACTGCAGTAAAGGCCTGGCAGAGCATTAAAAGGAGGAAACCAGCATCCGGTGACGTCCATGAGTCCAAGACTCGCTGTCACCGCCAGCGAAGGGTTTTAAAACAGGTATTAGAAATGAGCACTTTATTTTCAGTTATTTCATTTGTCCAATTGCTTTTGAGGCCCTGAAATGAAGGAACTGTGTTAGTGCTTTAGCACCTCAACCCACTGAATTAAAGGCTTAAAGGCTGAACCTCAACTGCATCTGAGTTGTTACATTTAAAATTGATTGTGGTAATGCACAGAACCAATTTTAGAAAAAAGTTGTCTTTGTCCAAATATTTATGGACCTGACTGTATAAGCCACGTAATCTAATCTAAAGAAGCAAACTTCAGACACTAAACCGGAAATCTGTTAATTTAATTCATCGCTTTAAAGTCCGCTGCGTGTGACACAATGATAGATACGGGGTCATAAATAGCTGGCGTTCACTTACTTTTAGCCATTTTTGTTTCGGCCCATTTTCATTACACGCCTCCTGCGCCGCTCAATGGCTTTGATTTATTATGGAAAGTCGATATTCGCATTTATTCAATGACATGCTAACTTATGCTAAGCATGGCTGCCTGTTTCGGGGCAGAATTAGGCCTCCGAGGCAGAGCCAGGTCGGTGAGTTACTGCCGGGCTGTCCTGCACAAGGAAAATGGCACGAGGTGGACATTAGAGAGCTGGCTAACGTCCAGCCCGTGTGCATACATTACACGGCTCACATGCAACGGTAAAAGATTAATAGACAGACTCCGTAATGCAGTTTGCCTCTCTTTAAAAAATGTATTTTTGTCCTCTGGGAAATATTGTTAGTGGTCTGTGTGAGTTTGCTGTGGCTCATGTGTTTAGCCTTATGGGAGTGATCATGTGAGCAGGACAGTGAGTAGCACTGCTGCTTCCCTGCAACGTTTAAAAAAAGCCAAAATAACAGCTGCGAGCCCCTTATTAGCAATAATTATGTAAATGACAGCATGCTAATTAGGAGCTATTAGCATTCACCTCTTGCAGAATCCTTAGCCGTTATGTTAATTCCTTTAATTTCCTCCTTTAGATGGCTATTTTCCCACTGCCTCCCCTTCAGGCCCTCCCTCCATCACATTTTACAGCACTGTTCAGTTTCTCTGATCAGATTTATCTAATTGGGGTTAAAGGTCATGCTCAGGAGCTCACATGGTGCTGGAGAGGATAGAGTCAGGCTCGAACCCACAACATCTTGGTCTGCAGATGATTATCCTACCCTGTGACTACCAGCCCACCACTGCGTTTTCCTGCTCCAGCAGCTCTAAGTGTTAAAGTGAAAGTGAAAGTGAAAGCAACCGTTTGCCATAGTGAACACAGTGAAATGCACCGAAATGCATTCTCTGTATTTAACCCACACAAATTGTCTAGCAGGGTGCAGCCATATCCAGCACCCAGGGAACAGTGATGGTGACGGTACCTTGCTCAAGGGTAACCTCTGATCCTGGGGCCTAGTCCCTAAACACCAGGCCACTGCTGTCCCATTTGTGGATGAATCACTAGGCTTGTTTACTGCACAAACAGCTCATAATAATATAGAATTAAATGAATTCTGCGTCATAAAGATCGGACAAATTTGTCAGATGTTTCCAGCCAATGTTTAATATTTCACTCACTGTTTAGGTAGTGCTGGAAAGCTGTGCTAAAATTCTTTCATTACTTTCTCATTTTATCTGATGACAGGCAGTAGAGTTTATCAGAGCTTTCCTCTGTGCTAAAGCTCCTCTCGTTGCAGCAGATGCTCAGACACACTTAAGGTGAACGAGGGGGAAGATCGGCCGTGACCTTTCCACCAACCCAACACATCCCTCTAATCATCCACGAGTTCACGAAGAGGCTCATTCACCCGAAGCAATTCCCAACACTGCTAAGGCAGCGAGAAAAGAGAAACGAGAGAAAAAGAACGTATAAGAGAAACTGAGAAAATCATTCGTTAGAAAAGATGGGTGAAACTGTTCCGAACTCGGTATGAAACCCATTGTTTTATCGGGACACAAGTCGGGTAGCCTAGTTTGGGTTAAAATAGTGAACTCTGCTCCTCTCATATCTTCTGGGGTAGCCGCTACTTTCATATCAAGGACGAATCGAAGTGTTTCAGCATTCGCACTCCAGATGTTCATTGGTCACGAGTCCCTGACCACGTCCAGAGGTTTGAGTAATTGGCTTGCAGATGCATTATATCCAGTGTTCACTCATTACTCAATAATGCTACATGTAAAAGAGGCTTTTTTACAGACTATTTTACATTTACAAACCTGTGAAAAAGTCTTCAGCCTCTCATTTCTTAATAATTAGATAGTAAATAAACATTGGTTACAAATGCCCTACAGTGAATGCACAAACACTGTTGGGAAAAAGAAAATGGGTTCTGTGCAAAAGTAAAAATGAAATATACTCTTGTATTTTTATTAATAAAGAGTGCACACTAAAATAATGAGGATCAGAGGACGCGTTCTTGAATTCACTCTGATAAAATGCTGTGACTGGGGATGTTCAAACTGCATGAGAAGTGTCAAATAAAGGGCAAAACATTTTACAGAGATGTCAGTTGATCAGCTTTAAAGCACAATCATGGACTGTAATGGTTTCTGGAGCTGTATAGGACGTTTGGAAGGCCTTCTTTAGATGAATGTCCCTCCACTGGTGTGTTGATGATGAAGCGCTGGGACACAGTGGCGAATTCACGCCGTTCTGCGCAACGAGGACAACGTGACTTGATTTCCATCTATCTGGGCTGAAGCCCTCATGCAGAGAGGCAGCACAGGTCAGTGAGTCTAATGGGACAGGACAGTGTGTGTGATTAGCGCTGGTGGAGAGATATCTTCACTGAACACATCACAGGGTCATGGCATTGATGTATGACCCCATAATGAGGGAAAATTCACCGTGAATGGGAAATATTGCAGATTTCGTGGTGTGTCTTCACATAAAATGATATTAGTTCATGTTATTGTGCCCCGCCTGCTGGTGCACAGTGTCATCATCCAGTCATGCTTTGATGGAGGACTTTAGAAATACAGTGGATTTCTCTCTTTAATGATATGAAATGGTGAATTGTGCCTCATTTAATTAGGGATTTCAATTAACAAGTTGACAAAAATGGACTTTTAATTGAGATTTTGTCTGTTTTAATCTTATTTCTGAGCAAACATTGGACTAACTCGGGTCTAATTGTCGCTCTGATTCTTCCCACATCTGAAATAAGCTGTTAATGATTGCTATTCAAGTCTGAATATTAAGCCTGAAGCAGTTTTAACGCATATTTACGGCTTTAATTTTAACAAACATTAAGCGCACTCACTGCCGACTGTTTAATGTTAACAGGCTTTTGCTTAAAAGGGAACAGGTTTTTATAAATTACTTCATAATTCAGCTTGTGAGACCAGAATTATTCAGAGCTGGTTTTGATGGGAAATCGGTCTCAAATCTCATAAAGTGGTGTCGAATGGAACCAGACATCACAAGTAGAAGCATTTTCTCCACCAGTGAAGCTACACGTCTTCGATGGGATAGTGATGATGGTAAAACTGACCTCACAACAATCTGCATGTCTCCCTCCATCGTCAATGGGTTTCCTTTTAGACCAGAATTGTTTCCAAGTGTCTCAGGGATCAGGCAGTGTCTTCAGCTCTATTTCATGTCTGGGAGGGACATTCAGACATCTGGTTCCATTCACCACCACATATTCTAAGGCCTGACCATGAACTAACAAAGTGAAAAAGGACTAAATGGACTTATAGCCTCCCTTTCCATGGACTCTTTTTATTAGTTGAATTAATTTAACTCTCATCATCGCATTTTTAAATGTACAGTTCTGAAACTCTAAAGCAGGCCGTCGGGTTTTGATCAGTCAGGTGTTCTCAGCCGTTTACTGGTGGAAGGAATTTTGTCTCTCGGTTGACAAAAACTTTGCCCGGTCAATGGTTCAGATGGATCTGCCAATCAGAACAAACAGCAGCTGATCTCAGATCAGCCAGACTTAGCCGAGGGGGGGAGCTGATGGACAGGTATGATAACGAAAGCACCTCTCATTCCTGTGACAATTAGAGAAAAGAAAGGAAAGAGAGGAATTCAGAGAGAGAAAGAACAGAGTGGAAGAATGAGAAACAAGAAGAGTGGAATGAGAGGGAAAGGAGTGTATGTGAATGGGGGGGGTGATGAGCAAAAAAAAGACAGACAGCAAAAGAGAGAGATGAGCGTGTTGCTGTGAGGAGAGAGAGAAACAAACAGACAAGGAGAAACGAGAGAGAAAGGGAGAGATGAGAGGGAATGAGAACGAGATGACAGATTGAGAGAAAAGTAGAGACAAAAAAGAAGAAAAGGGAAATGAAGGGAGTGAGAGATGGAGATAAGAGAGAGAAAGGGAAAGATGATAAAAGCGGAGAAAAGAAGAAACAAAGCCAGAAAGCAATGTGAGAAGGAGAGCAGACAAAGAAAGAGAGGGAGACAAAAGCAATAAGGAAGAGAGAGAGAGAGAAAAAGAAGGATGAAGAATGCTGGGTTTCCTTCTCAATTCTCTAAATTCCGCTGGGCCATTAATATTGCAAAGTATGTGTTTGAGGAAAGTATATGTGTGTGTGTGTGTGTGTGTGTGTGTGTGTGTGTGTGTGTGTGTGTGTGTGTGTGTCTTCAATTTTGCTATTCCACTGCTGTTAGATTGTGAGGGTGCTGTAACAGAAGCCTGTGTGTGTGTGTGTGTGTGTGTGTGTGTGTGTGTGTGTGTGTGTGTGTGTGTGTGTGTGTGTGTGTTTGTGTGTGTGTGCTCACGCAGCACTCCATGCACCACCTGCTGTGTCTCTGAGCCTCAGAGGAACCCTCAGTGAAAGTTTGGGTCGGGGCACACACTGTCTATCCAGCGACACACACACACAAACACACACACACACACACACACACACACACACACACACACACACACACACTTCTCTGTTAGTGAAGGTTACCGAAAAACACACTGCTGCAGCATTCCTGCTTCACGTGAGGCACCAGAGAGGGCTTTTAATGGATTTGGCGGCTAACTGGAGTGGGGGATTCTGTGCCAATTTGGCAACCCAGTTGTGACCTGTATCTAATGCCAGAGACATTTACCTCCATGGTTTTTAATGGGTTAGAAACACAGGTGCAAAGTGTGTGTTTATATATCTGTGTGTGTGTGTGTGTGTGTGTGTGTGTGTGTGTGTGTGTGTTAAATGATCATACCACATTTGAACTGATGTTGCGATAATTCATTTGTCTGTTTTTATGTTCCTTTCTTTCCTGTTTGTGTCGACACAATCCAATAGAGCTCGAAAGTAAGTCCCTCCGCCCCTGCCTCCAGATACACACTCTGGCCGTGCATGACTGAAAGCTTGTCTTTCTACCCAACAGTCTTAATCACCAGAATTGAACTCTCATTTGACAAGTGAAATTCATACTCGCTTCCTTTCCTTTTCCTTCCACTGTAACCAGGCCGGCCATGCGTAGAATACACACACATTAAAGAGCCCATATCCTGGAAACTGTCAGTTTTCTTAATGCTCCTGCAAACCTGATGGCCTTTAGGCCGTGTTGAAAACCAAGCTGTGTGATATTGTTTAAATTTCGTCGTGATGTTGATGTCATACCTATTTACACATATCAGCTGCCTAGTACAGCCGTGGAGCCCCACCCAAGACATTATCAGAAATAAGTTATTGTTTATCATGAAATAATAATGAAGTATTAAAACAATATCACATATCCTTTAGACATCAGGTGAAATGTAGAAATGGAAACAGAAATTGCCAGATGTATAAGTAGATGATAAAAAGTATTTATATGAAGTATGTCAGTGGAAAACATGTGCCAAGGAACTAATCATTGAAAACTTCTTGTTCTGTCCAAAAAACTGTATATAACGTGCAGAAATGTAGGATATGGGCCCTTTAATTGCAGTAGCAGGTTCATATAAAAAAGGCAGTTTTTTTACGCAGAGCAAGACATTGCGCAAGTCTGCACTTCCCAGCTCATTAGAACAGACATTCCCAACTACGTTCTTTCATCTTTTGCCTTCTTCAGATGAATTTCAATTATTAATGATGGAGGGTGTTTTTCCTGCCATTGCTGCATGAGTGATGATTTGAATCCTTTAATCAGGTGAAACTGATTAAACTTGACTCTAATTTTTGCTTCCATGAACCAAAGGATGATCAAGCAAAGCTGCAGAGTGCCCCTCTCTCCCCATAATTGCCTGTCTACTTCCTGTCCTCTAATCTACTACGGTGGTTCATCTTTGGGCTTGTGGAACCAGATTTGTGACTGGAGATCCATCTGCCTCTGCCTTTCCTTCCATCTGTCCTCCTCAGTGTCTCGTAGGGCAAGACGTCCTTCTGTGGCACGTCCCGCAAAAGAAGGGACTGTACTCT